>CM034243.1:25676146-26276146 GCA_019916065.1 Vitellaria paradoxa
TTTATACATTTAGTATGTTTCGAATCATTGACATTCTTTCTAATACTTAGTGGATTGATTATTATTCAAGTACTCATGTTTTAAACTCGATGCAAAGATTTTTTTTTCTTTTTGGTTTATTTAAGATCTTTTGCCTTATTGCATTTAGAATTTTGGTAAATGGATTATATCAAATTAACCTTGAACCTTTTTTTCTCTAAATCTTTTCTTACTCTGCATCATAATATTAGAACTAAACGTGAGTCATTTGATGAGCATTCATATTACTTGTGACATAAAAGATTAGGTCACATACCTAAGCAAAGAATTGAGAGATTAATAAAGCAAGGAATTCTTTCAAATCTGGATTGGGTTGATTTTGATGTGTGCCTAGATTGTATTGAAGGTAAACAGACCAAACATACAATGAAATGAGCTATAAGTAGTACCCAGCTCCTAGAAATAATATATACAGACATATGTAGGCCTTTTGTTAAACTCCTTGAACGTTTAGGTGTTTGTGCACAATACACAATGCTAAATGAACCTTGGCAGAATAGTGTAGCTGAAAGGCACAATCGTACGCTTATGGATTTGGTTAAGAGTATGATGAGTAATATAAAATTACTTATATCTTTATGGATGCATGCTCTTAAAACTGCTGTGTATGTCTTAAATAGGATTCCTAGTAAGGCAGTTCCAAAAACACCTTTTGAACTATGGAAATGATGGAAACCCAGTTTAAGACATTTGCGTGTTTGGGGTTGCCCAACAGAAATAAGAATTTATAATCCACATGAATAAAATAACTAGATCCAAGAACAATTACTTGTTTCTTTATTGGATATCTAGAAAAATCAAAAGGATATAGATTTTACTGTCCTAACCATAGTATAAGAATTGTTGAAACCGAAAATGCCAGATTCATTGAGAATGGTGAAATTAGTGGAAGTAGTAAAGTTAGGGATGCAATCATTCATGAAATCAAGGTACAAGTTTCTTTACCTCTGATTTATACGGTCCTGTTGTTCCTAATGATGTTGATACAATCAACAATAATGATCAACAAATGAATGATTAGCAACTTGATGATTCTTATAATGAGACTGTAACCACTAACCTTATTATAGATGCACCACAAGAAGTAGCATTTAGAAGATCTCTTACAAATAAGAGACCTGCTATTTTGGATGACTATGTGGTGTATTTACAAGAATCTGAGTATAATGTTGGTGATACTGATGATCCGGTTACATATTCAGAAGCTATTAATAGTAATGATTCTACTAAATAGATTGATGCCATGAATGATAAAATAAAATTTATGGACTCTAATAAAGTCTGGAAGTTAGTCGAATTGCCTAAAGGACATAAAAAAAAATAAGGTGTAAATGGGTTTTTAAAACCAAACGCGATTCTAAGGGCAATATCGAATGACATAAAGCTAGACTTATAGCCAAATATTTTAATCAATGTGAAGGCATTGATTATAATGAGAACTTCTCTCCTGTATCAAAGAAGGACTCTGTGAGAATCATTTTAGCATTGGTAACTCATTTTTATCTAGAGCTGTACCAGATGGATGTAAAGACGGCTTTTCTAAATGAGAGTTTAGAAGAAGGAGTCTATATGACACAACTAGAGAGCTTCATAAAAGAAGGAAAGGGAAATATGGTTTGTTTGTTAAAGAAGTCAATATATGGACTTAAACAGACTTCCTAATGATGGTATCTTAAGTTTCATAATACTATTACTTCATTTGGGTTTAAGGAAAACACTATTGATCAGTGTATATACCTAAAGACCAGTGGGAGCAAATTTATCTTTTTAGTACTGTATATCGATGACCTACTTATAGCCAACAATAACCTTGGTTTACTACGAGAAACTAAAGATTTGTTTTTTAAAAAAACTTTGAAATGAATGATACAAGAGAGGCATCCTTTGTGATAGGAATAGAAATATTCTGAGATAAATCACATAGATTGTTAGGATTGTCTCATAAAGCCTATATTAGTGAAGTTTTTGAACGAATAATTTGCATAATTATGGCTTTACTGTTGTTCTAAATCAAAAGGAGGATAAGTTCAGCTTAAGTTAATATCCCAAAATGAATTGGAACATGACAGTATGAAAGATGTTCGTTATACTTCTATTTATATAAGTTTAATGTATATATAGATTTGCATTAGGCTAGATATTTTGGGATGTTATATAGATACCAAAGAAAACTAGGATTTGATCATTTGAAAAACTACAAATAAAGTTTTAAGATATTTGCAAGGCATAAGTAATTACATACTCACATTTAGGGAGTCCAATCACCTTAAGGAGATTGGATATTGAGACTCATATTTTGGACGATGTGTTGATAGCAGAAAGAGCACTGTTCATTATGCGAGAAGTGCTGTTTCATGGAAGAGTGCTAAGAGTTATTACATCATCCACTATGGAGACTGATTTTGTTGTTTATTTTGAGGCTACAAATCATGGATTATGGCTGTAAAATTTTATTTCAGGGTTAGGAGTTATGGATACTATTTCTAAGCCTTGAAAATTTACTGTGATAATGTTACAGCAATTTTCTTTTTGAAAAAAATGATAGGTATACTAAGGTGGCCAAGCACATAAAGTTAAAATACCTATCTGCTAAAGAAGTTCAGAAATAACAAATGTCAATTGAACACATTAGTACAAGTGTTAACATAGCAAATCCACTTACGAAAGGGCTATCTCTAAAGACATTTATGCAGCATGCTGAAAAGACGGGTCTTGAGAATAGCAAATAAATTAATTAATTTGTGGATTGCTTAGTACTTGTTTATTTGACATTATGATTTTGATATCTATTAAATATTTTCTGAATTTATAAATTACTGTCTTACAATATTTGTTTACATGCATGTGATTTGTTTAATGTGACAGAAATAGTCTTTTATAAAGACATTATAGGACCATTAACAATAGCTCACCTTATAGACCTTGTTAAATAAATCGTTGATGATGTATTACATAGAAGGAACCATGCTCTTGAATTAGTATGGAACTGTCATGACTCTCATTAATGTTTTATTTAATTAAGGTAAGCCATTAAGATGACTTTTCTAATGTTATTGCGCGCCTTATGTTTCCTGTATCAAATTATGACTGTAGGATTATTATACGAATCAAGTGGGAGACTGTTGGAATTAATTAGTATTTAATTCCCATAATTAGTTTCCTAATTAAAGTGGTCCATATATGAATCCAAATTTGATAAGGAATTATTTAGAAAGTTATTATTGGTAGAAGATTGTGAGTTATTTTCCTAACCATATCCTACTTTGGTGGACGGTAGAGATTAAATGACTAATTAGGAAATTGGGTCCTCTCTCTCCCTATAAATAGTGAATGAATTCCATCAATTCATACACATTAAAAAATTACAACACATTAGGGTTTATAGGGCAAGAGGGAGAAACCCTAGTTTCCAAAAGGGTTTTATTTTGTTGAAGGAGAAGATTTAAGAATAATAATTTTGAGGTAACTTCCGCATTCAGAATTTCAAAGCAATGGTTCAAGGTACGTGTTCTTAATTATATTATGTAAGTAGGCAAAATATATGAATATCATGAAGATAAAGATCCTGTATATTTAATTAAATATTATGTGTTAATTTAATTATAAACTTACATTACTCTCTTCAATTAGCTCCTTTACCCACACCCATCTGCTAGGGTGTGGCAATCCTTGTTTCTCACTACACTTGAGCGTTGATGTGGTGTATCACTTATTAGAATTGCCGTAGCTAACCTTTGCTTATTTATCACTTCACTCAGGATTTGACGCAGTGTATCTCTAGTAAAGAACGACCCAACCAAATTTTCCTTTTGGATTCATCTTCATTGGAAGTGATTATGCTTTATCCTAGCCATCAACCTACTACACCCCCCTTATTTATTTGGTTTTAGGACAGGCTATGTTAAAATAAGCATTAAGCATGCACAGGTAGAGTTAAGTATATATATTGCATGGTAGAATTAATAATGAACTCGAACACATTGATTAAAAATGATTTAAGGTTTCCAGATTGCATAAAGAGGGAGGGATTGTAAAATAGGATGGAATTAGAGGAGAAAATAAGAAAGAAAAAGGTGGCAGGTTGGGGGTTCATGAATGGCTATTTGGTCGTGGGATGGAGGGGAAAAAATAGGAAGGGGTAGGTTAGTAGTATTCTGACAGTAAGTCTGTTGGAGGAAGGCTGGGCATGAGGAAAGAGGTAAAGAAAAGAAGCATGAGCTGAGACTTGATGGGGTTGGAATAGTGGTGGTGGTCTGGTTATGAGTTATACGTGATGGGGATAGATGGAAAGGACAGAAGAGGAATGGCCAACTAGGACTTGATGAAGCTGGCTTAGTGGTGGTCTGATTTTGCATGATAGGGGACTAGGGGGAAGGAGAGTAGAGGAAGGGGTGGGGTTTGTGGTGGTTAAGTGGCGGGTTCATTGGTGTTAGGGCTAGAGTAGGGGGACGGGGGAGAAGAAGAGGATGGTGGGTTAGTGGGTTTTATGCTAGATTAGGTGTGGGTGTGAGAGAGAGAGAGAGAGAGAGAGAGAGTTCTTGAAAGGTTCATATAAGGTATGGTCCAAAATATTGGCCTAGACATCGAGATATCGGTGTCTCAGCTCGATTTTGCCAATGATCGTGCTGTAATTTTAGCCTGATTCAACTATTATCACCGAAGCAGTCAAACTTGGCATTTCACAGTCGAGATATCCCGAGATATCACTGATACTCCAAGATTTGGAAAAACCATGGCAATATCTCAGTGACGCCAACAATGTTAAAGTAGAAAGAAGACAGTGACGGAACCGAAAAAGGGAAGAAACTAAAAATTGTCACGCCCCGAAATCCGCAATTGGGGACGTGGGAACGAAACCCAAAAATAAATATCAAATCATGAAAAATGTACCATATCAGAGCGGAAGCTAATTAAAGTAAATATTATTCAATTTCTTGAATACTCAAAATAACTTTAAAATGCCCTCAAAATGGGTTACAAAACCATGCCACAAACATGGGCCCAAGTCAAGACTCCATTACATTATAATGTAAATTTTGGAATGCAAAATAATATAAATCATGCAGCTATCACAACCCAAGATGGCTAGCTAATCCATTGGTCCATCACGAGCATCAACTCCTGCATTACCAACTATAGTAGATGGTGAGCACTAAATTTCACGTGCGCTCAGAGAGTATTTATAAAATACAATTTCTTAATCATGCAATGTGTTTAACACTAATTAATAAGAAAAGAAGTTAAAATCTTAAGATTTTCAAAATATCCATATTTAATCATTACATTCAAATTATAAAGTTACTTAGCCATGATCCTGCAGTCTCATGCTAAAAATAAATCATATAACTTCATTCACATCACCACACATCAATATCATACTATGGGTTAGGTAATCTGCAAGTTTAGTCTGTGGCCTCAGAACTAAACCAAAAATAAATCGCCAGGCCTAGGCCGTGGGGTACAACTAGTCCCGCAGTCCTAGATGTACTTATCACATCCCTAGATCTCAATCATGGAGTACAATTGGTCCCACAGTCCCAAATGTACTCATCACATCCCCAGACCTCAATCATAGGGTACATTTGGTCCCACAGTCCCAAATGTACTCATTTGCCTTAGTAGGCACGCCAGTCCCGCAGTCCCAGTACTAAATATACGCTATAATAAGTCGTATATACATTTCGTAAATTTCTAGCCTACTGGTAATTCTAACCACCCTGCGCAAGTTTTGGTACTATCAACCCTTGGGCTCTAGAACCCACTCTTTCTAGCACCCTTAATGACCCCAATAACCCAAAAATCAAATCTCAAGTAATTCCTTTTATTAACAGCACAACATACACAAAAGTTCTTCCTAATTTGATTTTTGTGTGTTCTTCCCTTTACTTTATAAGTTTTATGAAGTGTGAATGTGTTTTGGGCCTAAGTTTCATGTTGCCCTTTCATAAAAATATTCTCATACAAGATTTATCAAATAAATATCATGCAACCATATTCAGGAATATATATATGCAGCTAGCTTAGTAAATAAAATTTTATATCGAGCATTCCATGACAAAGAAGGATTCATGACGTAAATTTTTGATAATTTATGAAAAATAGAAAATAAAATATTTTATACTAATTGAAAGGCCTAAAATGCTTATAATTAAGTTTAGTTTCATAAAAACAAGACTTAAAATTCATTCAATAATCCATAACATACAGATTTTTAAAAAATACTAAATGGATATTTCTGTTAGAACCATACAAAATAGCCTATTTTCACGATTTTTATAAAATCCATTTTAGATCCAAAAATTTTGAAATTTTCACAGAGAGCTCAATCATATATCTAGTTTAACGTATAAAAATTTCAAAAATTATATCAACTTTTATCGATACCTTTTATACCAAATATCTGACTGCTGTTAGTACAGCAATGTAAACTAGACAGCCAAGTTTCAATATTTTTATAAAATAAATTATTACTCAAAAATTTATAAAACATTTATTGTAGCATATCTAACATGTCTATTTTCATATATAAAATTTTTAGAAATTAATTTAATTTCTAGGTATCATTTTTATACCAAAAATCAAACTCCTGTCAGCACAGCAATTGAAAACCAACAGTCAAACTTCACGATTTTTATAAAATCTATTTTAACTAAAAAAATATGAAATTCTTACTGGATACTATCTTGGATATTTACTCCCATATATAAAAATATCAAAAATTAATTCGGCCTCTAAGTATGAATTTAATATAAAAACAGTGTGCTGATCCAGGTACAGAAATCCCAACCAATCAGTCAAGTTTGACTATTTGTAATAAATTCATTTAAATTCCAAAAATTATGAAATTTTTACAGGAAACTCGTCTACATGTCTAATTTATCATATAAAATTTTCATGAATTAAATCGACCTCTAAGTACAACTTTTATGGGCATATAGTGTACCCATTTTAGTGTGAAAGTTCCAGAATTTCACATAATCAAGAATCAATTTATAGATCAAGTTTTTCATATCTTGCACACACGCATATATATACATGACATGATCAGAAAAAATTATATTAAATAAACACAATCCCACCTACCTCGCTACACACGTAGATGATCAGTGTGTAAAGTAATCAACACCAACTCAAGTTGGCCTTAAACACGAACCGGTAATCGTCTTTGAAACGGCAATTATGTGTTTTCCCGAAAATCTCTCTACGATCTTTACCAATATACAACTGATAGCATGATCTATCTCTCCTCTCTCTCTCAAATTTGAAAGGCCAAAGTGAAAAGTGCAGAATTTTGTTGGTGGAAAACCATAGATGGTGAAGGTTCTTTTAACAACCTTAGAGTCCCCATCTCTCTTATTCAAATGCACTCATAAAACCCTCCTTAATTTCCCTATAACTCCCACAACCTGCCAACTCTAAACCTCCCATCCCTAATGAGAGTTATTAATATAATTACATACACATAACATAAAAAAAAATTAACACAAATACATAAAATATAAATGGGGTCCAAGAATATCGGAATTTAAAATATTATAAAATAAAGAAAAACCAAAAATTTCGGGTCTTTACATCTTCCCCTCCTTATAAAATTTTCATCCTCGAAATTTAAAACAGTAGAAGGAATAACAAGATCATGAAAACAACTGGGGATAATGATGCATCATATCTTGCTCACGCTCCCAAGTTGACTCTTCTATCCCATGATGCTTCCACAGTATCCGAACCAATGGTATTGGCTTCCCTTGAAGAACTTGCTCACGAGAGTCCACAATTCTTACAGGCTTTATCTCATAGGAAACATCGGAATCTACCTCGAGCTCTCCCCAATCCAAAACATGTGATGGGTCAAGGATGTACTTACTCAACATGGACACATGAAACACTGAATGTACTCCAGACAACCTCAGTGGCAAAGCCAAACGGTACGCCACCTCGCCAACCCTCGCCAACACCTCGAATGGCCCAATGAACCTCGGTGACAACTTGCCCTTACGGCCAAACCGGAACTGTCCCTTATGTGGCGAGACCTTTAGAAACACATGGTCTCCCACCTCAAACTCTAATGGCCTCCGTCTCCGGTCAGCATAGCTCTTCTGGTGACTGCGCGCCGTCTCAAGCCTCTGCCCGATGATTTTGATCTTCTCTGTTGTCTCTCGAACCATCTCAGGTCCCAACAAAGTTCTCTCCCCAACCTCTGCCCAGCAGATAGGGGATCTGCATGGTCTACCATACAATGCCTCGTAAGGTGCTATCTCAATACTGGACGGATAGCTGTTATTGTATGCAAACTCTACCAATGGAAGGTGCGTTTCCCAGCTACCCTGAAAATCCAGTATGCATGCCCGAAGCATATCCTCTAAGATTTGAATGGTACGTTCAGGCTGCCCATCTGTTTGAGGATGATAGACGGTACTGAACATCAACTCTATACCCATGGCTTGCCGAAGACTCTGCCAGAAACGAGATGCAAATCTGGGATCCCTATCTGATATGATTGACATCGGAGCCCCATGTAGCCTCACAATCTCCCTAATGTACAACTGAGCTAAACTATCCATTGAGTCAGTCAAACGAATCGGTAAAAAGTGCGCTGACTTTGTTAATCTATCCACCACCACCTAAATCGTATCATGCTTCTTGGGAGACTTAGGCAAACTAGTAACGAAGTCCATTGTGATATTTTCCCATTTCCATTCTGAAATTGGCAATGGCTGAAGCAATCCTGCTGGCCTCTGATGCTCTACTTTCACTTGCTGGCAAGTCAAACACTTGCTCACAAACTCAGCTATATCTCTTTTCATCCCAGCCCAAAAGAACTGTCGGCGGAGATCTTGGTACATCTTTGTCCCTCCAGGATGTACTGCAAACTTGGAGTGCTGAAACTCCCTCAATACTGCATCTCGGACTGAGATTGGCACAAACAGTCTTCCCTGAAATCTCAATCCTCCATCTGAACCTGTCGTCCAACCAGGTATGACCTTATCACTACTCATCCGTACTCGGTATTCATTAGCCTCAGTATCAGTACCTTGGGCCGCTACAACTCTACTTAGTAAGGTAGGCTGAATCACCGTAAATATAACACTGCTTGGTTCTCTATCTCCTGATAGTCAAGCTCAAACTCACTCAAACTATCCATCATCTTCCACTCCCATACTGCCACACTAGTCAAAGTAGCATGGGTCTTCCGACTCAAGGCATCAGCAACCACATTGGCCTTACCCGGATGGTAATGTAGTTTAAAATTGAAGTTTTCCATGTACTCGACCCATCTCTTCTGCCTCAGATTCAGATCCTTCTGAGTAAATATGTACTTCAAACTCTTGTGGTCAGAGAAAACTTCAAATTTCTCCCCATAGAGATTGTGCCTCCAGCTCTTGAGTGCAAAGATAACTGCTGCCAACTCAAGATCGTGCACCGGGTAATTCTTCTCATGAGTCTTTAGCTGCCGAGACCCGTAAGCTACCACTTTCCCTTCTTGCATTAAGACACAGCCTAAGCCTTCTTTAGAAGCGTCACAATAAACTGCATACCCTAAACCCCTTTCTGGAAGTACAAGCACTGGAGCAGAAGTCAATCTTTTCTTCAATTCTTGGAATGAACGCTCGTTTTTTCTTCATCCCACACAAATTTGACCCCCTTCCGAGTCAATCTCGTCATCGGCCCAGCTAGTCGTGAAAAGTCTAACACAAACCTCCGCTAGTATCCTGCCAATCCCAGGAAACTACAGATTTCGAACACAGTTGTTGGCCTTAGCCAATCTATAACTGCATTAATCTTTGAAAAGTCTACCGCAACACCCTCAACAGATACCACATGCCTGAGAAATTTCACCTCTCGAAGCCAGAATTCACACTTACTGAGCTTGGCATACAGCTAGTTATCCTTCAAGATCTTAAGCACAATTCGCAAATGCCTCTCATGCTCTTCTTCTGATTGTGAGTAGACTAATATGTCATTAATGAAGACAACCACAAACTAATCCAAATATTTACTAAATATCCGATTCATCAGATCCATGAACACTGCTGGTGCATTTGTCAACCCAAATGGCATAACAAGGAACTCGTAATGGCCGTATCGAGTCCTAAATGCTGTCTTGTGGATATCCTCTGCTTGTACCCTTAACTGGTGATAACCCGACCTTAGATCGATCTTCGAAAAGAACACTGATCCCTTTAACTGATCAAATAGGTCATCAATCCTCGGCAAGGGATACCGATTCTTGATGGTGACTCTGTTTAGTCTTCTATAGTCAATGCACATCCTGAGAGTACCATCTTTCTTTGCTGCAATCAGTGCTGGTGCACCCCATGGAGATGTGCTAGGCCGGATAAATCCTTTTAAGGTCAAATCCTCAATCTGAATCTTCAACTCGGCTAGTTCTGTAGGTGCTAACCGATAAGGTGCAATAGATATTAGCTTAGTCCCTGGAACCAAATCAATTGTAAGCTCCACTTCTCTTTCTGGCGGTAACCCAAACAAGTCTTTTGGAAATACCTCTGAAAACTCACAAACTACTCGTGGCATCTCAGCCACACGTTGCTCCACATCTTCTACTGTTAAACAGTTAAACAAACTACAAAGGTCCACTTGTCCTTGCCCATCTAGAGAAGGCAAAGTCTGAAGACTGTAGTGGTCCCCTGTAAACTTTATCACTCCCCCCTCAGGAGTGTGCAAGGTCACACGTCTCTTAGAACAATCAATAAATACTCGGTATGCAATCAACCAATCCATCCCGAGTATCACATCAAAACTGTCCATTTTTAGCACAATAAAATCATGCGAGAACTTATAATAATTCGCTGAGGTCTCCATCCTTGCTGCTATCACACAACCCCAACAAACTCTATCCAATTGGGAGTATCCCCCGATTGGGGTTTCAACATGTAAAGGTGGTGACAAGTATCCAACAGATAATTTAAGTGCAGACGCACAATTCTCAGATATGAATGAATGTGAAGCTCTCGTATCTACCAAGACAGTAAAATGTGAGGAGAAAACTATAAATGTACCTCTAGCCACAATGGGCTCAGCAGGTCCATCGGTCGGTGCTATGGCAAATACCCTCCCCTGAGTGGGAGCTGCTGGTGGCCTTCCGCCTATCTGCCCTTACTGCGGACCACCTTGAGCTGTCCTCTGAAAACTTTGGGTAACACCTTGTGGCTCCTATCGAAACTGATTCTGGAAAGACTGTGATGCTGCCGGCCTGTTACTTTGAACTGATTGTGCCGGTTATTGGAATCTTGCTGTATTATTACCCTGAGTAGTTTTTAGAGATATGGCCTTGTTGCCCACAAGAGTAACACGTCAGCAATCCCGACCTCTGCTCAAATTGTGACTCAAACCGCTGCTCAGTTCTAGCCGGTGCACGCTTCAGTGGGCAGTGATACTTCTTATGCCCAGGTTGATTACATATATGGCACACAATTGGCCCTGGAGACTGTACCCTACTAGTTTTCTGAGTAGGAGCCACACTCCTCTACTAAAAACGTTGTGGCTGGGAATCACTGGGTCCCTTCCTGTTCATTTTCTTGTGCCCGCTAGCTAACTGAGGAGCAACACTCTTACTTGGCTTGTTTTCATTCATCATCCTGACATCATTTAGGTCATTCTCAATGGTTATAGCCTGACCAGTCAAGATCTTGTAATCATCCAACCCCAGTGGGACAACTCTGCTCTTGATACCTACTCGTAGACCCTTTTCAAACCGTCTGCACCTGTATCTCTCTGTGGATACCAGTTCTGGAGCATAGGTGGACAGAGAAGCAAACCGACGCTCATACTCCAACACTGTCATGTTTCCCTGAATCAAGGCCATAAACTCCTCCCTCTTCGCATCCCTGAAAGCAATAAAAAGAAAGTGCTCACGAAATAACTCCTGGAATCTCTCCCAAGTCAAATCTGCCACATCCTGTGAACCCTCTACAGAGCTCCACCACGTAGCAGCATCACCAGTGAACTGAAAAGTGACAAGTGAAATCCTCGTCTGAATATCTATGATCTGAAGAGCCTTGAGAATTTTCTCGCATTGGCTAAGAAAACCCTCTGCAACATCAGAGTTTGGCACTCCATCATAACTAGGAGGCTTCATCCTCCTGAAGCACTCCAAAGAACCCGCTGACTGACTAGAAGCTGGTGGAGGTCCCACTCGTGCTCCACTTCCTGCTAGCACTGCCATGGTTGCTGCCATCTGATGCATAAAAGTGGCAGGATCAAATGCCCCTGGTGTCCGAACTGAAGGCTGCCCAGACTGCACTTCCTCCTGCTGTGGCACTGGTGCTACACCTGGTGGAACCTCAAACCCCGCACCTGCATTAGACCCCTGTTCACGGGTCAACTCTGGATGTACCCCCTCAATTGGGGCACCACGGCCTAAACCAGCCTGAACTCCACGGCCACGACCAGCTTGAACCTCGTGACCCTTAGGTCGCCCACGTCCTCTACCCCTTGCAACTGGCGCAACTCTCGGTGCCATCGAGCTAGAAACAAAGAAAAATAAAATTTAGAGTTTGAAATTTTAAGGCCCGAAAAAAATTAAATCATGTATAACACATTTCATAGCACATAACCCCAAAACCATAAAAAGAAAAGAAATTCCCATTGTCCCTAGGTATTCCTAAACCTAGACTCTGATACCAAGCTGTCATGCCCCAAAATCCGCAATTGGGGATGTGGGAACGTAACCCAAAAATAAATATCAAACCATGAAAAATGTACCATATCAGAGCGGAAGCTAATTAAAGTAAATATTATTCAATTTCTTGAATACTCAAAATAACTTTAAAATGCCCTCAAAATGGGCTACAAAACCATGCCACAAATATGGGCCCAAGTCAAAACTCCATTACATTATAATGCAAATTTTGGAATGCAAAATAATACAAATCATCCAACTATCACAACCCAAGATGGCTAGCTAACCCACTGGTCCATCACGAGCATCAACCCCTGCATTACCAACTGTAGTAGGTGGTGAGCACTAAATTCCACGTGTGCTCAGAGAGTGTTTATAAAATACAATTTCATAATCATGCAATGCTTTTAACACTAATTATTAAGTAAAGAAGTTAAAATCTTAAAATTTTCAAAATAGCAATATTTAATCATTACATTCAAATTATAAAGTTACTTAGCTATGATCCCGCAGTCTCATGCTAAAAATAAATCATATCACTTCATTCACATCACCACACATCAATATCATACTATGGGTCAGGTACTCTACAAGTTTAGTCTGTGGCCTCAGAACTAAACAAAAATAAATCCCTAGGCCTAGGCCATGGGGTACAACTAGTCCCGCAGTCCTAGATGTACTCATCACATTCCCAGATCTTAGTCATGGGGTACAATTGGTCCCGCAGTCCCAAATGTACTCATCACATCCCCAGACCTCAATCATGGGGTACATTTGGTCCCGCAGTCCCAAATGTACTCATTTGCCTTAGTAGGCAAACCGGTCCCGCAGTCTCGATACTAAATATATGCCATAATAAGTCGTATATACATTTCGTAGATTTCTAGCCTACTGGTTATGCTAACCACCCTGCGCAGGTTTTGGGGCTTTCAACCCTTGGGCTCTAGAACCCACTCTTTCTAGTACCGTTAATGACCCCAATAACCCAAAAATCAAATCTCAAGTAATTCCTTTTATTAACAGCACAACATACACAAAAGTTCTTCCTAATTTGATTTTTGTGTGTTCTTCCCTTACTTTATAAGTTTTATGAAGTGTGAATGTGTTTCGAGCCTAAGTTTCATGTTGCCCTTTCATAAAAATATTCTCATACAAGATTTATCAAATAAATATCATGCAACCATATTCAGGAATATATATATGCAGCTAGCTTAGTAAATAAAATTTTATATCGAGCATTCCATGACAAAGAAGGATTCAAGACGTAAATTTTGGATAATTTATGAAAAATAGAAAATAAAATATTTTATACTAATTGAAAGGCCTAAAATACTTATAATTAAGTCTAGTTTCATAAAAACAAGACTTAAAATTTATTCAATAAGCCATAAAATACAGATTTTAAAAAAATACTAAATGGATATTTCTGTTAGAACCATACAAAACAGCCTACTTTCATGATTTTTATAAAATCCATTGTAGATCCAAAAATTTTTAAATTTTCACAGAGATCTCATTCATATATCTAGTTTAACGTATAAAAATTTCAAAAATTTTATCAACCTTTATCGATACATTTTATACCAAATATCTGACTGCTGTCAGTACAGCAATGTAAACCAGACAGCCAAGTTTCAATATTTTTATAAACTAAATTATTACTCAAAAATTTATAAAAACTTTACTGTAGCATATCTAACATGTCTATTTTCATATATAAAATTTTGAGAAATTAATTTAATTTCTAGGTATCATTTTTATACCAAAAATCAAACTCCTGTCAGCACAGCAATTGAAAACCAACAGTCAAACTTCACGATTTTTATAAAATCTATTTTAACTAAAAAAAATATGAAATTTTTACTGGATACTATCTTGGATATGTACTCCCATATATAAAAATATCAAAAATTAATTCTGCCTCTAAGAATGAATTTAATATAAAAACAATGTGCTGATCCAGGTACGAAATCCCAACCAATCAATCAAGTTTGACTATTTTTAATAAATTCATTTAAATTCCAAAAATTATGAAATTTTTACAGGAAACTCATCTACATGTCTAATTTAACATATAAAATTTTCATGAATTAAATAGATCTCTAAGTACAATTTTTATGGGAAAATAGTGTACTCATTTCAGTGTGAAAGTTCCAGAATTTCACATAATCAAGAATTAATTTATAGATCAAGTTTTTCATATCTTGCACACACGCATATATATACATGATCAGAACAAATTATATTAAATAAACACAACTCCACCTACCTCACTACAGACGTAGATGATCGGTGTGTAAAATAATCAACACCAACTCAAGTTGGCCTTAAACACGAACCGGTAATCGTTTTTGAAACGGCAATTATGCGTTTTTCTGAAAATTTCTCTACGATCTTTACTAATATACAACTGATAGCATGATCTATCTCTCATCTCTCTCTCTTAAATTTGAAAGGCAAAGTGAAAAGTGCAAAATTTTGTTGGTGGAAAACCATAGATGGTGAAGGTTCTTTTAACAACCCTAGAGTCCCCGTCTCTATTATTCAAATGCACTCATAAAACCCTCCTTAATTTCCTTATAACTCCCACAACCTGTCAACTCTAAACCTCTCATCCCTAATGAGAGTTATTAATATAATTACATACACATAACATAAGAAAAAAAAAATTAACTCAAATACATAAAATATAAATGGGGTCCAAGAATATCGGAATTTAAAATATTATAAAATAAAGAAAAACCAAAAATTTCGGATCTTTACAAAAATACCCTAAAATCGCATATCTAAAGCTTTAAAGATACTGAGAGAGACCTATCGGTAATCTCACATTACCCCGTGTTCATCAGTCATAAGTAATCACCACCAATCGTGGTCCCTTCTTGTCGCCATCCCTTCTTTTCCACAGCCTCACGTCTCTTTACTCTCTCTTTTATTTTTTTTTATTTTTTATTTCCACTTAGTAACACCTTTTTAGTTATCAATAAATGCTATATCATACATTTGAATATATGGTATAATGACAGTGCTTAATGCACATTCTTTTATTTTTTTAATATAATTCATTTGATGCCTTACTTACCCCCAAAAAAAATATTTAAAATTTATTTTATTTGTGTAATAAATACATATTAATGGGATTATTATTTTAAAAATGATGAGTCTATAATTATTTATATAATTCTTTTAATAAATTATATTATTGTATAATAAAATTAATACTTTAAAAATTATTATTAATTGTGAGAAGTTAAAAACTAAATGTATTAATATATATATGTATATAAGTAAAAGCAAAACTTAATTGGTATATTTTTTTCTACTTATAATTTGTTTTTTCTTGATTATATTTTCCTTTCAATTAATTATTTTTGATGGGATACTTGAAATTGGTAAAGCAAATGAGGAAAATGTTGAAAAGTAACAAAAAATATTACACTATTATAATTGAAAAAAATAGTTCATTGTTATTCACTAATTTTATAATTATTTTTTATGAAACAAATTACAAAAATATAAATTTCAAATATTCATTATTTAATAGAATTGTAATATTATTTTATGAATCAAATTATCAAATTATAGTAATTATTGTGAGCAATATATTAGAATTATATTAATTAAATAGTTGATTTAAAAAAAAAAACACTGCACTATTATTCAGTAATTTTGTAATTATTTTTTATGAAATTATGAAAATATAAGTTTCTAATATTTATTATTAAATAGATTTATCAATATTGGAGTAAGATACAAAATTAATTTGTTTGTATTTTATAAGTAGTTTATCTAAGGTTTAATAAAATTGTTACTATATATTTGATTATGTTATACATTAATTTTATTATTTAAAACTCTTTTATTATTTTTTGAATTTTTTAAATTAGAAAAACACTAAAAGTTATGTATCGCCCGATGCCACATTGCAACATTGCGACTGTATTGAAATTTCTTAGATCGATACAGCAACCACGATCATAACTTTGAACCAGAAATTATAAATTTTTTGGTAAAGCATTATAATTTTCTACTTCATTGTCATTGATAGTTAGCTTTTTGCTTAAGATCTTCTTGGGTATTTCCCGATTAAAAGTAGTGTGGAAAAATGAAAAGAAGGGCATTTGAGCACACTAAACTGAAAAAAAAAAAAAATAGAGCAACTACTAAAATGGTTGTCACTAAATGGTGGTATTAAACTACTGGTCATTATCTCACCTAGAAGGTTAAACTCTTAGAAAGAAGTAACTTTATTTTCTCTCAATAGGACCTTTCACGTGTGGTTAGACCGACTTTATTTAAAGGGCCAAAAACGTGTGACTTATGATTTTTTGGGTTGCTAGTGAGGTTTAAAGTTACGGCCTTTGTTTGCTCTTATGGTGATAAAACTTGGCCACTATTTCATCTGAAACCTTAAGTTATTAAAGAGATGGACAACTTTATTGCTTACGTTGATTTATTCTCTTTTAAGATGAGTAATCTTTATATATGTATTTGTAAATTTTTACCTTGTTGATTGAGTTTTATATCCTTTTATTTTTTATTTTGTCTAGATTATCCGCAACATGTTGGAGATGTTGTATGAGATAGGACATGATGAATAAGGTCTTGTGATGGCATACTTGTTTTTTGCTACTGTGCGGTCCTTGTTTCTTGCTTGTAGTATTCAACTATGATTATAGTGGTCCTTGCTTCTTGCTTGTAGTGTTCAACTATGCTTATAGTTGCATTTCTTATATTGTTGTTATTAGAATGAGGAGGAGACTATGAAGGGGAAGAGTTTTTTTTTTTTCTTGTGTGTGTGTGTGTGTGTGTGTGTGTGTGTTGGGGGAAAGGTTGTACAAAAGTGGGTGTGGTGGAGGTAGGCTAAAGGTTGTCAACAATTGGTGGAGAGGTATTAGGGTGGTTGTCTGGCAGTGGGTGGTGTTGGATGGACGAAAAAAAAAAGAGGAAAGAGGTGAGGCAAGTGGTGAGTTTTGCCGTAGTTGGCCAGACCTAGGGGAGGGGAAGAATCGAAGTGCATGTGGGGTGGGTGCTATGCTGGTGTAGGTGTGCAGAAGGGCACTGTAGTTCTAGTATACTATTGAAAAGCTAAAAAAACCTCACCATTGTTGGCTTTGCTTATGAACTTCTTGAAATTCTTTTGCTTGAAAAGTTTTCAAAATAAAATTAAAACAAAGGGAATCAAAATATATATACATATATGTTTTGTCCCAATGCTTTTTCCTGTCTAAATCATCCGCAAGATGTGAAATGAGTAGCACATGACAACAATAAGGTCTTATTTAAGAATTGGGGTGGTTAATTACTGCAACTAGAGGGAGAATCACAATTGAAACCTTATAACTATAGCTTTAACACCTTTGTTTTGTCTCACTATAATTATATATATCTATAATTTGGAATGAACGGGGGTGTGAATTTGACACCTAAGGTGCCCAAAATTGTAAAAAGTACGTTTAACTTGAAACTTTAAACTTAAAACTCGAAACTTAGTCTCTAACGACCCAAACTGAGTAGACGGGCTCTAATGCCTATCAAATTTGAGGGGCACAATTTCTGGGCTATTAGGGACCTGCATGAACGAATTACGCGTGAATCCAACACTTGGGTGCCCCGAATCGTAGAAAGTACTTTTAACTTGAAACTTTTGAATTTAGAACTCGAAACTTAGCCTCTAATGGTTCAAACTGAGTAGATGACCTCCGATGCCTGTCAAACTTAAAGGGCACGATCTTCGGGCCACTAGTGACCTGCAGAAATGAACGGCGCATAAATCCGACACCCGAATACCTAGAATCGTACAAAATATTTTTAACTTCACCACTTTGAACTATATCGTTGAAAATTTTTATTTTACATAATTTTAATTTATTTATATTTAAAATTTTAGTGACTAATAATATTTATTTTTGTTTCAGGTTGATTGAATAGTATTACAGCAGACATCTTATTTTGCTTTTTGTTTTTTTTTTCCCTAGAATTGTATAAGACCATTTTTTTTTTTTTTGTAATTCAACAACATTGTACTTTTATTAATATAAACAAGCAAGTTTATTATTAGTTTGTTTTTTATTGTGTGTATGATTTAATTTAATTTTAATAACTAGTTTTATAAAAGTTTGCAAAAGAGGTACAGGTACAAGAACTAAATAGAAAAAAATAAAGCAAAATATGGAAAAAAAAAATTACAGTATTAGGCGGTTGCTAAAGGTCCCTTATATCACCAGCATAAATCTTTAGTGTCAGCTAAATGTCATCACTAATGGTGCCTTAGCGATCGCCTAAGCCGTTGCTAAAGATCTCTGAGGCCATCACTAATAGTGGAAAAATATAAGAACTTCGCGATCACTATCGCAATTATTTAGTGATTGCCACGTGGCGGTTGCTAATAGTCTTTAGTGACGAGCTTGTGGCGGTCAACGATTGGCGGTCATTACACTGTTGCTAGAGGGTATTAGCAATGGTTTTTTTTACCTTGATTGACTACCTACTTTTTTTCCTACCTATGGAAAAATGAAAAGAGCATTGCATTTGCATAATGAAAAGACGTTGGGTGTGACACACCCTACAAAGTGCATGTTTCCAATACTGAATTAATTTAACTATTGTTTACTGCAGGGACCTACAAGACTTTCACATAAATCCCATGACACAAAAGTAGCTCGGATGTTGGTGGGCTTGTGAATAGGACTCCCAAGATTCATTGCCCTGTATTTTATGCACTCCAAAAGAAGTGAGCCCCTAATTCTTCCTAGGCTCACTTCAATTAGCTTCAATTCATAAAGGCACAAAGAAAAGCAAAACCTCTTTTGTTTGTTATCATTAATTACTAGAGCTACCCATAAATTAATTTCTAACCCAAATAATACTAGGATAATATTACAGGCTTGATTAAATTTAGGATTTGAAGTCTGCCTAAATTAAATAGAAGGTTTAAAGTCAGAGTATACTGTGTTATAAAAATTTAGACTGAACAAAAACTTTAAAGTGAGAATGGGCTGAATTATAAAAATTTAGAATGGATTAAATATGAAAAAAAGAAAAATCTAAACTAAAAAAATATTTTTAAGCCAAGTTACCCAAATTATAGCTCAAGACAATTCAAAGATTGGTCTGCCCTAATTACAGGTATGTAAATTTATTAACCAAACCAAACCAAACCAAGCCTTTTCCTACTAGGTGGGGTCGCCTATATGGATTTGACATCGCCAATTAGATCTGTTTAGGGCCATATCTTCTGTTAGATCCAAGTAGGTAAGGTCATGTTTAATAGTTTCTTTCTAACTTCTCTTGGGTCTTCCTCTACTTTTCCTACTCCTGGCAATCTTTATACTTTCACACCTTCTAACAAGTGTCTCTGTTCAACGCCTTCTAATATGGCTAAACCATCTTAATCAGTTTTCTCTCATTTTATCTGTAATCGGTGATATTCCTACTTTACCCCTAATCTCTTTGTTCATAATCTTATTTTTTCTTGTAATCCCGCACATCTACCTTAGCATCCTCATCTCCACAATTACCATCTTCTGACCATGATTATACTTTACTGCCCAACACTCTAATCCATAAAGCAACGCTAATTTAACCACCACCTTATAATACTTTCCTTTTCCCTTGAGGGGGACTTTCGATCGTACAAGACCCCCGAAGCACTCTTCCATTTGGTCCACTCGGCCTGAATCTTGTGACTTACATCAGTATCAATCCCTCCATCTTGTTGCACCATAGATCCAAGGTACCTAAATTTTTCTTTCTCTACAATCTTTTGTGTGCCTAAACTTACTTCTATACTACCTGCTATCCTACTTTGACTAAACTTGCATTCCATATATTCCGTCTTGCATCGGCCTAGACTAAACCTTTTATCTCTAACGTTTTCTGCCACAATTCTAGCTTAGCATTCACTCATTCTCTCGTCTCATCTACTAAAACAATATTATCTGCAAATAGCATATACCACAGCACCTCATCTTGAATATGTCTTGTAATCTCATCCATAACTAGAGCAAACAAGTACGGGCTTAAAGCTGAGCCTTGGTGTAAACCAATCGTGATAGGAAACTCGTTAGTCTCTCTACTAGTCGTCCGTATAGATGCCATGGCTCTATCATATATGCCATTTATTGCCTCAATATATGCCACACATGCTTTTTTTTTCTAGTACTCTCCATAGAATCCCCCTAAGAACCCGATCATAAGCCTTTTCTAAATCAATGAACACCATATGTAAATCTTTTTGACCTTCTCTATACTGTTCCATTAACCTCCTCAAGAGAAATATAACCTCCATAATTGATCTCCCAGGCATGAAACCAAATTGATTCTTTGAAACGTTTGTTGTCCTTCTTAGTTTTCTCTCAATAACTCTCTCCCATAATTTCATCACATGGCTCATCAATTTAATCCCGCGATAGTTTGCACAGTTCTAAATAGCTCCTTTGTTCTTATATATGGGTATAAGGGTACTTTTCCTCCATGCATCAGGCATCTTCTTACTTTTTAGCACTACATTAAAAAGTTTTGTCAACCAACTTATGCCATCCTCCCCTAACCATCTCCAAACCTCAATAGAGATACCATATGACCCAACCGCTTTTCCATTTTCATCATTTTTAATACTTCTTTTACTTCTTCCTTACTGATTCTCCTATAGAATATAGGATTTAATTTTTCCCTAAAAGTGATAAACTACCCCAATTGTATGTCACTACTACTACTTTCATTAAATAACTTGTAGAAGTAGCTCTTCCAACGCTCCTTTATCTCCTCTTCCTTTACTAATGTCTTTTCATCCTCATCCTTAATGCATTTAACTTGGTTTAAATCCTTGGTCCGTCTATTTTTGGATTTAGCAAGTTTGAATATCTCTTTTTTGCCCTCCTTAGTGTTAAGTTGCCTACATAAATCCTCAAATGTCTTTGCCTTAATCACTAACTGCCTTTTTGGTTTCTTTTTTTTTTTTTTCTCTATACTTCTCCAAGTTTGCTTCATTTCCGTCGTTTTGCCAAGATTTAAAACACTCTTTTTTAACTCTTATCTTGTCTTGGACGGTCTCGTTCTACTATCATGCCTCTTTCTGTGTCGAAACACTCTCTTTGGATTCTCCTGAGACTTCTTATTATTTTTAAAATAATTTACTAAAAATATACATTTATTACATAAATATTATTTTCTTGTCATTCTCGTCTCGGTGGCTATAATACCTTCAAAATGACGCCATCTAAACATTTTTTTTTACTCAAAACAATGCCGTTTCACTTAAATTTAATATTTAAATGTATTAATTTATATTAAAATATGCATACATCAATTCATATTTGAATATAATTCATATTTGAATATAGGACTTAAGTTGAATAGCGCCATTTTGAATAAAAAATGCTAAAACAAAGTCATTTTAAAACTACTGTAACTACTGCAGTAAGCCCCTACTGCATCTCCCTTCTACTTCCCCCATGCACCTTTCATTATTAGTTAACTAAATCAATGGAATAAGTGAAAAACTCATTCCATCAACTACACTAGGCCAAACAACTCAACAACAAACTCCCAAACTACCTTTTCATCCTAAGGTCCCCTAATGCATGATCCTTCACCAAAATGGTCAGCTGCTTTCTAATAGCAGTGCTCTTGTTTATCATCCGTCACCTTTATCCCACCACGCCCCAAACATGGCCGTCTCCCACCGACCGTCAAGGAGAATGTGATGTGCCTAGGTTGTGTGGAGATTAAATGGTATATGTTTTAGGTAAAGAAGGATTGAAATGGTGAAATGGAATTAAATCATATATGAGATGATGTGCCTAGGTTGTGTGGAGATTAAATGGTATATGTTTTAGGTAAAGAAGGATTGAAATGGTGAAATGGAATTAAATCATATATGAAGGAAACTAACAACCCTTGTTTGATAAGATAACTCGCCACAAACAAGAAGTGTTAGGTTGATTCGCCACACTCTTAGAAAAAGAGAGAGAAGAGTGATAAGAATCCAATAAGTTCGCCACCAAACAAATATGAAATTTGCTTAGATAAGAACAAGGGCAGAGAAATGTAAAGCATTCATAAGAAATCCAAAATTCATGATCTGATGTTTTTTCCCAGCACACTCTATCTATTCATATCTTGGAACATCCCTCCAAGAATAGGAAAAGCCAACAGACACTAATAACTCCACTTCATGCTATTAACTCTATTACATGTACCAAGACTCATTAAAACAACATTAAATGCAAAACAGAAATAAATTCTGGTGAAAAGACTCAAAAACAACAATAAATATAAATTAATTCCATGTGGGAAAGGCAAAAGACTAAAATGGGCTTGTGTAAGTCTTAACAGCTCCCTTGGGCCTCAAGGTTTGAATCATAAGCCCAAACCCATTCCAAGGGTCCAAATCACGTCCCAAACTTCATTTGAAGACAATTAAATACCTTCGGCCCAATTCCATTCAGATTGCAAGTGTTAAAGTCCAAAGAAGCTTCAATGGCTCCAATTTTACTTGTCAAGGCCCTTTGGAGTTGTGTGGTCCTAGCCCTAGTCATTGGTCCATCTGAAATCAATTGCATGCCAAGTTCATCTTCATGAGCTGGAATATGACTCCCATGATGCACATCATCACCCCCGGGCTGAGACTGATTTGTCCTCAAATCAGAACCTTCGAGATCTTCCAAATAAGGAGATAAGTCCTTCACATTGAACGTAGCCGAAACGTTGTAGTCTCCCGGAAGATCAACTTTGTAAGCATTATCATTCACCTTCTCTGTAACTCGGAAAGGCCCATCAACTCTTGGCATCAACTTGGACTTTCGTTTGCTAGGAAATCTACCCTTACTAAGATGAACCCAAACAAGGTCACCAACTTCAAACTTGATCAATTTCCGCCCTTTGTTAGCTTGCTTGGCATACTTAGCCGTTTTCTCCTCAATGTGAGCATGAACTTGTTCATGAAGTTTCTTCATCAATTCTGCCTTCTTAACCCCATCCATAGAAGTCCGCTCATCAATTGGAATAGGAACAAGATCAATAGGAACACTTGGATTAAAGCCATACACTACCTCAAATGGTGAAAATTTTGTAGCCCCATGCACACTTCGGTTATATGCAAACTCCACAATAGGCAAGCAATCATCCCAATTCTTCAAATTCTTGTTTATAACAGCCCGTAATAAAGAAGATAGCGTTCGATTGACTACCTCAGTTTGCCCATCAGTTTGGGGGTGACAAGCGGTACTGAAAAGGAGTTTCGTCCCAAGCTTCTTCCAAAGAGTCTTCCAAAAGTAGCTTAAGAACTTTGTATCACGATCAAAGACGATACTTTTAGGAACTCCATGCAAATGCACAATTTCTTTGAAGAACAAATCAGCAACATGTATAGCATCATCGGTTTTGTGGCAAGGAATAAAATGGGACATTTTGGAGAATCAGTCCACCACAACCATCACTGAGTCCTTTCCTCGTTGTGTTCTAAGCAATCCAAGCACAAAATCCATGCTAATATCTACCCATGGCTGCTCCGGAATAGGTAGAGGCATATAAAGCCTATATGCATTCTCCTTACCTTTAGCTTTCTTGCAAATGCCACATTTTTCAACCACCTTATGAACATCCCACAACATTCCGGGCCAAAAGAAGTGTTCTTTCAATAATTCATAAGTCTTCTTCTCCCCAAAATGACGACTAAGACCACCACCATGGGCCTCACACGTAAGTAACGCATGCAAAGACCCCAAAGGAATACACATTCTGCCCATTTTAAATAAGTAACCATCATACACAAAGAACCCATCACAAGCTCCCTTAGCACATTCGGACAACACACTAGCAAAGTAGGGGTCACTAGCATATTGCTCTTTTACTTGTTCAAAACCCAACAATCTTGCATTCAACATGGAAATCAATGCGTACCTTCTTGAAAGAGCATCGGCAACAACATTAACTTGTCCCTTCTTGTACTTTATGACATATGGAAATGATTCTAAGAACTCCACCCATTTAGCATGTCTTCTATTCAGCTTGCCTTGCCCCTTAAGATGCTTCAAAGATTCATGGTCCGTGTGGATGACAAACTCCTTAGGTAGTAAATAGTGCTGCCATACTTCTAGAGCTCGGATCAAAGCATAGAACTCTTTGTCATAGATGGAGTAGTTTAAACGTGCTCCACTCAACTTCTCACTAAAGAATGCAATTGGACACTTCTCTTGCATTAAAACAGCCCCAATACAAACCCCAGAAGCATCACACTCTATCTCAAATGTTTTAGCAAAATCAGGAAGTGCTAAAACGGGAGCAGAACATAATTTCTCCTTAATCAACTCAAATGCCTCTTGTGCCTTCCTCCCCCACTTGAACTCACTTCCTTTCTTCAAACACTCTGTCATAGGTGCAACAATGGAACTAAAATCCTTGACAAATCATCTATAGAATGAAGCCAACCCATGGAAGCTCCTTACATCCGTAACACTACAAGGAATAGGCCATTCACGGATTGCTTTAACCTTCTCCTCATCAACCTTAATTCCCATTAGAGACAACATACCCAAGAAAGATAACACTATCTTGACAAAAATAACACTTCTTGAGTTTCCCAAACAACTTAGCATCACGCAAGGTCTCAAATACAGCCCTAAGGTGTCTCACATGATCATCAAAAGTCTTGCTATAAATCAAGATATCATCAAAATACACTACAACAAATAGCCCAATAAACTTCCTCAAAACATGGTTCATAAGTCTCATAAATGTGCTAGGTGCATTAGAGAGCCCAAATGGCATCACCATCCATTCATATAAGCCATGCTTAGTTTTAAAGGTTGTTTTCCACTCATCACCTTCCCTCATTCTAATTTGGTGATATCCACTCATCAAATCCACATTAGAAAATAAAACAGCACCATGCAACTCATCAAGCATATCATCAAGTCTTGGAATAGGGAAGCGATACTTAACTGTTATCTTGTTGATAGCTCGGCTGTCCACGCACATTCGCATGCTACCATCCTTCTTTGGAACAAGCAGTGTAGGCACGGAACAAGGACTTAATGACTCACGCACATAGCCCTTCTCTAATAGCTCACCAATCTGCCTTTGAATCTCTTTTGCCTCATCCGGATTACATCTATACGCTGGTCTATTAGGAAGAGAAGCTCTGGGCACCAAGTCAATTTGATGCTCTATCCCTCGAATAGGTGGTAACCCCTTTGGAAGTTCATCCGGAAACACATCCTTAAACTCTTCAAGCAGCTCCACAATTTGTTTGGGCAACTTCAAATCCCCTACTTGTAGCAAAGGTTTCCCCCACGCCATGAAAACAAATCCCAACGAAGCTAGTGCTTGCTCAATGTCTCCTCTTTTAGCTAACATCAACCCCTTTCCTTGTTCCACCACCCTTCTTTGACCCCGTAACTGATCTTCCCTAATTTGATGAGAGCTTAATGGTAACAAGTTCACCTTCTTCCCCTTGATCATGAAGGGGTAAGTGTTTCATCGCCCATCATAAGTCACATTATTATCAAATTGCCAAGGACGCCCCAAAAGCACATGACTAGCCGACATTGGAACCACATCACATAAAACTTCATCACGATAGGTCTTAATAGAGAAAGGCACTAAAACTTGTTTTGTAACCTGAATTTCCCCATTCTCATTAAGCCAACGCAATTTGTAGGGTTTAGGGTGTGGAAAAGTAGACAATCCCAACTTCTCTACCAAGGTCATGGATGCCACATTGGTACAACTCCCATTGTCAATGATCATACCACACACCTTATCCTGGATTTGACACCTCGTATGGAAGATGTTCTCACGCTGCTCATCCCCAACTTCAACTTGTGCATTCAAGACCCTTTGGACAACCAACAAGTCTCCTTCCATAGGTTCAAAATCTTCTTCTTGTTCAGCCCCTTCTAGATTATCTTTCTCCTCTTTCTCCTCCTCATTCTCACTAACAACCTCCCATGCTTCCCATGTAGAATCATCACCCTTTTATTTGGACATTCGGAGGCAATATGGCCATGCCCCACTTGAAACATTTGATATCCCGAGACCTCATAGGGAGTTGAGGTTCGGAAGCCTTCCCTTTGCCCTTCCAAGAATCTGAAGTAGTGATCCCTTGGCTAGTCTCCACTTTCCCTTCTTGCTTAGGTGCATTCCAAGTTCGTGAGGGCGTAGAAACAACCTTTGTGGTACTTGGTGTAGCTGTCCCCACACGGATGCCTCCTCTCTTTTGTTGTCGTTCTACCTTGATGTTAAGCTTAATCACATTCTCAAGGAAGATAAAAGGTTGTAGCTCCACAACATTAGAGATTTCTTTCTTCAACCTGCCAAGAAATCTAGCTATGGTCTGTTCTTGTGGCTCATTCAATTCACAACGTATCATTAAAAGTTCAAACTCCTTCACATATACTTCTACGCTCAATGAACCTTGTCGTAGGTTTTGAAGCTTGATGTAGAGTTCTTGCTTGTAGTAATCCGGAACAAACCTCCTTTTCATTAGTCTTTTCATAGCACGCCAAGTGGCAACTTCTTCCTCACCATTCCTTCTACGTTGAGCTTTTAATTTTTCCCACCATAAAAGGGCATAATCGGTGAATTCAAGTGCCGCTTGCTTGCACTTCTTTGCTTCGAGGTACTCATGCCAATCAAATACCTTTTCAACCTTTTGAACCCACTCCAAATACTCCTTGGGCAAACTAGTACCTCTAAATGGTGGTATGTTCAGCTTGATACCACTAGTAGGGTCACTATGTTGCCTTTTAGGTCTGCCCCTTTCTTCGGCCTCTTCACCTTCCATTCTATCTTCTTCAATCTCTTCAATTTCTTGTCGATGTGCTCCACGGATCTGTCCTTGTTGGGGTTGTAAGTTATTGCCTTGCATCACTTGAATAAGAGTGGCTAGTTGGTCTCGAATGCCGGTTACTTCTCCTCGAATCTCCTCTTGAGCTCGCTGCAAACCCATAATTTGAGCTTGTTCTAATGAAAGGCCCCTTGATATTCCTTCTTCCGCCATGGCTGAAAAACCGTGCACTGATACCAAGATGATGTGCCTAGGTTGTGTGGAGATTAAATGGTATATGTTTTAGGTAAAGAATGATTGAAATGGTGAAATGGAATTAAATCATATATGAGATGATGTGCCTAGGTTGTGTGGAGATTAAATGGTATATGTTTTAGGTAAAGAAGTATTGAAATGGTGAAATGGAATTAAATCATATATGAAGGAAACTAACAGCCCTTGTTTGATAAGATAACTCGCCACAAACAAGAAGTGTTAGGTTGATTCACCACACTCTTAGAAAAAGAGAGAGAAGAGTGATAAGAATCCAATAAGTTCGCCACCAAACAAATATGAAATTTGCTTAAATAAGAACAAGGGTAGAGAAATGCAAAGCATTCATAAGAAATCCAAAATTCATGATCTGATGTTTTTTCCCAGCACACTCTATCTATTCATATCTTGGAACATCCTTCCAAGAATAGGAAAAGCCAACAGACACTAATAACTCCACTTTATGCTATTAACTCTATTACATGTACCAAGACTCATTAAAACAACATTAAATGCAAAACAGAAATAAATTCTGGTGAAAAGACTCAAAAACAACAATAAATATAAATTAATTCCATGTGAGAAAGGCAAAAGACTAAAATGGGCTTGTGTAAGTCTTAACAGCTCCCTTGGGCCTCAAGGTTTGAATAATAAGCCCAAACCCATTCCAAGGGTCCAAATCACGTCCCAAACTCCATTTGAAGACAATTAAATACCTTCGCCCCAATTCCATTCAGATTGCAAGTGTTAAAGTCCAAAGAAGCTTCAATGGCTCTAATTTTACTTGTTAAGGCCCTTTGGAGTTGTGTGGTCCTAGCCCTAGTCATTGGTCCATCTGAAATCAATTGCATGCCAAGTTCATCTTCATGAGCTGGAATATGACTCCCATGATGCACATCAGAATGGTGTCTCCTCCATGACAACATCGGCATATCCGCCATGCACATGTAACTCCTAAGCAACAACAAGGTCGTCATCTTCGATCGCACCGATTTTGGCCCTTCCAACCTCTCCCTCCCCGGTGGCTGCTGCCGCAATGATCCTGCCGACAATGCACTCCAAAATGACTGCATGGCTCACTCTGTGCTTTATGATGTCGCCACCAACACATTCCGGCCACTGACTATACAGACTGATACGTGGTGCTCCTCGGGCTCCGTCCTTCCCGACAGAACCCTGGTCGAAACAGGCGCCGTGCTCCAGTAATAATTACTCATGTGACTGGGTTGAGTTTCCGAGTTACCTATCTGAGCATAGGTGGTATTCAACGAATCAGATATTACCCGATGGTCGTATAATCGTTATTGGTGGAAGAAGTTTAACTACGAGTTCTACCCTAGAAATTCTTGTGTTTTTCCTTCTTCTTCTTCTTCAAACATTTTCTCACTTGATTTTCTCAGAGAGACTAGAGATGTTGATGATGAGAACAACTTGTACCCATTTGTGCACCTATTGCCAGACGGAAACTTGTTCGTTTTCGCTAATACGAGAGCTATATCACTAGATTACAAGCGAAACCGCGTGGTTCGAGAGTTTCCTACCATAACCGGTGGCGATCCTGGGAACTACCCCAGCTCAGGCTTGTCGGTGCTGCTCCCCATAGATGAGAATCTACCGATTATTGAGGCGGAGGTCATGATATGTGGCGGCGCACGGCGGGACTCCTACTCGGAAGCGACGCACGGGAGATTCGTCCGCACGAGCTCCAGTTGGGGCCGCATGAAGGTCACCGACGAAAACCCTAGCTGGACGATGGTAGAAATGCCTGTGGCTCATGTCATGGGCGACATGGTACTTCTCCCTACCGGGGACCTAATCATAATCAACGGCGCGGGATTCGGTATGGCCGGCTGGGAAAACGAACAGAGTCCGGTGACAAGGCCGGTGATCTACCACCTGACGAACAGCCGATTCTCATTCATATCCCCGTCGAGAAGGCCAAGGTTGTACCATTCAACGGCCATCCTATTAAGCGACGGGAGGGTTTTGGTCGGAGGAAGCAACCCGCATGTTTACTACAACTTCAGTGGAGTACCCTACAGATGCAAGCTTGGAGACATATTCGCCGCCATACTTGGCCGCCGAGTACCAGGGAATAAGGCCCAGGATTGTGAATATTGTCAGTGAGGTGATTTTGGGAGTTTTTTTTGGTTCTGCTGTTAATTGGTTAAAATATAGGCTATCTACGGCTAGGGAAAAAATATTTGTGGAAGTGCTGATAATGAAAACGCTATTTGAAAATGCGTTTTCTGAATTGTGAACCAACCCCTCCTGGAGTTGGCATTTCTAAAGAAAGCGCTATCTGATGTAGCGTTTTCAGAAAGCGCCCTTTCATGTAGCGTTTTCCGAAAGCGCTCTTTCATATAGCATTTTCAGAAAGCGCCCTTTCATGTAGCGTTTTCCGAAAGCGCTCTTTCATATAGCGTTTTCAGAAAACTGTAGTTCGTACTAAAAACACTATTTCATATAGCGTTTTTCACTGTCCCAACCCACATTTTACATTACATTTATAAAAACCCAATTTTTTTTTCCTGTTAACCTGCCGAGTTACTGAAAACACCACTCAACATTTACATTACATTTATATAAAGTAAAAGAAACTTAAGCTTAATAGGCTAAAAGCAATAATAAAAGAAACTTTTAAATAATATCCTAAACATATAATGAAATATAAAACAAAACTAACTTTTAAATGATATCAGAAAATCTATAAAGTAAAACTAAATTAAACTTTAAACGATATTACAAGATATGTAAAGAAATAAGATTGCAAGATCAATAAATAAAGTTATGAAGAATATATACATGAACTTTTGAATTGTATATCTTGTACAATGAATCTACAAAAGTCAAGATAAATAATGTCTACTCTGTCCCACAAGGAGGATGCCTCCTATTACGAGGAGGAAGAATCCTTCGCCCCTCCTGCGCCTGTGGCTAAGTCCGTGGTGCTGTAGGCTGCACCTGAGGTGGTGGGTCCTGAGATAGCTCTAAATGGGATGGATCCTGACTCGGGTCAAAACGAGCTCTAGGCCTCTTTTGGGTGTAGTGTATGAGAGGAAGAGGAAGAGGTGCTGTGATGTCCTGCGATGGCGATGCTATGGTAGTGGTAAAAACTGATGGCGTAGACTGTGACAGTGGTGACGGTGTAACATCCACGTCATCCATGACTATAGTGTAATCATCAATGCTCTCTAATGGATGATGTGGATCAGGAATCAGTGATGGTGGCCTTGCAGACACAAAAGGTGGCGCTCCTGGAGAACTGCAGGGTATGGCTCCTGCAGAAGTAGAGGGCATATCTCCTGCATAACTAGATGGTCCCGCTGCAGTAGATGATGATGGTCTGCCATCGGGGGAAGCTGATGAGGTCGCACTGCGTCCAGTCTCAGTCAATCGATACTCCTCATCTATGATTGCAATGGTCCTCCTCCCGATGCTCCTCATCATCTCAGTCAACTGACGAACCTCCTCCCAATCCCTACAACTAAGGATATCTATCGCTATCTGAGTAGCCCTCACAGCGGTATCCACCTATAAACGTATGAAGAACGATTAACATGTCAATTAATTAAACTGTATTGAAAACAATAATAGCAATTCATTACTCAATTGATAACGAGTCACTCACCAGTATAGTCGTCGTAGCTGCAACAGGCTGAGATCCGATTGGAGGCACAGGTCGCAGAGGTCCAATCGGTGTCCTGGTGATCGTCCGATACCATCGCATGTACGGATCATCTGCTGGCATCTGGCCTATAAATGGGTCTGCTGTGACCACTCTATTATGTCGATCCTCCCATGCAGTGATGTGCTCTCGGTGGTGGACATCCCAGCGAGTCCCCCCGCGACCTCGTCGATCAAGTGCATGCAATGCAAGGCTGGTGTCGCATGTGGCTGGCTCCTCTTGAATCATCCCAAACTGCCGCATGACCCGATCTGGAAAATACATCTCGACCACATCATAGCATATAAGGGGCACTCTAGCCCGCCAAATCGCCCGATCATGTGGTGGAATGGGAAGATCAGCTGGATATGGTTGCCACGCCATCTGTGCCTCGGTCATGATATCCAACTGATCTCTATAGCATCTGAGAGTACGGGAACTAGTCATCGTAAGTGGAGCCAGCCACCTACAGTGAGAAAAGGTAGTATCAGTTGCAGTAATGCGTATGTTCGATAAAATAACAACCATAATAATAAGTGATTACTGTTCATACCTACAGCCATATGGGTCGGCTGGTAGTGGTGGGGGGTCGTGATGTGCGTCCGCAGCATGGGCTGGGTTAGCAGCTGCTATCCCCTCTACAGGTGCGGCGTCCTGTATGGGTGCATCCTGGTCCGGAGGATCCATAGGTGCTGCAATCGGATCCGACTAGCGGATCAGTGGTCGTACAAGGGATAATCGCTCCCATGCCCAAATCTGTAATATGACCAGTGGCCCTGAGATCTCCTTAGCGCCTGGCTGCGCTGCCCTACACATCTCTCGATACAACCACGCAAGTGTTGCGGACCCCCAGCTATATCGACCAACATGCTCGAGATGCTCCAATATCGGTAAGTACATCAGCTTAACCATATTCCCAGACTTGTTTGCCAGCAAGCCACCCCCAATCAACAACAACAACGTGGCCCGTGCATGCTGCCGCACAACCTCGTCATCTACACCATCCGGTAGTCGTGTAAAATGTCGAGTCAACCAAGTGATCTGTAAGCGTGCTCCATGGATAGCAGCTGCAGGAGGGGCAATGCCTAATAACCTCTGTATGATGCCTATCCACTCTGGCACACTGTGCTCCTCGTCCATGCCAGTCGCGGCAAATCCATCAACTGAAAGGCCGGTGATAACACTGATATCCTCAAGGGTGACTGTGCACTCCCCACAACGCAAGTGAAATGTATATGTCTCGGGCCTCCATCGCTCAACTAGGGCCGTGAAGAGGGCGTGGTACAACTGAATGGAACCCATCCTGTAGAATCCATACACCCCTGCTCTCACCAAGTACTCGACCACCCTGGCATCTCTAGGTATGCGAGTGAAGTCACGCATCAACTGCTTACTGCTCCTGACTTTAAGGACTACTTCTTCCTGCAACGAGGACAAATACGACGTTAGTAGAGATTACTTTAATCTAAACAATGTGTTTTACTAAAGAATGTGTTTTATAACATAAAAATGACTTCAATGTAAAGAACCTAAACAAGAGGTCAGTAATCGGTGGCATCTACATTATAAATTATAAACTTACCCCATCAGCTCATATCCGTGAAGATCTATGCGACCCCTGACGGTGCAACACTGATGGGTCCTCAGGTCCGGGTGAAAGCAAATCTGCGCGTGCGTCCATAATGACTGAACAACTACCTGTATATAGGACAGTAAATTACATCAAAACATCACATGTAATGATAACATGGAAATAAAGTAAATATTAACTTGATAGGCTTTATACATAAATAAATTCTCATTCAAATTATTTGACAAATATTGTACTAACATGCAAGTAAAGCAAATGTCAACTTCATTACACTTAAATAACAAAAGTGTCAGTGACATTACGTTCACTTTAGTCATTACATAACCTTGAAATATCCAACATAATACATTAGTATATTATCACTCTTGATACAACATGTTCTTTCGTGGCTACCCCGGAAGTTTGCTTGGGCACTTCCTCTTGTTATGACCCTCCTGACGGCAAATTCCACATCGAACTTTCGATGCGCTTTCACTTCTGTCCATCTCAGTCCGGATGCGGGTCGACATTGGCCTACCTTTTTGTCGCTTTAGACGCTGATTTGGGATAAAAAGCAGAGCATTTGGTGTTTCCCAATACTTTGGGTCATGCAGGGGCTTGAAGCGAGGAACATAAATGTTGACATAAGTATCAATGGAGTATTCTTCTGCTAGCATTCCCATCCAATCATAGTGTCGCTCCTCGCAGACGGCAATTACATGTGAGCATGGAATCCTAAGCTGATTCCATTTACCGCATGTGTAAGTTTCCTCTTTCAAGTTCACAACTTGGACATTGCCTCCTCCGCTAACATGGCGGCCTGTGGTGATCTCATACACACCGTCAACTTGGTTGAACCGTACAATACGATGTGCGCGAGCACAGATTTGGAACTTCTCAACTAACTCTTGGACATTAGGAGAAAGTCAAAGTCCAGTCCCCTGGCAAGCCACTCCCACTGCATTCCTATCACTGAAATATGTCAATACCTTGTAGAATGTAAACTGAGCGCAAGCTGCAATTGGCAAAGACCTCGTACCCCGCATTACATTGTTGAAGCACTCAGAGATATTGGTGGTTTTGTTTCCATATCTGTGGCCCCCATCGTGAGACATAGTCCACTTCTCCCTAGGGATCTCATCGAGGTACTTCCACGCATCTGGGTTTAATTCTCTGATTGTTTGCATTATTGCCTCAAACTTACGAAGTTGAGGGGTTTTCGCCGCATTTGACATCAACTTAGTCAGTTGGACTCTGCCGTGGTTCTTCTTAAAGTTTGCTTCCACATGGCGTATGCAAAATCGATGAGTGGCATTAGGCCATGCCCAACTTGAAGTAGGTGTATTAACTGCGGATACCAGGCCAGGATACCGATTTGAAATAAGGCATAAGCCTGGTCTGTTTGGCACTACATGAACCCTCAAGTTGCGGAGAAACCAAAACCAACTGTCAAATGACTCCTCATCCACCACAGCAAAGGCAAGTGAGAAAATTTGCAGGTTTGCATTAACTCCCATTGCTATCAGAAGCTTACCTTTGCATTTCCCATATAAGTGCGCGCCATCAACGCTCACGACAGGTCTACAGAATTTGAACCCTTCAATAGCTGGTTTGAAAGCCCAGAATACGTGCCGTAAGATTGCAGTACCCGGAGTACCTGATGGGTGGTACAAGTAGTTAACAATGGTACTAGGGTTGAATGTTTGGACTGCGTGCAGGAAGATTGGCAATTTATGGTACGATTCTTCCCAATTGCCAAAAATATTAGCAATTGCCTTCTGTTTTGCAGCCCACGCGTTATTGTACGAAATGTGATACTGATATTGTTTGCTAATTATCACAGATATCATGCCGGGAGATATTGAAGGATCTTTCTTGACCATCTCCTCAATGTGAGACGCAACAAATTGGGCATCCAACTGCGAGTGATCCTGATTCATCCTGGCATAAACACAGGTATGCGGCCCAACGTAAACAGTTATCTGCCACTGTCCATGTTTCTTTAACTTAGTTGCACGCAGTCGCCAATTACACGATGTTCCTCCAAACATCTTGCACTTGATCATCCATCTCCGTCTATCAGACTCAACCGTCTGGTACTGTGTGTTGGTCCTTAGTGAGTACGTCTTCACAGCATTCACCAGATCAATTTTCTCATTGAATAGAACACCAGTGCAAGGTTCCTGACACGTGGGATCCCATTGTTTGCAAGTAAACCCTGATGTGGAGCAGGCAGTGATAACTTCAGGCAATGTTGTAAACGTTTGTGAATCAGGTTGATGAAACTCGGGTTCTACCACCTCCACCGCTGGCTGGGATACAGTGAAGCCCACCTCAAAATCCACACTGTCATCAAAATCTATCCCAACTTTTTCTTCATCTTCAGGATCCGCCATCATTTCCTTCATGCATGGCGACTCAGCTGATTGATTGTATTCCATTCGCTGCTGGTGATCAGCTAGCTCTCCAACTGCATCCCACTGAGCAACATCTACAGGCACGTGGTTAGAAAGCTCCTCACTTGAAATGTTATGTTCTCCTCTTGAGCTAGCCACGGGAGCTAGATCTGTCTCGGGGATCAATGGTGCACGTATAGGCTGCTCAACTGATATCATTTCATACTGTATGTACAAGTCAGTGTGAGACCAGTTCAACTTCTTGATTCCTTCCAGTAAAGTCCGAATTGAGTCATCGTCATCTAATCTAAGCCCCCGCGTGCGAATGGTACCTCCAAATAGATACGGGTAAGGACATATGATTTTAATGTTAACCCGGCCTTGTTGCACACCTAACACGGAGCACAACTTCGTGACTAACTCCTCGTAACTTACACTCGGAAGCACCCGAATGCATCGCTCGTAGTCACGATCATATGATAATCCTTTTGACGTTGATACAATACTTCCCCCCCCAATAACAAAAAAATGACACGTATTCTTCAGCCATGATACCTTCAATTACCAACAAAACAATGGGATTAGTTTATCACATATACGAGCCATGCTCAAGTAATCTCAATTATTGATATTTCAATCTTAAGCTTTCAGCCAAAAGGGGGACAAGTTTCATCTAGAACTTATAAAGAGAGAGCCTTAGCCCAATGCATGAATAAACAAAGCTATCCTTTGCAACGACTGTGCACATAAACAAGGCTATCTGCGTGGGCTTCGATATTACTAAACCATAATTGGGAGCCAAAAATAAATAAATAAACAACAACAAAAAAAGCCAATATCCTATCGTATTAATATCCTAACAACAAAAATATTAATATATTAACAAAATTACACATATTTAATTAAAAGTTTAAGTGACATTTGGTTTACTTTTCTATTTCCTATTTTTGTTTTATGTGTTTTATGTTATCAAAATCTAAAAATAAGAAAAGACAAAATGCCCAAAGCTCAATTGCAGTTAACATTAAAAAAATCTCTTATCTTTAATATCCGGAGTTTTGCGAACGTTTCACTCATTTGGTGAGTTTACATAAGAACTACGGGGAGTACTTTTTTGATCTCACATGGATTTACTTGATATATATATATATATATAAATAAGCTTTGGTTTGTTAAATTAGGTTTCCCTTGAGAAGCAAAAGTTATATATACATATATATATTATAGTTAGGTATTAAAAATATATATATATTTTATATTGGGGAAGTTAAAAAAAAAGTTAATATTTAATTTTTTGTTAATTTGGCATATTTGTCTTTCATAATTTAATAAAAATCTAAAATATAAAATACCAAGTAATTTCGATCAATTTAAAAAAAGTCAAAAAACTAAAACAACCAAAAGTTCTAGGATGTGCTTTGGTTTGATATACAACATTTAGGTTGATTTCTTTATGGGTGTGTTTAGTACGTAGAACGCATGATCAAATGTTGGATTTGAAGAATTTTGGAAGAAATGTTGGAAGATTTTGGGGTTAAAATTACTGTTTCAAGAAGTTTATATAAGGATGGTAATTTTAGTATGCATCTCTTCATATATTTTTAAACTTTTGTTGGAATCTCTAATTTTCTCACATTTAAAATTTTATTGATTTGTTAGATTTCTTACTTTTTTTTTTAGTTTTCTTATTTTTTAGTTTATCTTTTTTTAGTCATTACTTTATTTTGGTTTGAATTTTTTTATGTTGTAATATAATATTACGGGATTTATATAGATAAATTGATTTAAAGTCTTACCTATTAAGTAGATGGGTATATTGTTCAAAATTCTAAAATCATGAAATTTGAACTTAATTACAAAAGTATGGAGATCTTTTTAAATGTTTCATTATATCATTTTTTACTTATTTTACACTAGGAATTGCCTATACTAGGGTTGAGCAAAAAAAAAATAAAATAGTAGACTGAAAAACAGACCAAGCTGAAAATTGTGGTTAACCAAATCAACTGTTTCAGTTTCGGTTTTTTTTTTTTATTTTCAGTTTTCGGTTTGGTTTCAGTTTTTTAATAGACATTAACCGTCGATTCGGTTAATTAACTGACTGAATTTTATTATTAAGATAAGTTATATAATACATATTTATTATATATTAATATATTATATGATATATATTTGTTTGGATATTAGTGTTTATATAATTCTAAATGCATGATTTTATTTGAGTAAATTAAAAATATAAAAATATATAATTCTAACTTAAATTTCGCACAATTATAGTTTCTAAAAAGTTAAACATATCAAATTAAAGTACCATAATTTGTGATAATTTTTATAGTACTTATCAAAATTTAATTAGAAAGATATATATATATATATATATATTAAAACACATGCAGTAACTGCTAGAGTCTAGAATTTTGAAAAAAAGTTAGAACTCATGAATTATCATAATTTTTTTAATTTGAATTTTCTATCCAAAGTTTTAACTAAATAAAAACTTAGGGTGAATTTGGTGTGCTGAAAATTAGAAAAATTTTTTGAAAATCTATAAAACGCTTTAACATATTTTACCTTTCTCGTATTTTGTGAAATTTTTATAAATTTATATATATTTACATATTTTAACAAATCTTTACAAATCTCAATAATTTTTTTACAAACCTCATTAACACTTCTGCAAATCTCATTAACTTTTTCTATAAATCTAAAAACTTTTTAATGATTTCAAAAAACTCTAACATAAAACTGTTTAAATGGCCCAAAAAACAAATCTTTGAACGAATTTTCTATTCGAAAAGCTAATGCAAAAACAACAAACAACACTATTTATCTCTGAAAAATATAAATTTAGTAATTATATTTTTCGTTATTTTTCGATGCTCTAAACATTCACTTAAGATTAATTTCATTTTGAGTGTTGCAAGTAGGTATTATGAATAGTGTATATATATATATTACAAACAGCCAATTAACCGGAAAGCAAGTGCATATACCTACATATATCTGTCAAGCACAACTATAAAAGCAAAACAAATCAAATATTCAGAGTCTATTTTTACTTTAATTGAAAAATATTCAAAAAAAATAATTCTAAACTACCTTTCCCAACCCCTTTCTCGGCTACCAGCACATTCATCCAAACACAACAAACTAAACCAACACAAAAAAATCCTACACTTTCTCGGCTACCAAACACAACAAACCAGCACATTCATCCAACACAATCAATCACAGCCACCACAATCAATATATTGAATTAAAATGATCAATCAAAATAAAAAAATGGAACAAATCTATTGCAGCCACAAAGGCTGCCGCAACATCCAAAAAAAAAAAAACAAAAACTTACCTGAGTTTGTGGGTGGAGCTCGGTAGGTAGAGGTCGGCGACGGTGAGAGCTCACGGACGAACGAGAGGCCGGTTGAGAGAGAGGAGGGTTGCTTCAGCCTTGGGCGAGAGAGAGAGCATGACAGAGATCGGCCTGAGCGAGAGAGAGCACGACAGAGAGAAGGAAGAGAGACAGACGGGTTCGAATGAGGGGGGAACTGGGTTTAAGGTAACGTAGAAAACGCTATTTCATTGAGCGTTTTCAAAAAGCGCTATTTTATATAACGTTTTCAGAAACCGTCCTTTGATATAGCGTTTTCAGAAAGCGCCCTTTCATATAGCGTTTTCAGAAGGGTTAAAAAAATTCGATTCCGGTTTGAGTGTAATATGAAAACGCTTTTTCAAACTCCGTTTTCATTAACCGCACTCTCCCAAATACTTTTAAATCGACAATAGATACCAAATATTTTAATTAAATAACCGTAAAACAAAAAAAAATCCTAATTTTGGGGTATGGGCAGCAATTCTCTGTAACTTTCACTGTGGCCAGGTTTCTACAACTGGGTGTTGTGTCAATCAGAATCGTTGCTCCTTCGTTTACTGCGCATTCGATTGGGATGAATCAGAGAATGGTGGTGCTAGAGGTGGGTCAAGTCTATTCGTTCGCACCCAATGCTTACGTGGCAACTGCCGTGGGGCATTCCACGGCTCAGATTGCACCGCCAGGCTACTATATATATGTCGTTTGTGGTGCACGCAGGCATTCCGAGTTGGGGTATGTGGGCGAAGATACAATAATAACTTTGAGATTTTTTGCCCAAAAAGTTTTCAAAATAAAATTAAAAGAAAGGGAATCCAAATATATATATATATATATATTTAAATATTTTTTTGTCCCAATTCTTTTTCCTGTCTAGATCATCCGCAAGATGTGATATGGGATAGCACACGACAACAATAACGTCTTGTTTAAGAATTGGGGTGGTTAATTACTGAAATTTCAGTGGCTCTTGCATATAATTTTTTCTTATGTTTATATTCAAGTTCTGTTCATTACTGTTCTTACTAGGAGGATGATGATTATGTTTCTTTTGGTGCACCATAAGTTTTCTCGGACTCCAGACTACTTGTGTCTGTATGTAATATATATTTATTTTTTATTTTTTATTTATGATTCAAATAGTAACATGTTCATGGGAATGGACCAAAATGATTTGCAAAGTCAGAGAAGGGAGATGAGGCATAAAGGAAAGAATGTTGTGTGGTCAGAGGCAATGTACAAGTGTCTAATTGAAGCTCTAGCTATCCAGGCTAGAAATGGGAATAAAATTGACAAGTGCGTTTATGAAAATGCTTATACGGCTGCTTGTGTGGCTGTGAACTCACGTTTCAGTTTGTCCTTTAATAACCAAAAAGTTGTTAATCGTCTCAAGACAATCAAGAAGAGGTAAAAGATAATGAGGGACATGCTAAGTCAAGATGGGTTCACCTGGAATCCCAATACAAAGATGCTGAGTCAAGCTGAGTCCTTGTTTTATTTATTTATTCCCTCGATTTCAGGACCCACTTTGGACTTTTCATGACACTATTTTCATAATGTGTGTTGGGATAATGCATTAAATAGGCTCATCCAGATGCAAGGGGATTCCGAGAAAAGCAGATTGAGATGTATGATGAATTAAAAGTCATCTGTGAAAATTATCAAGCCCCCAATAGATGGGCTAGGATGGCTGGGCACGCGAATGGTAGCTGGCAAATGGAGTTCAAGAATTACGAAGAAGATTCAGCTTTGTTCCCATCACCAAGTTTGGAAGGCCTAAGTGAGACAGATGGAACTGAGACAACGTCATCTACACAACAGCCTGAGGATGCCCAGAGGCCAGCTGGTAGCGATCGAGGAGGTTCCTTTGATCTCGCCTCCGAGACAAGTTTCTTCAGGACGCTATTTTAGCAGTGGCATCAAGTGTCCGGCACTTGGCTGATGCGCTCGAACAAAGTAAGAACACAATTGATGCCCCTGGACTTCTACAAGCCGTATTGGAAATTGATGGCTTGGAAGAAGCTAGGCAAATGTATGCTTTCGAGTAATTGAGCGCTGACCCAATTAAAGCTACAGCCTTCATGGCGTACAATGTTCGAATGAGGAAAGTTGATGCCAAATCAGCACCACGTGGCACCTAAGGGGACTCCACGTCATTCAAGCACATGGGTTGAACAATTCCTATTATAGCAGTAGTTCTAGCACCAGTCTTTATCCATTTATTTTAAATTTCATTTTTAAATTTTAAATCTTGTTTCTGTTCCTTAAATCCTATTTACAGTTGCTAAATTTTAGGATGAGTTTGTTTAGCTATTTATAGCCCACTTTCAGATCAATAAAGTCATTGAAACTTGAATTTCCAAATTCATGAATGGGAGAGATTCCTAAGGAAGAGATTTCCTATCCCTTGAGAGAAGACCAGTGAGAGATTGATTTTCTTTCACCACAACACTAGTACTTTGCACCATATTGGTATCAGAGCTCAGTTCGATCTGAGCACCTCTTGTATGCCCCAAACCAGGAGTGGACGAGTCTATAATTCAATGGCCAGTGGGTCTAATATCCCCAACCCCTAAGACCCCAACACCTACCTTAACCTACAGCTTCAGATTGAGCATATTTCTAATACACTGGAAACAGCGATGAGACGATTGGATGCTATGGATAAGAGAAGAGACCGAGAAGGATCGCGGGGGCCTCGACATCGGAGATTTCACCGAAGAGAAGACTGGAGCGAGGACAGCAATAGGGAAGACGAGGAGGTGTAAATGGGCGACAGACAAGGAAGAGGATGAAGACACATGCATAGAAGAGAAGACTATCATCGAGATCGTGTAGAACATGTGCAAGGAGGTTGCCGAGATCTTTTGGATGATATGACTAAACGAATGAAGGTAGATGTCCCTGATTTCCTGGGGAAACTTGATCATAATGCATTCCACGATTAGCTCACAACTATTGAAGACTACTTTGAGTGGTTTTCTGTGTCAGAAGAACGGAAGGTTAGGTTTGTGAAGATGAAGCTTAAAGGGTCGGCTCGTGCATGGTGGAGCAGTGTAGAAGATCAACTTCGCCGCACTCATCAACAACCTGTGTCAGAGTGGGCGGAGATGAAAGAACGTCTTCAAGCAAAATATTTGCCCGTCAATTATGAACAGATTATTTATGAAGATATGTTGCAGCTGAAACAAGGAGTGAGGTCCTCTATTGACCAGTACACCGAAAGGTTCCATGAACTTACAATAAGAAGCAAAGTGGTGGAAACTGAAGCACAATCTTTGGCACGATACTTGAACGGATTAAAACCTGAGATTCGTAGAGACATGTTGACAACTCGGGTTTATAATGTTGATGAGGCTTACCAGTTGGCCCTCCAATTAGAGAGGCAGTCTAGTTTTTCCAGTTTCAAGCGATCTCAATTTTTTGATGCCAAACCTAGTCATCCTACAGAAGCTCCTAGCACAACAAAAACACCAACAACAGGCCGAACAAGAAATGGGACTGCCAGAGATTCGAAGGCAAAGGCGTTCGGTGACGGCCCGCAGTGCTACAAATGTAAAGGTTTTGGCCATTTTGCTGTTGTTTGTCCCACACGTGACAGAAAGATTACATACATTTGCGAGAAGGATCTAGTATATGCTCAAGAGGATGAAGATGAAGATGAAGATAAAGATGGTGTGTGTGGAAATAATGAACCAGATTGTGAGGAAGAGCATTTGCAAGCGGTAGACCTCCCTAGTTGTGCAATTCAGAGGGTGCTAACTGGAAATACAACCAAACTGGAGGCCAACAACCATAAATGGAGACGAAACAATATTTTCCACACTAGATTTGAGCGGAATGGCAAAGCACTGAACGTGATCATTGACAATGGTAGTGGCATGAACGTCGTTTCAGAAGAGGTGGTTAACCGACTAAATTTGAAGCGAAAGGTACATCCAACCCCTTATCGGATTAGCTGGATAAATGATTCCAATTCGTTCCCAGTTAAGTATCGTTGCCTTCTCAAGTTTTCGTTGGGCAATAAATATACAGACGAGGTTTGGTGTGACGTGATCCCTATGACGGTATGTCATTTGCTTTTGGGACGACCATGGATGTATGATCAGCATGTGAGCTATGACGGATATGAGAATACCTACTCCTTCGTATTTCAAAATAAGAAGATTGTGCTTGAGCCTCTACTTATTGCTAAATTTGAAGCACCACAGAATCAACTTCAATCCTCACATTGCGCCAGTTTACCAGGGCTATCCGAGAAGAAAATGTGGTGATAATGCTAATAAGAAGAACCGTCAAGGAGGTTGATGGGAAGATACCGGCTAAACTTGCTGAGATGCTCGAGGAGTATAGGGATTTAATGCCGGCAGAACTACCCAACAGTTTACCACCTCTGTGGGATATTCAACATGTAATTGATTTAGTACCAGGCTCCACTTTGCCCAACTTACCCCATTATAGGATGAGTCCAGCTGAAAATGATGAGCTACAATTGCAAGTGCAGGACCTGTTGCGTGAGGGCTTTATCCGTGAAAGTAAAAGCCCCGTGCTGTGCTTGCTTTACTCACACCAAAGAAGGATGGAAGCTGGCATATGTGTGTTGATAGCCGAGCTGTTAATAGAATCACTGTCAGGTACCGATTCCCTATCCCACGCCTTGATGATATGCTGGATTTGTTAGGAGGAGCCACCATCTTCACAAAGATTGACCTGAGAAGTAGCTACCACCAGATTCGTCTTCGGCCTGGCGATGAATGGAAAACGGCATTCAAAACAAAAGATGGGTTGTATGAATGGCCTGTGATGCCTTTCGGATTGTCCAATGCACCTAGCACATTTATGCGTGTGATGACACAAGTCCTCAAGCTTTTTCTTGGTAAATTCGTGGTGGTGTACTTTGATAATATCCTCATTTTCAGCCGTTCAAGGGAGGATCATTTAGCATATCTCCATCAAGTGTTGGATACCTTACGACGGGAACAACTTTATATTAACCGTAGTAAGTGTTCCTTTTTAAAACCTCAAGTTAATTTCTTGGGCTTCATAATCTCACACAAAGGAGTAGAAGTAGACTCCTCAAAGGTACGAGCAATTGTTGATTGGCCAACGCTGTGTTCTTTCTTTGATGTGCCGAGTTTTCACGGATTGGCAACTTTTTATAGAAGATTTATCCGTAACTTCAGTACTGTTATGTACCCAATAACTAAATGTTTAAAGTCAAAGAATTTTGAATGGACTCCTATGGCAGCAAAGGCATTTTCAGAGATCAAAGAAAAGATATCCACAGCTCCTGAGCTTCGACTGCCTGACTTCCATAAAATTTTTGAAGTTACCTGTAATGCTTCACATGTAGGGATTAGTGGAGTTCTTAGCCAAGAAGGACACCCTATAGGCTTTTTCAGTCAGAAACTTAACGAAGCGAGGAGGAAGTATTCAGCCTATAACATGGAATTTTATACATTAATTCAAACTTTAAGACACTGGCGGTCCTATTTGATTCATCGTGAGTTCATACTCTTCACCGACCATGATTCTCTCAAGCACCTTCATTCTCAAAACCGATTGAGCGCCAAGCACGCTCGTTGGTTCGATTATTTGCAGCAATTTGATTTCACCATCAAGCACAAAGTAGGAAAATCAAATAACGTGGTTGATGCTCTTAGCCGAAGGCCACATTTACTCTCCATATTCTGCATCAACAGCACTGGCTTTGAATCAATGAAGACGCAGTATGCAACTGATCCTGATTTCAAAGAGGTTTGGGCAAAACTACAGCTCAATCCAAGAACAGTGAGCGACGGTTTCTGCATCAGAAATGGATATCTCACAAAGCAAACTCGAACTTGTGTACCAACTGGGTCTATGCGAGAGTTCATTATTAGTGAATTGCACGGTGGAGGCTTAGCAGGGCATTTTGGCTATGACAAAACTTTTGCCATGGTCGCCGATCGGTTTTATTGGCCAAGAATGTGCCGTGATGTGCATACAATCATTGATCGTTGTTGTGTATTTCAAGTTAACAAAGGCATAAAGCAGAATACAGGATTATATACACCTCTGCCAATTCCTCATCAACCTTGGGTTGACATCAGTATAGACTTTGTGTTGGGACTTCCACGCACACCTCGAAGCAAGGACTCAATCATGGTGGTGGTTGATCGGTTTTCGAAAATGGCTCATTTTGTGCCATGTCAAAAAACTTTTGATGCATAACAAATTGCTTATCTTTTTCTAAAAGAAATTGTTCGATTACATGGCCTTCCTTCTACAATAGTTTTTGACTGTAACGTCAAATTTGTCAGTTAATTTTGGAAGATGTTGTGGGCAAAACTTGGAACTAAATTATCCTTTTCCAGCGCCTTCCATCCGCAAACAGATGGCCAAACTGAAGTTACAAATTGTAGCTTGGGCAATTTACTACGTTGTTTGATTCAGGATCACACATCTAGTTGGGATTTGATTCTACCTCAAGCTGAATTTGCATACAACAACTCTGTGAATCCAACCACGGGCAAGGCACCGTTTGAGATAGTCTATGGATTCAACCCAAGAACACCACTAGATGTAAGCCCTTTGCCTATGCCAACTCGCCTCAGTGAGGCAGCTCTGGATTTCTCAAAATACATGTCTACTATGCATAAAGAAGTGCGACAGCAGGTAGCTATGCAAACGGAAGTATATATGCAACAAGCCAATAAGGGGTGACAAGATAAGCAGTTTGCCGAGGGAGATATGGTGTTGATACTGTTGTATTACCCTGTGGTACGTCCACATAGGCATTGTTTGACTCAAAGTAGGACACTAGATAAGTTCTAATGTTGGGATAATTCTATATGTTTGAGAGATAAGGTTGATATCTTATTTTGAATAGTTGAGTTAATATCTAACTCTATCCCTTTAGTGGTTGAGATGAGTTAGGCATCTCACTATTATATATAGACACAAACTAGTATTGAAAAAATATACAACAATCGATATTCCTCTCTCTCTCCATATATTCTCTCTTGGTTCTCTCTAGGGTACCATCTTAGTCCCTAGGGTTTTGGTTCGTGTGCTTTGTAGATACTCTGGTAGTATTCTATAAAAGCGAGAAAAGATCCGTTCAGAAATCTGCGTACGTGACAAAGGAGCTCGTAAAGCAAGCGAAGATCCTGAATCAAAAGTTTTCCGCATCAAAAAGGTACAATGAATTTTATATTCATTATTTCCATATATTTTTTTTCCTGCAGTGGTATCAGAGCAATAGAACTTGTTTTTGCTTCATATACGCACAGATCTAATTTTTAATTTGTTTAAAAATTAAATCACATTGCTGTCACCTATTTTTTACGAAAAAAAAAAAAACTTTGTTGGCTTGTAACATATATACATTCTGTATGTATATATTTCATAGTGTTTTTCTGTTTTGGACAGAAGATCAACACTATATTTTTCAAAAATATATACATATAAATAAATGATTAATTATTATCAAAGCCGGGTTTAGTTGCGCGAGCCTGTAACTCAAGTGAGGGCATTAACGTGGTTGAAGGTTGGTTCGGTCTTTGTGGTCTGACCGGTTGGGGATGATGCACACTGGCTCGCCCGATCCAAGGTGGGAGCTGGCTTACGGGCTCCAAGCGAAGGCTTCGTGCTTTTGGGCCTTGGAGCGGAGGTTAATGCGTGAGGCTGGTTTCACAGATTAAAATTAAATAGATTTTTTTTATAAGTGCAAAATACAATTAAAACAGAATTATTGGGAGTGGGATTTGAACCCACGTCCATCCCAACTTAGAGTCTTAACAATCACACTTTAAACCATTCAACCAAGCTTGACATTCTATTAGTTTGTCCAACATAATAAAATATATGTATATATATTCCGTATGTATATACAAGTGCATTACATATTGCGTTGATGTTTTTGGTTCAATTTTTTGGAAATTTTTTTATTTATGTGTAATAATAATAATAAATTTATGTTTTAATGTTTTTTGAAATAAAACAAAAATTGAAATTTAATTCCCTACTTACTTGTTTTAAAGGGTTTTATGTTATTGGGCCTTGTGCAAAGATGTGTTCTAGGTATATAATTAATTTGTTTAATTATATTCTAGTAGCTCATGCATGAATAATTAATTTGTTTAATTATATTTTAATAGCTCATGCATGAATAATTAATTTACTTAATTATTATTTTTAGCTCACGCATAATTAATTTGTTTAATTATATTCTAATGGCACATGAATAATTAATTCGTTTAATTATATTCTAATAGCCCATGAATAATTAATTTGTTTAATTATATTATGTAGATAAATAATTTGTTTATTTACATGAATGAATATGTAGTGTATTTATCCAATTGTGCCATATGGGCATGTGTTTTGACACCTTTAAAAAAAAAAATTGGACCATGTACTAACTCTTTTAGATGTGAGCTTAGTAACCTCCATTTAATATAACCTATGTATTTGTATGAGAAATTAAATGGAGGGAGAATTGGTGTTTTATGATGCTCATGAATTTTATTGTTATTTATTATTCCAAAATAATTCTTAGAATACAAAGGAGGTGCGGCATCCCCATTTATTTATGTTTATTAGCATGATGTAGTAGGTTTATTTTTGGCAATGTAAAAATGATGTAATTTTTTTGAAGCCTTGTAAGGGGATGTGTTTTGCATTAAATTTGTAAACTTTGAATTATTTTGGCATGAGCATCAGTTATACCAAAAGAGTCTTATAGGACTCACATTATTTTTTAATAATAAGCATGTGTTGTATAAACCTTGTGGAAAGTGGGAGTCGTTCCCATATTTTATTTTAAAAATAATTAGATACTTTATTCTAATTTACATTATAAGAGATGATTATTAGCACCAAAAGTGCGAAATTTTTGATTTTATAATGTGGAAAAGAATTTTGTAGTCTAATTAATTTTTTAAAATAAATAACAATAATAGATATGTGCCTATTTAAAATTCCTTGCGCAAATTGTATGTAGTGAAATGGCCTCAAAGAACATTATTGCTGAACTTAACAAGGGAGAGAAACTTGACGGCAATAACTATGACATGTGGCATAGGAAGGTTCAGTACCTCCTTAATGAGCAAGAATTGCTCGACCATTTAACCAACAACATGGTTGCACCTACTGAGGGTACAACAGCTCAGCATCGTCGTGACCAACAGGCTTATCAAACTTGGTTCAAAAGAGATAGGAATGCGCACTTTACTTTGTTAAGCTGCATGCATGATGATCTCATTGGAGAATTTGAGAAATTCTCCACTGCCAAGGAAATGTGGGATCAATTGCGCCTAAAATATGGTGGTACCACTGCCACTAGGCTACGTGCCTTAACCTTGAGATTCAACCAATATACAATGGACCCCAAACACACCATGGCAAAGCACCTTAGGGTGATGTCTGCCATGATTAGAGAAATGAAGGCAGCTGGCAATGATCTCACTGAAGAGCAGTAGATTTTGGCAGTTCTTAGGTCATTACCTGAGAATCCATGGAGTCAGGTGAAACTTGTGCCTACGCACAATGAGAGCATCAAAACTTTTGATGATGTCTCACGTCACCTTGAGCTTGAAGCGGAGCGCAGAGATGCAAACCGTAGTGCTGCACTTGTCGCTCAGGTTGGACAGCGTAGGGGAAAAAGGCCCCAGCGCAAAGGACAACAAAAGGGAGCAAGACAAGGCAAACTCCAAAATCTTGCACCTCAAGTTGGCAAGGGAACCAAGCGCCGTAGAGGCAAGCGTGGTGGAAAGAAAGACAAGTCTAAGCTCAAATGCTATAATTGTGGTCGCAAGGGTCACTTTGCTTCTGAGTGTAACGAGCCGAAGAAGGTAAACCCTAGCACTAGCTCTTTCAATTTTGTTTGCTCACATGTTTATATTGCTCATTCTCTCCTTGGTTGGATTGTAGAGTCAGGAGCAACCAAACATGTAGCAAAGGATCGAGCTGGATATGTAGATTATCGTCGGGTCCCAGCGGGTAAATATGCAGTCATAATGGGGAATGGAGCGCAGGAAGATGTCCTGGGAGTTGGCACCTACCAGCTCAAGATGCGTACTGGACGCACTTTGCTCTTACATGATGTGCTTTATGCACCCACTGTCCGATGTAATCTACTTTCAGTTTTAGCATTATTAAACTTAGGTTTTTCTTTTCATTTTGAAGGTAGTGGTTTGTCCATTTATCTTGATAGAACGCTTTATGGTCATGGTAGTTTAAGAGATGAGTTTTTTGCACTGGATTTGGATATAGATTTTTATAATAATTTAACTTTTATCACATCTTCTTCTTCTAATGTTATATCTGATTCTGTTAAATGGCATGCTAGACTGGGTCACATAGGGCAAGAAAGGATGGCTAGATTAGCTAGAGAAGGGCTCTTGGACTCTCTCACTAAAGTAAGCCAACCTACTTGTGAACCTTGTTTGGCTGGAAAGTCATCCAGAAAGCCTTTTGGTAAGGCTAATAGGGCCATTCATCCTTTAGAGCTAGTCCATTCAGATATTTGCGGACCAATGAATGTGAAGGCACGACATGGCGCATCCTATTTTATTACCTTTATAGATGATTTCTCACGTTTTGGCTCAGTATATCTATTAGCTCACCATTCTGAAGCTTTGGATTGTTTCAAACGCTTCATAACTGAGGTTGAGAATCAGAAAGAAAGGAACTTAAAAGTCCTTCGTACTGATAGAGGCCGAGAATATCTTTCTGATCAGTTCAAAGGATTATGTGAGGAAAAAGGGATACGCAGACAATTAACGATTCCAGGTACTCCGCAACAAAATGGTGTTGCAGAGAGACGGAATTGCACTCTTTTGGATATGGTTAGGTCAATGATGGCACAGGCAAATCTCCCGATAAGTTTCTGGGGAGATGCTCTCTTAACTGCTGCCTACATACTTAACCGAGTGCCTTCAAAGTCAGTTCCTTCCACTCCATATGAGTTATGGAATGATAGAAAGCCTAATCTAGAAGGCTTACGTCCATGGGGCTCTGCGGGATATGTTCACAATACTTCCCATAAGTATGGGAAGTTGGGCCCAAGAGCTAATAAGTATGTCTTCTTAAGTTACTTTGAACACTCGAAAGGCTACGTTATATACGGTGAACACCCAGATGGAGGAATGACAGAGGTAGAATCACGTGATGTGGAGTTTCTTGAAAATGATTTTCCAAGTATTGGTGAAGTTAAAGGGGATCTTGAACTCTATGAGTTAGAAGAACCTCAAGAAGATGTACCTTTATCACATAAGCAAGATGAGGCATCACAACCTCATCCTTTGGTTGCTAGAGATAGTGGGAGCATTTTCTTACCTAGTGGAAGTATGCCACTAGGAGACTCTCAGGTTTCACAATTGCGCAGAAGCAGTCGTGGAATAGTTCCTCGACGACGCTTTGAGATTGAATGAGAGTCCTTCATGACTGCCTCTGTGGATGCTGATGAGCCTGCCTCCTATGAGGAAGCATTGAATTTACCCGCATCTGAAAAATAGATAGCTGCTATGAAAGAAGAGATGACCTTAATGGCTAAGAATCATGTATGGGAGTTAGTTGACCTTCCACCTAAGCGCAAGGCCATCGGTAACAAGTGGGTTCTGAAGGTTAAGCGAAAAGCGGATGGGTCAATTGACAGATACAAGGCTCGACTCGTGGCGAAAGGTTATACCCAAAAGGAGGGCATAGATTATGAGGAGACATTCTCTCCTGTGGTGAGATTTGCCTCCATTCGCCTTCTTCTAGCTATTGTCGCACATTTAGATTTGGAATTGTTTCAAATGGATGTGAAGACAGCATTTCTCAATGGAGAACTAGACGAGGAGATCTATATGGATCAACCAAAAGGATTTCAAGTTGAAGGACAAGAGCGAAAGGTTTGTCGCTTAAAGCGTTCTATTTACGGCCTGAAACAATCGTCTAGACAATGGTACATTCGATTTCATTAAGCCATTCTCTCTGTGGGATTTATGATGATTGAAGAAGACCATTGTGTGTATGTCAAAAGAGAAAAAAATAAGTTTCTTGTTCTCTCACTTTATGTGGATGACATTTTATTAGCTGGAAATAACATGGAGATGATTGTCACCACTAAGAAGTGGTTGTCCTCCACATTTGAGATGAAGGACATGGGTCAGGCAGATTATGTGCTTGGGGTTAAGATCTCCAGAGATCGCTCTAAGAAACTTCTTAGTATGTCCTAGGAGACTTACATAAAGAAGATCCTAGAACGATTTCGTATGCACCATTCAAAACCCATAGACACTCCAATGGAGAAAGGTCGAACTCTTAGCATTGATCAGTGTCCTAGAACAGAGGAAGAGAGGAAGAAAATGGCCAATGTTCCATATGCCAGTGCAGTTGGAAGTCTGATGTATGCTATGATGTGTACTCGACCTGACATATATTTTGCTGTTGGTATGGTTAGCCGATACCAAAGTAATCCTGGAACTGCCCATTGGGTTGCAGTTAAAAGGATATTTAGATATTTGCGAGGGACTGCAGACTTCGCTTTATGCGATCAAGGTGGAAGTATGAAATTAGCTGGGTATAGTGACGCAGATGGATCTGCTGATAGAGATGAGCGCAAATCCACATCGGGTTATGGTTTCATACTTGGAGGAGGAGCCATTTCATGGTGTAGTAAGAAACAACAATGTGTTTCTTTATCCACCATGGAGTCAGAGTATATTGCTTGCACTGCTGCTGTGCAAGAAGCTTTATGGTTGAGGAGATTCTTGCAGAGCTTGAGCATTACAGGGCACTTGGGCGAGGCTATTGTGGTTCATTGTGATAACACAGCTGCCATAGCTTTTGCAAAAGATCCAAAATACCATGGTAGATCCAAACACATTGATACTCGTTACCATTTCATTAGAGACATTGTTGCGCAAGGTCAGCTTGTCCTAAAGTATGTCCCCACCATCGACATGGTTGCTGATCCCATGACTAAACCCATACCGAGAGATATTTTTCGCAGATATGTTATGGTCTTGGCTTTACGTAGGGTTTGACATTTTTTTTGTATGATGGACATTTTTTCTATGCATTAATAAAATATGTTTTTGATTGCATATTATTTTGTTTAATTAGTGCACATATCTAGTCATATGAGTAAAGTCACCAGGTTTTGGTCAACCCACTCACACGGGTGATCACCCCGGCGCTTGAATAGCGAGCAGGATGAGACATAGATGATCACACTATGAAGTAGTGATTTCCATGGCGCTTTGAAAGCGACAAGGATTGAGTTATCATAAGTTGCCTTAGCATTGAGCTAAGATGAGACTACATTAGTCAAACATGAGGTACATCCATGTCTCCATGAAACCTGAGAATAGCCGAATGTGAGACTCATGAGAAGGCACTATTGAGTGACTGTCTCGAGAGGCTCAAGTTAGGCGCTATGAGAAGCGACTAGACTAAGATTCGTATGGTGTTAGAGCGTGACTAACCCTAAGTGGGAGCTCCACCATAGCATACACATCATACTGTATGTGCTACTAGGCAACCGTGGGAAGGGGTGACGAAATAAATCCATTTCTTCGTCACTGTGTGAGACTTCTGGACTATTAGTTCCATCTCATGCCCTTTGGGACTTAGACTTATGTTTTGAAGTTGAGACTTGATGTTGCTACTTTAGCATGTTATCCAAGGGCCATAAATTATACGGTCCAACAGAGCATGTCTAGGAAAGCAGTTAAGTTTAGATGGACAAACATAATGTATAAGGGAAAGTCATTTGATACCACACTAATATTTTGTAACTCATAGCCCGGGCGATTATGTCATTGTTAGTCTTTTTGATATAATCATGAGTGCAAATATAATGTGAGATCTAGTATGACTCCGTATGTGTTACAAGAGGGATTAGAGGTGCTAGATCTAGTGTGATTTGATGATTTGGGGTATAAACGAGACTTGGAGTTGTAATGTTATATTAGTGAGATGGTTACTTAATATAACATTCCTCATTTTAGACTTTCTCGTTTTGGTCGCACGATCCATTACCCGTATGAAGAGATGAACATGATGAGTAAATTTTGGATGAGAAATATATATTCCCTATGTCTCCGAGTGGGAGATGTTGTATTACCCTGTGGTACGTCCACATAGGCATTGTTTGACTCAAAGTAGGACACTAGATAAGTTCTAATGTTGGGATAATTCTATATGTTTGAGAGATAAGGTTGATATCTTATTTTGAATAGTTGAGTTAATATCTAACTCTATCCCTTTAGTGGTTGAGATGAGTTAGGCATCTCACTATTATATATAGACACAAACTAGTATTGAAAAAATATACAACAATCAATATTCCTCTCTCTCTCCATATATTCTCTCTTAGTTCTCTCTAGGGTACCATCTTAGTCCCTAGGGTACCATCTTAGTCCTAGGGTTTTGGTTCGTGTGCTTTGTAGATACTCTGGTAGTATTCTATAAAAGCGAGAAAAGATCCGTTCAGAAATCTACGTACGTGACAAAGGAGCTCGTAAAGCAAGCGAAGATCCTGAATCAAAAGTTTTTCGCATCAAAAAGGTACAATGAATTTTATATTCATTATTTCCATATATTTTTTTTTCTACAGATACGATTGCACCCAGAATGCTTTCCACCTGGCGGTTACAACAAACTTCATGCTCGTCGTGCTGGACCTTTCCCCATTTTAAAAAGACTTGGCAGCAATGCATAAGTTATTGGTCTACCCCAGGAATACAACATCAGCCCTATTTTCAACATCGAAGAATTGACAGAGTTCAAAGGAATAGAGGCACCAGCAACGCCGTCTGCAGAGCCTGACATTCGTGTTCCCCCTACTTTACCTTCCTATGAAGACAACATTGATACTATCCTCGATCATCAATTCGTGTCTACGCACCAGGGTGGATATCACAAATTCCTCGTTCACTGGCAGAACAAGCCATCCTCCGAAGCTGTGTGGCTACAGTCTGATGAAATCATACGAATCAACCCCGCTGTTTTAGATGCATACCTACAGCAAAACTTGCCAAAGGCAAGTTCCTCCAGGGGGGATGAAGTTGATGCCAAATCAGCACCACGTGGCACCTAAGGGGACTCCACGTCATTCAAGCACATGGGTTGAACAATTCCTATTATAGCAGTAGTTCTAGCACCAGTCTTTATCCATTTATTTTAAATTTCATTTTTAAATTTTAAATCTTGTTTCTGTTCCTTAAATCCTGTTTGCAGTTGCTAAATTTTAGGATGAGTTTGTTTGGCTATTTATAGCCCACTTTCAGATCAATAAAGTCATTGAAACTTAAATTTCCAAATTCGTGAATAGGAGAGATTCCTAAGGAAGAGATTTCCTATCCCTTGAGAGAAGACCAGTGAGAGATTGATTTTCTTTCACCACAACACTAGTACTTTGCACCAAAAATATATCTATTCCGGTAATTTTGGTGGTGGAAGTGATTTTTTTTTGGGGGGGGGGGAGGGGGGAGGATTGTGGTGGGCGAATCTGGTGTATAGAAATCAAATTACTGGGAAAATGCTTGCTCGATGAAACTGAACTTGTTATCCTTGCAAATGGAATGTCTAGAGGTGATTTTATTTTTTCCCCCTCCAGGTGTACAGATTCTTGTTAGCAGGCAATATCGATGAATTTTGGATTTTTGGTAAGTAGTTTTGATGAAAGTTGTATGTTGCTTCTGCCCCTTCCGAACAGAAGATTTGTTCAAAGAAGGGGATATGAATATATTATATATACAAGTAGGCTTTTCAGTTTCTTCTCTCTCTAAAGTTAAGGTGGAGTCTTTTGCATCTGGTATTTTAGTTGGTCTCCCTATAATAGAGTGAAGCAATGATTGGTATTATTAGAGTTACCAGTAGTTTAGGTCCGTTTAACAACTATTTTGTTTTTAATTTTTCATTTTTTTTCATTTTTTTAAAATTGAATATGGAAATTCGTTTGATAAATTTGTTTTCAATTTTTAATTTTCAAAAAGATGAAAAATATTTTTAAAATTTTCAAAAATTATAAAAATATAGAAAATATAATTTTTTCAAGTTTTCATTTTTAGTTTTTATTTTATTACATAATCACTATCAATCACAACCATCAACTATTATCATTCGTTGGTCGCCACCAACATTGGCCATCACCTGTCACCACCGCCACTATCCTACCCATCTCTGATCACCGCCAAATATATTATTATTTAATATAAAAATATATTAATATATTAAATATAATTTATCTTAATAATTAATTCAATATATTAAATATATTAATTAACTAAACTATATTAATTATATTTGAATTTAATTTGATAAATTAATAATATAATAAATTATATTTTATATTATTTATATTTAATGTATTTTATTTTACTGAATTAAATTATTTTTAGTAAAAAATAAAATTAAAATAAGTACTTTTAGTTAACTTAACTTAAATTAATTATTTAATTAAATTCAATTCATTAAATTAATATAAAAAATAATTTAATATAAATTATTTTTAATAAATAATATAATTAAATTACATTGAATATATTTTATTTTTATTGAATTAAATTATTTTTAATAAAAAATACAGTTAAAATAAGTACATTTAATTAATTTAAATTAAATTAATTATTTAATCAAATTTAGTTAATTAAATTAATATAAACAATATTTTAATATAAATTATTTTTAATATAATTAAATTATATTGAACATATTTTATTTTTATTGAATTAAATTATTTGTAATAAAAAATATAGTTAAAATAAGTACATTTAATTAATTTAACTTAAATTAATTATTTAATCAAATTTAGTTAATTAAATTAATATAAACAATATTTTAAATTAAATTATTTTTAATAAATAATATAATTAAATTATATTGAATATATTTTATTTTTATTGAATTAAATATTTTAAAAAATAATATAATTAAAGTAATTAAATTTAATTAGACAAATTAATTAACTAAATAAAAATAATTCAAGTTAATTAAATTAATTAATTTAATTAAAATTAAATATATTTTATTAAATTGTTTTTAAAAAATAATTATAATTAATTATGTTTAATATATTTTTTTATTGAATAAAATTATTTTTCATAATTAATATAATTAAAATAATTAAATTTATTGAATTTTATTAATTAATAACTATAACTACCAATTAATAATTATCGTTACTAAACACATTTTCAAGTTTTTTTTCTATTATGTAAATAAAAACTAAAAATAAATAACTGAATACAAAAACTAAAAATTGAACATAAAAACTAAATGCAAAAATTTAAAATTAACAATTTTACCAAACGGACCCTTAAATTTAGATTTTTTTTTTTTTTTTTAAGTGACCTAAGATTTAAAGGGCTTATTTATTTTGTTTTACACCACATACATATTCGTGACCAAGTTTATTAGTAAGTTCTTGTTAGACTTGTAGAAGTTTGACTATTTTCTTTAATTTCTTCTTTTAATTACTGAATGGTGGGTCTTGATTTGCTTAAGGCTTGTCAGGGGGAGATTGACAGCACTTTTGCTGTTAGTTTGATAATAATTTCGATTTGTGTCGTTAAATTAATAACGGTGAAGTTCTTTCAAACACTTGACTCGTCGGAGAGCCCGTGGTCTGAGATCGCCCTCTTGACTTCTGACTTTAATTTCCTTTTCTTTATTCGTGCGCAAGAGTTCATCTGGAGATGTGTGAACTTCGGTGGCGTGCTGAGCACTTGGGGGTGAAAATCTATTCCCTTACAGTTCTGTTGAAAAGATGGGCGCAAAATGAGTATCTAAAAACCCATATGTGATGGGATCCGTAGCGATTTTGTAAACAATTCCTTAGGATGTGGTTCAATAATAAATGGCTTATGCAATTGGACAGCTACCTTTTCTCTTTCCGTAAATTATTGTTTGGATCTCTCATATTATTCCTCGTGCTATGTACTGAGTTTTCTCTACATCAATTGAGCATTTATCTATCTCCCATTTCTCATTTGCTTTTTCAAGAACGATTGTTTCATTTTTAGAAGTTTTGAAAATGCCCAGGTTATTTGTCCGGAATGGGTTTTGGATGGATTTTACTCGGAGAGACGGTAATTTGTTTAGATTTCACTTTTATTTAAGTTTTTAAAAATATTTTCTTAAGACATAAGTAAATATATTTTACCCAAAAATATTTTATATTGAAACAAATGAAAGTAAAGGATACTTCAAAAGATGCTGGGTTAGAAAATTCCACTAGAATATTCGGTGGTAAGCATGTGTTTCTAAATTACCATCCATGCTTATTTATCTTTTATCTTTATTGCCCCTGCTAATAACTCTTAACATTAAGACATTGAAATTGGAAATTATGGACTTCTTGTGATAAGAAAAATCAAATGAAGGATTTGTAAGTGCAGCATTTGTTTGACAACGGAGTTTGGAGGCTACCATTTTTGAGATGTTTTTTCCCAACCATAACAGAAATTCAAGTGCCTTAATAATAATAATAATAATAATAGAAATTAAAAAAGTTTCTCATCAAGGAATTTTGACATTTTTATTTGATCACTACAATTTCAGTCATTACAGGACAGGAAAAAAAAAACAAAAAAATATTTGGTATAGTTAAATAAGGAAAACACCAAATAACATGATTAATCAATCCTGGGAGGGAACTTTCAGTGAGAAATACCATTATTGTCTTGCTCCACATAATATTTTCTACAGGCTGCTGAGTCTTCTTCTGTCTGTTTCCGCTGGTTTTATAGCCTTCAACTTCGACAAATTATGAATTAAGTTCCACGTTTTGATGAATCCCTTATGTTCATGGTTTCAAAAGAAACAGATACCCAAATGTGCTTACAGGTACATTCTATTCCCTGTAGATCCCAAGCAGCACTACACAGTGTAGCAACTCTCTATTTACCAATAATCTCCACATGTTCCACTCTTGAAGTGGTGGAACCGATGCATATAACGCACGATTATTTCCCGTCCAGTCACAAGCGAAATGTACTTTGTTGTGCTATTACAATCAGTGCATACCCGAAGATTCTTTCTAATGTGCATGGTCGTTCCCGGGCCGGTATTTAGGAGTCCGAATGCAATAGCCAGCTTTTCACTATGGCTACCGAGCAATTGCTCCTGCACATCCTCTTCCACTTCGTGAATGGAATTACTGTCAGGCACATAACCAGTAGCTTTGATCTCATCGATCAGCGTTTCGAGGAAAATATAGATCTTTTCGGACTGGGGATGGCTTGTGCTCCAAGAGTAAAATGTGTGAGCCTCATTCCCTAAATCCACTAAACTGCAACCGGGAGTTTTCTGAAGTCCTTTCCTCTCCATAGCACTTCTGACTTTGGCCACTTTGTCCCACACAGAAGCCATGGCATATATATTAGCTAGCAATACATGATAACCACCCTCCTCAGGATCAAGTTCAAACAGCTTGTTGGCTGCCTTCTCCCCAACATCGTCATTTTTGTGAATCTTGCAAGCACCTAGCATGGCACCATACACATTAATACCTGGTTTGAAATGCATTTTTTGAATGAAGTCCCAAGCCTCATTCAGCTTGCCGGCTCGACCTAGCAGGTCAAGCATGGCTCCATAATGATCCATTGAAGGCTCCAAGCCATAATCTTCCTTCATGATGGTAAAATAGTTGCGCCCGTCTTCTACTAGACCTGAGTGGCCGCAGGCTGAGATAATACATAGAAATGTTATATCATTAGTCTTTACAGGCCCATTTCGCATTTCACTGAACAATTCTACCACAGGTCTTCCAAGCCCATGAGTAACATAACCATCTATCATAGCATTCCGGATTGTTACACGCCACTCCTCCATTATATCAAACAGCTTTCTTGCAGTACTAATAGCCCCGCATTTTGCATGCATGTCCAAAAGAGCAGTCATCACAAAAACATTCTGGTCCAAACAAGTTCTTATAGCAAGTCCATGGATCCACTTTGCTTGATGTAAAACTGATAACTCAGCAAGAGCAGGAATTACGCTGACCAATGTGAATGAATCGGGTTTAATATTTTGCAGGTGCATTTTGCAGAAGTTATTTAAAGCCTCAGTTACACACCCATTTTGTGCATAGCCTAATATCATGGCATTCCAGGAACAACGGTTTTGCCTTGTAAGTTCTCAAATATTTCAGCAGCAATATCAACTCGCTTGCACTTGCAATACATTGAAATCAGAGAATTCATTACTGAAACATCAGTAGAAAGTCCCAATTGATTTAGTAATTTATGAATGAACTGCCCTTTTGCAATATCTCCCAAATCAGCACAGGCATATAAAGCTTCCATAATAGTGACATTGCTTGGTTCCACCCTTCATTCAACATATTCTGAAAAAGTGCCCATGCTTCCAAAGAAACACGATTGTGGTTATATCCAGCAATCATTGAATTCCAAGAGACCACATTCCTGCACGGCATATTGTCAAAAATCAAACGAGAAGCACCCACACACCAGCATTTCGAATACACATCAACCAAAGCAGTTAAAACATTCACAAGAGATCCAAATCCAGCTCTTAAAACATAACCATGAATTGATTTTGCAATCCTTAGGGACCCAATATCAGCACAAGCAGGCAAAGCAGTGACAACTGTGAGCTGATCAGGCCTGTGGCCTTCCTCTTGCATCCGTACAAACAATTCCAGCGCTCTCTTCTCCAACCCGTTCTGTGCATACCCAGCAATAATCCAAATCCTTTTCAGGCATTCTGTCGAACATCTTATATGCTTAGTTAACCAATCTACATTCAGCATATATATTAACAACACCAGCCATCGCAAACAAATTCGATGCAAACCCAATAACAATCAACTGTGCATGAATCTCCTTACCCTTCCTGAGATTCGTACTATCACCGCAAGCTTTCAACAAATAAATAAAATTGTAAATGACAGGCCGAACAGAGTGATAGTTCATTCGGCAAAAGAACGACAAAGCATTGTCCAAAGACGAGTTCTGAGCATGCCCTTTAAGCATTGTGTGATAAAGAGCGTCGACTTCGTCTTCAGTGGGGTCGAAAAACCGAGCGGCTTCATCTAAGGCACCGAATTTGCAGAATAAACTAACGAGCTTGGTCTGGAACGAGTGCTCGCTGTAGAGACCATTCTTGATGATGAGAGGGATGAATTGGTGGAGCTCCTTCATAGACGCGCAGAGCTCGAGGAATATAGCTGAAGGGTGCTTGTATACATGGGCGCGTATGTGGGTTCTTTGGGACAGAGTGTGGCTGACAGCAGGGGGAGCGGGTGAAGATGGGCATGCGTTGAAGGAAGCTGGTGCGGTCATGGTGGGGACGACGGCTGCGGAGGAGGAGGAGAGAGTTGTGGAGAGCAACAGCTGTGGCTTCATCAAGCTGACTCTTTGCTCAAACCAGACATCCAGACACACAGCAATTGCCCTGTGGCGCTCTCTTTCGAGTTTTTTATTTTTTTTATTTTACGGTTATTTAATTAAAATATATGACGCCTGCTCTAGAGAATAATCGTAGAAGTACCGTTAATTAAAATGTTATTTCAAAGAGCGATTTTAATTGCACTGAAAGCACCATTTCAAATGGCATTTTTTGGTACCTAAAAGCGGGATTTCAAATAGCATCTTCCTCATTGTGCTGAAAACGCCATTTCAAACGGCTTTGGAAATGCCATTTCTCTTCCCGTGAAGCTAAAAACAGCTTTTCATATAGCATTTTCTTGTTTGTCCCAACCTCAACATTGTTTGTTTCTTCTTTATGCTCATTAACCTACACAAGTTGCTTAAAACACCAATATTTCACTGAATAAATACATAAACAAACTAAAAACAAACTTAAACTCATAAACAAGCTAAAACAATAACAATTTTTAAATAATATCACAAATAGGAAATTAGATTTTTCATAGACAATAACAAAACATATAAACTAATATTTAGAATAAGTGAGTTTGGAGTGATAAAAAGTGAAATAAAATGAGATAAAATGTGATTTGAGAAAACTTTTTTGCGTTTGGTGCATACATTTCAAACCGTTTTTTTTAGATAAATAATAAGATTCTCGTTTTAACAGATTGAATTTCCGTTTGGATGGATTTAAAATTTTGAACAGTCATGACTTCTTTGCACTATAATCCGTCTAAACGGATTATAGAAACCATTTAGACAGAAGTTGGCCGTGCGAATCTGTTGGAACAGTTTCTACGACCCCATAAAAAATAGTCAAAGTGGGTGTCATTCGGTAGCTTAAGAGTCCATGGTGAGAATGGTGAAAAAATTTTTGCTATTTGATTAATGGAATTTTAGTTGTCAACTTTTTTTTAAAAGGTATTGAACTTTTTTTGAATTTTTATAAGGTTGGAATGTGTAAAATGCATAGAGATTTTCACCAAAATTTGGTGGGCCAAACGCACCCTATATAACATTAACATGAATATCATACATATACACATAATAAGGAAATAAGATTGCAAGATAAACGAAAAAAGTTATGAGGATTATATAAACCAACTTTTAAATTGTGTATACTTCATAGAATATTACATTATAGTATTAGAACCACGAATCTACAAAACTCGAGGTAGATGATGCCTACTCTATCCTACAACGAAGGTGCCTCCTATTACGGGGGTTCCTCCGCCCCTCTTGCACCTGTGGCTGAGTCTGTGGTGCTATAGGCTGCGACTGAAGCAGTGGGTCATGAGGCAACTCTAAATGGGCTGGAGGTTATATACTTGGATCGAAATGAGCTCTAGTCCTCTTTCAGGTGTACTGTCTAGGAGGAAGAGGTACTATGATGTCCTCATGTGATGGCGGTGCTATGCTGGTGGTGGGAATTGATGGCATAGGCTGCAACAGTGGTGACTATGTAGTACCCTCATCATCCAACTATAGTGTAGTCATCAATGCTCTCTAATGGATGATGTGGATCAACAATAGGTGATTGTGGCCTAGCAAAAGCCGATGGCAGCACTCTTGGAGAACTGGAGGGTCTGGCTCCTGCAGAAGTGGAGGGTATAGCTCTTGCAAAATTGGATGGTCCAACTCTAGTAGATGATGATGGTCTGTCATCAGGGGGAGGAGATGATAGGGTCATTGCTCGTCCAGCCTCGGTTAGCCGGTACTTCTCGTCTATGGTTGTAATCGTCCTCCTCCTGATACTCTTCATCGTCTTCACCAACCGACGGACCTCCTCCAAATCTTCACAACTGAGAAGATTTATCGTATCTGAGTAGCCCTCATAATGGTGTCCACCTATAAACATACGAATAACGATATCAGATACATGTCATAAATTGCATTGTATTGAAAAAAACAATATTAATTATTTATTTACTAACGAGTCACTAACCAGTATGGTCTTTGTAGCTGCAACGGGCTGAGATTCGATTGGAGGCATATCTCACAGAGGTCCAATCGGAGTCCTGCTAATCGTCCTATACCACTGCATATACAAATCATCCGGTGCCATCCAACCTAGAGATGGGTTTGCTATGACCACTCTATTAAGTCGATTCTCCCATGTGGTGATATGTTCTTGAAGGTAGACATCTTAGCGAGTCTCCGTGCGACCTCGTCGATCAAGTGTATGCAATGCAAGGCTGGTGTTGCATGTAACTAGCTCCTTTTGAATCATCCCAAATTATCGTATGCCCTGATCTGGGAAGTACATCTCGACCACGTCATAGCATATAAGAGGCACTCTAGCCCGCCAAATTGCTCAGTCACATGCTGGTATGGGAAGATTCGTCGAATATGGTTGCCACCGCTATTAGAAAGTGCGTCTAAATTAACCCCCAAGTGCAAGGGTGTGCGCTGTGGTTTTAACTCGGTGAGTCCGAGGTCGAATTCACAGGGAGCCTACGTTATTTAGTTTCTAGGTTAAAATGGAAATCCTAAATTTGAATGTAAACTAAGTTTGAAAATTAATTAAAACTAATTCCTAGGGTTTTGCAAGTTCAAAATGCAAACTAAAACAAATTAACAACTTATTAACAAAATTCCAGCAATTTAAAATATTGATTTTTGATTTCAAGGAATTAACTATTAAGTAAATGAATTCTTCCTAATTTAAATTTGCTTCAAAATAATCTAATCTAAGAATTGCAATGTAAACACTTTAAATAATTCAAGCGAAGGCAATTCAATTGATAAGAAATAAATTTAAGGAGTCCTTGATCCAACTATCAATTCTGGGTAGCTTACATCTTCACTATGGGATCTGTTGTAATACTTACGTTAAAACTTAAGTTAGGATTTTTTTGAAAATTATTGAGAAAGTTTTAATCAAAAGTTTTTACCAGTGATTACATAGAATATAGTCAAAAACTTCTGTTTTCGAAGGGTTCTCAAACAATCCTATTCTAATTGGGATTCAAATCCAATTTTTCTAGTTTATCCAAAATTATTAAGAAAGTTTTAATCGAAAACTTTTACCAGTGATTACAGAGAATATAGTCAAAGATTTTCATTTTTGAATGTTTTTGAAATAAACCAATTCAAATTAGGATTTAAAATCTGAATTTTCAGTTCTTCAAAATTATTAAGAAAATTTTAATCGAAAACCTTTACCAGTGATTAGAGAGAATATAGTTAAAGGTTTTCATTTTCGAAAGTTTTTAAAAGATACTGAACTAGGTTTAAACATTGTAGATCCCTACGCATGTGTTTTCGCAAACCATGCGAAGGGTCTACACAAACGTTCAAAAGTTGTAGACCCCTACGCATGGGTTTTCGCAAACTATGCGAAGGGTCTACATACATCCCATAGATTAGAGTAAACTACCCTTCTTTGATTCGTTGAATCAAGAACTAGGGTTTCTACGCTAGCATGCTTGTAAACGAAATGAAAACATTCATCGAAGACATATTTAACGGATCTAACGAATAAGATAAAGAAATAAGATTATTAAAATGAAGAACGAAAATAAACGTACTCTGAAATCAACTCTGAAACGAAGTATCTACGACTGTAATGAAAACTACGAAGGCTTCGTAAATCCGTAAAAACATTACACGAACAATAAAAATCTCTCAAAGCTACTCTATTTCAAAGAAAAACTAACCTAAAACTACAGAGAAAAGTGTAGGTGAAAAGTCCCCTTTTTCGGCCGTCAAAGATACATATTTATAGTAGGGATGAAAAACCCTAAAAATAAAGTTCATATGCGCAAATCAACCTTCTGTGGTCCGGACCATCCGTGGGGGGGGTCCGGACCACAGTGTACTCCCTCTTCAATTTGTGTCTTGCTTCTGACAGCTTGCTGTCTTCAACTTCCAATGCATTTTTGACCTATAAGATGATGGATTTAGGCTTCGGCTAAAACATAAAAGTTGTATCCCTTTGAGTCTTCTTTCCAACCCAAAAAGAATCAGGTCAATCCGAGTTTTGAGTGAGAAGATATGGTCAAAATACTGACAGGGTGTCAAGCTAAAACTTCAGGTGCACACCACTTCAACCATCTTGAACTTTGGACCATCTTTTTCTCCTCGGCAGCCACTTTCATTGCTGCTAATCTCACTTTTTTCCCTTTTCCCTGAAAATAAGAATATAAATACTATAAATAATAAAATAGTGATAAATCTTCAAAATAAACTACTTAGATGCATTAATAGCTATGTAAAAGTGGAGTTTGTAATAGCACTTTTCAAGTGCAATCACCACGCTATCTGTGACTCGGTCATCATATCTAACTGATCCCTGTTGTCTTTGGGAGTACGTGAAGTAGTCAATGTAAGTTTCGCGCACCACCTACAATAAGAATACGTAGTATTAGTTGTAGTAATATGATATTAGATGAAATAAAAGGAAACTTAATGAACAACTGCATTAGATTATTTGTTAACATTCATACCTAAATCTGTATGGGTCGACTAGTAATGGTAGAGGGTCAGGATGTGCATCCGCAGCATGGTGTGAGTCAGGGGCTGGTACCCTATCCATAGGTCAGCATCATCTATGGGTGTATCCTGAGCCAGAGGATCCATAGGTGCTACAATCGGCGTAGGCTGCTGGATGAGTGGTCGCACAAGAAATAATTGCTCTTATGCCCAGATCTGCAATACAACTAAGGGACCCGAGATCTCTTTTGTGCCTAGCTGTGCTGCCCTGTACATCTCCTGATACAGCCAAGCAATTGCTACGGACCCCTAACTATAACGGCCAACGTGCTCCAACTACTCCAACATTGGTTGGTACATGAGTTTCGTCATATTCCTGATTTGTTTGCTAGCAAGCCACCCCCGATCAACAACAGAGTCACCCGTGCATGCTGTCGCACAACCTCATCATTTGCGCCATTCGAAAATCGAGTAAAATGTTGAGTTAACCAAGTGATTTGTATCCGTGCTCCATGGATAGCAGCTGCAAAAGGGGTAATGTCTAGTAATCTCTTAACAATGGCAGGCCACTCTGCCATACTATCCTTCTCATCCATGCCAGTTATAGCGAATCCATCAACTAATAGGCCTGTGATCACATTGATATCCTCGAGTGTGACTGTGCACTCCCCGCAGGGCATGTGAAATGTATGGGCCTCTATCGCTCAATAAGGGCTGTGATAAGGGGGTGGTACAACTTAGTACATCCCATCTTGTGGAATCCATACATCACCGCCCTAACTAAGTACTCGACCACCTTGTCATCTCTGGGTATATGAGTAAAATCACGCATCAACTACTTACTATTCCTGACTTTTAGGACTACTTCTTCTTGCAATGAGAAAAAATAAAACATTAGCATATGTGCAGATAAAACGTTAAGTAAACTAGCAATCGCCCGTGGCTAAAAGTACAGAAATATAATTTCGCATGTAAATAACTCAATTTTAAATTTATAAAAAAAACTAACATAAAAAATTGTAAAAGTAACCTATAAAAATAAAAATCACATATATCAAAAGAGATTGAGGTATAAGACTTTATTATTTATTACAAATATTATCGCATTTTTTAAAATATTACTTCAAAATTTTTTATATAAAAAGTATTTGAAAAAATATGAGAAGAGTGAGAGAAAAAAATTTTAATTTAAATGTTTATTTTGTAATAAAATTGCTAAGAGTTTAAAATTTAAATATATTTTCTTAAATAACAAAAAGGTCACTAACACTTGGATTTAAATTATAAATTTACCCATCATCCCATATTTGTGAAGATTTATGCCACTCCTGACGATGCTATATTGATGGATCATCAGGTCCGAGTGAAAGCAAATCCATCTGTGGGTCCATAATTGCTCTACAGCTAGCTATATATACGACAGTAGATTAGAACCACATAAGCTTTGGAGAAAAAAAAAAAGAAAGAACAATGTATTCAAACTATGCTCAAACTAGTGACAAAATGCTAAATAAAGAAAATGTCAAGTAAATACGAACACATAGAGAATGTTAGAGATTACATAAGTATTCAATAAAAAGAAAATGTCATTCAAACTATTCGACAACTATAGTGGTAACATGCAAATAGAGATTATAATTAAATAAATAAAGTGTCATTCACATTAGGTTCACTTTAGTGATTACATAAGCCTAACATATCCGAGACAAAACATCATAACATTACCGAAAGTAAAATAACTTCTACTATCATAACTACCACGGAAGTCTGTGCAAGTACTTCCTCTTGTTATGACCCTCCTCACGACAAATTCCACATCACACTTTCGAAGCGCTTTCACTCCTATCCATCTTATTTCAGATGTGGGTTGACATTGGCCTGCCTTTTTGTCACTTCAGACGCTAATTCGGAATAAACTTTAGAACACTTGGTGTTTTACAATACTTTGTGTTAAGACCAAATATTGTAAATTGGCAAATCTATAGGCTAAGACACTAGAGTCTTAAGTCAAATAGAATTCTAAAAGGCCTCAGAAAAACTATTTCCATAATGGCTAGAAGTCCTAAAGAAGTCAAACAAGTGCCAGGACTGATTTATGTAGGAATCCCACGGGAAGGCCGCGGTTTGGCATAGGAAAATTTCGAGAGCACAACATGAAGAGATGGCTGTGCAGGAAGGCCGCTCTGATTTGTGGGAAGACCACGAGTGCGCCCTTCCCGTGAGTTACACCTTTCAGCCAATTTTTCTATCTTTCGAGCCCTAGTTTCCTCAGTCTGTCTATATATATTCTATAGGTGTCTTCAGAGTTACACACAGAGAGAATATACCACAGTTTGTGAGCCAGAAAAGTCAGAACGTTCTCTCAATTGCTTAGCCAAGCTTTCTAGCTTCTGTGTGATTCAAAGGATTTCGAATCTTGGAAGAGCTGAGGATTTAGCATTTGAGGTTGCCAAGGATTCAGTGTTGTGCATTCGAGGAGTCGAAGGGCTTTCACTAAAAGAGTTAGTGAATCGAGGAATCGAGCAAATGTCAACAGAGTATAGAGTCGAGGAATCGATCTATTGAGAGTTTGAGTTTGTAACCAACGTTTGATTTTAGTGAAAGTTTTGTTTGAGGTTTCCCTTTATGGGTTTCCTCGTTCTATTTATCTTGCCTCCTGTTATTTTGTGATTGTGGTTGATTGATTAGGACCCCGATGAGCACTTCCACTAAACTTTCAAAAGATGAGTCTGGCAAATCAGTAAATCCTACATTGTATAGAAGCATGATAGGTAGTTTGTTGTATCTTACTGCCAGTCATCCCGATATATCCTTTAGTGTAGGAATATGTGCTAGATTTTAGTCCAACCCCAAAGAATCCCACTTACATGCGGTAAGAGGATAATTAAACATGTTAATGGGACTTTTGACTTTGGCATTTGGTTCTCTCATGATACTAATGTCAACCAAGCAGGATATTCTGATGCTGATTGGGCTGGGTGTGTTGATGATAGGAAGAGTAGCTCTGGAGGATGCTTTTATGTTGGTACTAATCTAGTTTCATGGCATAGTAAGAAACAAAACTCCGTATCCTTGTCCACTGCTGAATTTGACTACATAGTCGCTCGTATTTGTTGCACCCAACTTCTTTGGATGAAACAAATGCTAGTAGATTATGGAGTTGATCAGAAAACCATGACCGTGTATTGTGATAATCTTAGTGCCATCTATATCTCTAAGAATTCTGTTCAACATTATCGCACCAAACACATTGACATTCGATACCATTTTATCCGTGAGCTAGTTGAACATCAAGTCATCACTCTAGAGCACATTGAAACTCAACACCAACTAGTTGACATATTCACCAAACCGTTGGACCATTTGAAGTTTGAATCTCTCAGAACATATCTGGGTGTTTGTTCCTTAGACTAAAGAGCGCTCCTAATTTTTTTTTGTAATTTTTGTTTATATATATCTATATAGGTATAGTTAGATATTATTTTTGGAAAAAGGATGATGATTTCATGATTATTCTAAAGACTATTCCTTCATATACATTTCAAAATCATGGAAGTATTGCTTTAAATTTGCATAAGAGTTATGAAATTGACTTCCTTAATATTGTTGAAACTTATGTTTTAATGTTCCTTATCATGATAATGGTGTGCCTTTTTGAAAAATCACTGAGGTTAGGTGGTTAAGAACTAATTTTTCCTTACTTACTTGTGCTCATTAAAGCCTCCTTTTTTGACTATTGATTGTGTACGAGTATAAAAATAAAAATGAAAAAAAAACTTGGAAAGGGCTACCAATGGGATAGAGTGGAGCTAGCCCGTTGACGTGTAGGTTATCAAAATAACCACCCTCTGAGTTTGACGATACAGAAAGAAGGTTACCTGCCTATAAGTGTGTGAAAGCCATCAAGAAAAATAAAAAAAAAAAAAGAAGAAAAGAAAAAGAAAAAGAAAAATAGTGGTTATTATACCTTGGTGTTTAGTTGAAAACAATGAATTGAGGTGTATTTAGTTGAAGAGCTTTCATTGCACTTCTTACTTGAATCAATCAAAAATCCAGAAGAATCTTTCTTGAATATCTTGTAAGTATGTGGAAAGTATAGATCGTGATCTTTCAAAACCTCGTTTCACACACTGCACAGGCATTTGACCACTGGTATGACATGTGTGAACATCTCATGACATAATAAGTAGAGTATGTTTTGGAATTCTCTTTCATTATTACTTATGTTTTATTACAACTTGAACCTATGTTTTGATAGGTATTTATGAGAATAGGACTTAAAATTCTCTGACAATCCTGATATTTTTCCCTTAGATTTTTTTATTATTTTATTTTTAGATATTTTCAATAAAAAAAATATTCGTGGGATGACCGCAGTTAGGGCGCTCTGAGTTGTGGGATAATACAGAGAGTGGTTTGGCAGGGAATGTACCTTGCAGGATCACGGTAGGATGGCGTGGGATGATTGCTGGATCCTCGTAGGATGGGTGCAGGATCATCGTAGGTCTGGTTTTCCCGCGGTCTGGCTTTCTAAAAGTCCCTCGAGCCTCATTTTCGGTCACTGTTCATCCAAATGTCAGCCTGACGTGTGTTTCTCCCTCTGTCCGGCAGTTCTGTCTTATTTTTTTTCAAAGTACAGTTCCTTTTCTGTTTTGCTCTCTCAGTTCGTTAGTTTGTTATTCCTATGGCCCCTAGGAGACGTCAACGTCTTTCTTATGACTCTCATAGGTTTAAAAGGGATCGTGAACGGTCCATTTATGATGACACGTTAATGTATCGCCCTATCGTTGTTGAGCGTGGCATTTTGCTGCGTGAATTTCCCATTGTCGAGCGTTATTTTGATCGGTTAGGTTGGTTTGCTTATGCTTTATATTCTGGCTTTGAGGGTCCCTTTTATGAGTATGCCGTAGGAGAACTTGTTAATGAATTTTATGTGAACTTTTATGCCATTGATTTTACTATTGGTGTCTTGCATTCGTATGTTTGTTCTGTCGATATTGAGTTGACACTTTATGTTATTTATGAGTTTCTGAGTATTCCACGCCCTGAGCACGTCAATTTTGAGCCTGTTCTTCATACAGGCGGCCCATCTATTTAGACCATTTCTCGTTTACTTACAGAGGGCCGAGTTGACTAGGTTGGGGAGACTATTCCTCATCGACAGTTGTCCGAGATTAATAGAATACTACATCTCTATGTAGTGAATTCTATTGATCTAACTTTTCACATCACTGCTGTGTCAGAGTGTCGTAGATGCATCTTGCATTCTATACACTGGTTGCATTTTTTATTTACGCTTGTTCATGTTTCATCTTATAGCTACTGGTAGTGATTCTACGTCCCGATCTGATTCTATACCTTTTAGTTTATTTATTACTGACTACCTCATGTCTCTTGAGGTTGAGTTACCTTCGAACTATGAGTTAATCAAAATGCCAAACACGATTAATCATGTGTCTGCTCGTTGTAGTAGGACCCATTCTAGGCCTACTTTAGCTCCCTAGGTTGCCCCTTCACCTGTCCTTCCTCAACCTTCTCCACCTCCTTTTGATCCTTTTGTCCCCTCTTCTAGCACCCCACTAGCTTATGACATGAATATGCTGGGTACTATGTTGGCATACATTCAGGGGGAGAGTCGGGCTTTCCACTCCTAGGTCTATCAGCGCCTTGATGCCATCGATTCTCGACAGGCCGAGCTTCATGCCTTCCAGATAGACATGGACACTCGTTTAAGGGCTATGCAGACCCGTCAGAATGAGATGCACCTCACTCTTCAAGTCCAGCAGAATTTGAACACTTATGCTTATACATTTGGAGACCCCTTCGGTAACAACTTCTTTCCACACATAGGTGACCAAGGTGATGGAGCCAGCATTCATCATACAGGGGGAGCTCAAAATGCTAAGGATGATGGTGATGGTGAGATGATGGTGCCCATGATGACGATGCTCAGTGATGTTATTTATTGTCAATTCCAAGTCAAAAAATGAGAGAAGCACATGTGAATGATAGGGCTTGGATGATAGCATTTGTGATGGGCTTGGATGATGATTTTTATCTTTGGATTATCCTGTTATATGGACATGGACTTGGATTCTTTTGTTGTGTCTTCCTGTTATTCAGTTATTTGAACTATTTTATTATGTTGTTATTATCATTTGCTATTTAGTTTATGTTATGAACTCTTTTGGATATCAATTTAGGGCATTGATGTATGGTTGTACTTTTTATCTAATTGGATTATCTCCGTTTGAATTCATCATGAGCTTAATGATAGGTTGTTGATTATTATTATTTGTTACCACATGATACCATGAGTAGTTTTTTAAGTGTGTATCCATATAAGATAAAGATTGGAACATGTTGATGGATGACAATTGGAATATGTTGATAGATAACAAGTTCACTGAGGCCTTAATCTGGGATGAGCTTAATTGTACTTTTTTTTTTTTTGGTTTTGACATGAAATTGCCAAAGAGGGAGATTGTTAAGACCAAATATTGTAAATTGGCAAATCAATGATCAAAGAGAAGTGTTTGTACTTTTAGACTTAGTGTAGGCTAAGATGCTAGAGTCTTAAGTCAAATAAAATTCTAAAAGGCCTTAGAAAAACTATTTTCATAATGGCTGGAAGTCCTAAAGAAGTCAAACAAGTGGTAGGATTGATTTATGCGGGGAGCTCGCAGGAAGGCTGCGGTTTGGCGCAGGAAAATCCCGAGAGCACAAAATGAAGAGATGGCCGTGCGGGAAGATCGCTCTGATTTGCAGGAAGGTCGCGTGAAGACTGCGGGTGCGCCCTTCCCGTGAGTTACACCTTTCAGCCAATTTTTCTATCTTTCGAGCCTTAGTCGCCTTAGTTTATCTATATATATCCTCTAGGCATCTTCAAGGTTACACATAGAGAGAATATACCACAGTTTGTGAGACAGAAAAGTCAGAACGTTCTCTCAATTGCTTAGCCAAGCTTTCTAGCGTTCATGTGATTCGAAGGATTTTGAATCTTGGAAGAGCTGAGGATTCAGCACTTGAGGTTGCCAAGGATTCGGTGTTGTGCCTTCGAGGAGTCGAAGGGCTTTCGCTAAAGGAGTTGGTGAATCGAGGAGTCGAGTAAACGTCAACAGAGTATAGAGTCGAGGAGTCGATCTATCAAGAATTTGAGTTTGTAACCAATGTTTGATTTTAGTGAAAGTTTTGTTTGAGGTTTCCCTTTATAGGTTTCCTCGTTCTGTTTATCTTGCCTTTTGTTATTTTGTGATTGTGGTTGATTGATTAGGATCTTTACCGGCAAATTACATGTTTTCACTTTGGATCATGCAGGGGCTTGAAGCGAGGATCATAAATGTTGACATAAGTATCAATAGAGTACTCTGGTGCTATCATCCCCATCCATTCATAGTGTCGCTCATCGCATACGGCAATGACATGTGAGCATGGAAGCTTAAGATGACTCCATTTACTGCACGTGTAAGTTTCTTCCTTGAGATTCACAACTTGGACATTGCCCATGTTCGTGTATTAGACTCGACGTTTGGTACTGTGTGTTAGTCCTCAATGAATACATCTTCAATGCATTCATCAAATCAAGTTTCTTCTTGAATAGAATACCAGTGCGAGGTTCTTGACTCATAGGATCCCACTGTTTGCAACTAGTCCCTAGTGTGGAGTAGGTAGTGCTAACTTCACGCAATGTTGTAAATGTTTGTGAATCAAGTTGATGCAATTTAGCCTCTCCCTCGTTTACTCCTTAGGAGACACTAAGGTCCACATTGAAATCCACATCGTCATCAAAATCTATACCAATTACTTGGTCATCTTCAAGTTTGGCCATCATTTCCTCTATGCATGGTGACTTAGCTGAATTATTGACTCCCATTTAGTGTTGGTGATCACCTAGCTCTCAGACCGCATCCCATTGAGCAACATTTGCAGCCACATGGCTACAAATTTCCTCACTTGAAATATTATGTTCTTCTCTTGAGCTAGCTATGAGAGCTAGCTTTCTTTTAGGGATTAATGGTGCACGTATGGGAGACTCAACTGATGTAAGTTCGTACTGTATGTACAATTTGGTGTGAGACTAGTTTAAGTTCTTGATTCCTTCCATCAATGTCCAAATTAAGTTATTGTCATCCAATCTAAGCCCCCGCGTACGGACGGTGTCTCCAAATAGAAACGAGTAATGACATATGACTTTAATGTTGACCCGACCTTGTTGCACGCCCAACATGGAACACAACTTCGAGACTAACTCCTTGTAGCTTACACTCGGAAGCACCTAAATGCATCACTCGTAGACATGATCGTATGACAATCCTTCAAATGTTGATACAATACTTCCCCCCAATAATAAAAAAATGACACACAATCTTTAGCCATGATACCTTCAATTACAAACAAAATCTCCTCATTAGTTTAACTTATTATGAAAAGAGGAAAATAATTATAAGAAAATCTAAAAACTAATTTTATCATTATGGTCATTTATATGAATCTAAAAAGTAAGTAACAACATTAATAAAACCTCAATCTAGATATTTTAATGCTCTAAGGCAAAACTTAAATTTTTTGTTAGGATTTTGGTAAGTCCTCAAAAGATGACCCTAGACTTCCAAAATTACTATACTAAATGAATTCTTGCAAATTAATGAATTGACAAATAAACTTCTTGTCATTGAGTGATTGTACTATGAAAAGTACAATCATAAACTTTAGTTTGTGGTTTGTTGGGTGGATTTATATTCTGAAAAGATGAGAAAGTGTTTTTAAATGCATTCATGAGGATTTCTTGTGATTTGCAGGTGTTTAGGACTAAAATGGCTAGAGTTGGACCAAAATGGAAGAAATCAAGAAAGTGGTTCGAACACATGTTCGAACCACCCTGTTGTTCAAACCAATGTTCTAACCACAAAAGGCACACCAGAAGAAGCAGCAACAAAAATTAGCTAAGTGTGGAGAAAGTGGTTCGAACTTGTGTTCGAACCACAGGTTGTTTGAACCTTAGTTAGAACAACAGAAGCTAGTGCATACCAACGAGTGAAAAAATCGACTAAGGCAAAGTTGTTTGAACCTTTGTTCGAACCACATGTGGTTTGAACCTTGGTTCGATCAAACAGAAGGGTGACAAGCATCAGAAGCTTAAAATTTTCTAAGTATGGAATTTTGGTTTGAACAACCTTTGTTCAAACACTGGTTAGAACAACAGAGGCTGTGCACTGTCCAACTGGAGTGAAACTGACTAAGCCCCAGAACTTGGTTTGAACCCTTGTTCGAACCAACCTGCAAAACGAGGATTCTGTAATTCAGCTTTTGAGAAAGGGGCATTTATGTGCTTTCTTATGTTATATCTCATATATACGAGTGAGGTCATTTGTAACCGGGGGAGATATGTACATTACCTTCAGTTGAGTTTTCCATATATAAAGAGAGAATCTTAGAGAGAGAAAGTGGATCCATTTTCAATTCTTTGAAGTTTTGTAGCAGATTTTTAGTTTATGAATGGAATCAATTCATTTTCTACTATTTTCTCCTTTCATTATATGTGAGTAGACTTTTCTTTTGGATTCAAGGCAAGTCCCGTAGTTGATTTGCAAAAATCCCAAGGTAATGGGTTTAATGTTGAAATCTCATGTGTTAATGAACCAATTTATGTTTGATTTGAATTGATTATTGATTCTTGAGTTGAGATTTCAATTGAACTCTAATTTTGTATGGTTTATGGTTGTTACCTATGGATTTCTACTTAGAATTATCATGCATTTCTCTTGACTTTGTATGGTGATTGCTATTCTTAGAATTTATAAGTAAAATCTATAGATTATGCATCTAAGGTGTTTGATTTGAATTCTCAATTAGATTTTTCTTTTAAATTCCCATTCAAATTAGATTTGGATTGTTCCAAGTGATTGTATATAAAGAATATCCTCTGATCTACTCTTTTGAGGTGTAGATTGAGTAATTGATTCCTTGGAATTTATTGTCAATCACTACGAACTTGTCTTGGATCCAAGGTTTTCTTAAATTCTTTTCTAAAAATTTTTTTCCAAACAACCATTGCTAAAACCAATTTCACTTTATATTATTCATTGTGGGGTTAAAATTCGTCTAAAACCTTTTCCTCAACAGACCTCTTGTGTGGTGGTTGATATGCAACAGGGTTGGGCTATTGGTATTAGGGTGGTGGAAAAGGAGGTGGTGGTTGAAATGATTGATTGGAATTATCATTGCTCCATACGAAACTAGGATGGTTCCTATACCTCGGGGGATAAGCATTGGAAGGTTGGTTTCCCCCTGGATAGGTGACATTCCCACCTTGTGGATAAGAGACATTACCTTGGCCCCTATTTTGGAATGGACGGTTTTGGGAGTTTTTAATATAGGCTTGACCATATGCAATCTCTTTAATCAAGGGTAGTTCAGGGCACAAATTAGCATCATGCCCCATTTGGTCACATGCAACACATATCACATTTGCCTCAACCAGTTTCTCCTTGTTTTTGAGCTCTAAAGAATCAAGCTTATGTTATAGTGCAGCTAATCTAGCCCATAGATCGTCGCTTTCACTTAACTCCAGTGGTCTACTAGGTGTGGGATTCCTATGCTCTAAAGAAGAAGGTGGTCCAATTTCCCAATCATTAGAGTCCTCCGCCACCATATCTAAGAAATCGATGGCATCTTCCGCAGTCTTGTCAAACAGAGTACCATTGCACATGGTAGAGACTAGTTGCTTAAGACTAGGAGTTAGAGATTCATGGAAGATGCTCACTAACCTCCATGGTTCAAAACCATGGTGAAGACAAGCCATCAAGAGGTCTTTAAACCTTTCCCAGGCTCGATAGAAATTCTTATTAGGTATACAAGAGAAAGTGGTAATCTGTCGCCTATAGTACTGAGTTTTCTGAGTTGGGAAATATTTCTTAAGGAACTCAGTCTGCATTTCACACCACGTTCTAATAGAACGTGGACGAAGGGAATTAAGCCATAACTTGGCTTTGTCCTTCAGAGAAAAGGGAAAAAGTTGAAGACGCACTACGTCCTCATTGGCATTATGATCTACACATGTGTTGCTAACTTCCTCAAACTCCCTAAGATGATTGTAAGGGTTCTCAGAATCAAAACCATGGAAAGTAGGAAGAAGTTGGATGATTCCTAGTCTAAGGGTGAAGTTCCCCCTATTCAATGGCAAGATGATACACGAAGGTGTCGTTTGCCTAACTGGGTTAAGGTGATCTCTCAAGGGAATGAAACCTGGAACCTCTTGGGGATCATTATCCCCATGCACACTACACTACCTTCCTCTTTTACTTCAGCCATAGAGTGAAAAGATGAGGTGGTGAGTGAAACAGTGGAAAACGAATGTGTGAGAGATTCAAGAGTATAAGGAGGATCTTCTAGTTCAGGTTCTACTACAATTATCCTACCAGACCTAAGTTGCATCCAAGTAACAAGTCTCCAAAGTTTTTTTCTTTTTTTTACCTAAAGAAAACTAAAAAATAGAAATTTCCTAGAAACTAAATTCTGGCTTCCCGGCAACGGCGCCAAAAACTTGACCGACCCTAAAAAGTGTTTGGGGTTCTATCTCTCAAGTGCAAGAGGGCAGTCGTAGTTTTAACTCGTTGAGTCCGAGGTCGAATTCATAGGGAGCCTATGTAATTCAGTCTCTAGCTTATTAAGGAAGTTCAAAATCTAGTTTTAAGCAAGCTAAGGAATTCAGTTTAACTAAATCCTAAGGTTTAGCAAAGTTAAAACTCAATTCAAACCAAATAAACTGGCTAAATTTAAGAATTTAGAGTCTTAAACAAATTATTTAAAATTTTCAGAAGTTCATCTAAATTTAAGAATACTATTCTAAACTTCAAAATGAATTAATTAAAACGAAATTAAATTAGATTGCAAACTTAATAGAAATGAGATTCTTGATTCAACTTCAAGTCTGGGTAGTTCACTACTTTGCCTTGGGATGTTTAGATTCAAATCTAGGTTAGGTTTTAATTCGAAAGGTATTAAGAATGTTTAAATCAAAGGTCAGTACCAGTGATTTCAAACGAATATGGTTAGACTTTTGTTTTCGAAAGTTTTTCAATTAAACAAAACTAGATGTGAATTCAGATCTTATTTTTAATCTTGTTCGAAAGTGTTTAAATGTTTATATTCAAAAACTCATACCAGTGATTTCAGATGAATATGGTTAATAATTTTTGGTTTCGAATCTCTTTGAAACAAGTTAAAATAGGTTTAAATCGAGTAGATCCCTTCGAACGAAGTTTCACAACCCATGCGAAGGGATTATGAACATCCCAAGGTGTTTTCGTGAACTACCCTTTCTTGATTCGTTGAATCAAGAACTAGGGTTTATGCTATAACCATTTTAAATAAAATAAAAACAATCAACAAGCACTCAAACAATCGATCTATTCTCTGAAATAAACAAAACATGCTATTAAAGATCATAACAAAATGGAACTTATAGCTGAAATCGTTCGGAAAGAAAACTATTCAAAATCACAGCAATAATGAAGAAAAGTGCTCCAAATGCCTCCATTAACAATCTTCAATCATGTAAAAATACTCTCTAAATTAATCTAACACTAATCTAATCTCTCCAAATATCTCTGAAAAAAATGTAAAAAAAGTTCCCTTTGTGGCTGTGTATTGGGTTCTTTATATAGTTGTAAGAAAACCCCAAAAGGCGTGCTTCAAAACTAGGTTTCTGGATACACGGGGGTCCCGACCGTCTAGAGAGGGGGTCAGGACCACAGAATGGTCTTTTCTCATTTTTAGCTTACTGTGGTCCCGACCATCTAGATGGGGGGTCCCGACCCCCAAGTGTCTCTTATGTTGTTTCTTTTCCTTCTTCATGGAAGGTCTTTAGGCTAGTCTTGCTCATCCAAGGCAAGGTTTGAAGCATGACTTTTTCTTCATCTTCTTGGCCCTCTCCATAGCTATAAACTTCGACATTCTTGCCCTTTTCCCTACAAATAAAACAATAAAAGTATAAGTAACACAATAACACTAAAACTTCAACTTTACTTATTTAAATGCATGAATAAGTGTTGAGTTAGGGAGTTTGTAATTACACTTTTCAAGTGTAATCACACCCCTAAACTTGAACATTGCTAGTCCCTTAGCAATGCTCTTTATTAAAATGAAATGCATGATGTTCTTTATTAAAATGAGATGCAACTTCTATCCTATTTCTCTTTTCATTGGAAACACGGCTACACTTAGCTACATGTAGCAAGCCCTTTAAACCCCTAGGTTCCCCTTAGTGGACGAGTAAGGTCTCGTGAGGGTTTGCGGTGAATTTACTCACAAAATTCTATGGCATGGTCTTAATGTGTCAAAGAGTGGTCAAGATCAAAGATGAATTAAATTTAAGCTCAATAAGTTACAAAATCCAAATATCATGTGTAATTTCCAAATGCTAAGCAAAAATGCATGGACTATCAAAGTAGAAAAAGCATATGTGCAAAATTGTTTCATTTATTCAACAAGTTCTCAAGAGCATAAACGGAACTAAGTTTTGACTTCAAAATCTCATAGGATTCCACTCATAGAAAGATATTCACTCATCAAACGTTCACACATTCCTATTAGCATAAAATGCTATCCTAGTTACACATGACCCCATAATATGTGATTGAACTCAAATGGAACTCAAAGTGGACAGCTCCTAACCATGATTCAAGCATGTGTAAGAAATCACATCTCATAACCTACATAAGATCACTACTTGTACAATACAAGAGTTGCTTGCTAAGAATCCACTAGGTCTTTATTTAGGTTGTAACTTGGCTAGGGGTAGTGGCTAACAATGGAGGATGGAAATCAAAACACATGTCTTGGGAGAAAAGTGTTCAAGTGCACAAAACTCCCAACCTACCCCATTCTTCTACTATCCCAAGAAAATTACAACATGAAGCTCAGTCACTAAGTTACAATTGCTCATGGGACATTCTCAATAATTGTAATAAAATGCCCAAGTCCCGGAAACAAAAAGGAATGACCATTTTTTTTCTCTTTTTTTTTTTTTTTATTGAACATTCAACACGTTAATTCTCATCCCAACATTCTTCCTCATTTTGTTCTTAAAAGCTTACATTCCCAACCCAAATTCACACTTAGGCTTCAAGACACTTTCACAACCCAAGACATGTGAGGGTGAGGCTTAAAGTGTGTGAATGGGGTTTAAGGGATATCATATGAGAGGAGAACCAAGAAGAGAAAAAAGTATATCACACACTTAATTGAAAAGCTTCAAGTTGGCTCCTAGGATGATTCATAACCAAGAAAGGACAAAAAGGCTCAAAATGACAAAGAAGGCCTAGCATCATTTTCAAAGCTTGCAACAAATCATAATGTGCCAAATAAATACTCATGTAAGTGTTTGTGATGCAATTGATGCATTGAAAACCAAGGTGAAGAGCAAAGAAATGTAAGCATATGCAACCCCTCAAGAAAAGAATATAAGGCTCAAAAGCTCACCATAAAGGGGTATAAGTCTCTACCTAGTCCAAAAATGCTCAAGTAACCAATATCAAATAAAATCTACTCCTAAGCACATAAATTTTTAACCATGATAGTCCAAAAATACACCAAGTTATCACACACTCCACTTGAATTATGTTTCCTATTAATGCTTGAACAAAATTCACTTATTACTTTCACTCAATTCCACAATTAACCGAACCATAAGAGGGTTTAGCATGTAGGTATATAGATGCTAAATTCATATACTTAAGCTCAAACATGCTCAAAATTTGAAAATTTTGTCAAATTTCTTTTTTTTTATTATCATCATGCTATCATCATGCGAGTGCTACCCCCCAACCTAAACCAAACACTGTCCACAATGTTAAAGAAGCATAGGTGAGTATGTAGTGTGCACAATGAGCATGATGATGAAAGAGAACATACCCCCCAACCTAAATGGAAAAGAGGATGAAGAAACATGAAATAATAAAACGAAAGATGAACATAAAGTAAAAAAACATGAAAGATAAGGAAAGTTTAAAGAAGTACCTCGTGTAATTTTCACTGGAATCATAATCAGGGTGATATTCAAAAAGTAGTTGTAAGGAAGTAGCAAAAACCTCATCGTGGTCCAACTCGGTGTCAACATCACTACCCTCCCTAGACTCTATGTCACTACTTGCATTAATAAGGTCGTCATCTAGGGGTGGCATATCATGATAGTCAAATAGGGAACTAGTGTCAGATTCAGTGGTGTCTGTGTCTGTGACGTAAGAGGGTGCATCTAACCACTCATCAGCTATAGTCACTGTAGCCCATTCCATTTCTAAGAAAAGTTGGAGGTCAACTTCATCCCACCATTGGTCCTCTAATTGGTCAGGTGTGATGTGCATAAGTGGTGGAACTATAAGTGGTAAGGGTAGTGAATTGCTTTCTAAGAAATAGTCCTCAAGCCACCCATCCCAGTCAACCTCTGAACCCTCAGACTTGCTGCTCTCACTGGATATAAGGGTTATGACATCCCATTTGCGTTTCCTACTTATGGTACTAAGTTCCCATTGTTTACATTGGTTGTTAGTTGGACCACAAATGGAGTACCTGTTCTTTGCAAAAAATAGAAAAATAAAATTTAAGAACATAAACAACCCATAAATCAACACAAGGTAACATCCCTATATGCAAAAAAATAAATAAATAAATAAATGGAGATAAAATGAAGAACGAATGCAAATTATAAGTATACAAACATCTCATTAGTTAAAAGTGAGTAAAGAGTTTTAGGATTACAAATTAAACAAAAAGAAAAGTTCACTCCTAAACTCTCAAAGAAAGAAACATAAAGTCCATCACTGTGGGGGTGGGGGTGGATGGGATTCTCTGAGATAATCCAAAACACTTTGCAGGAAATGGCCCTGAGTTTGCTGGCTTTGGTGAATGCGTAGTAAGAGCTGGTGATCAACTTCTTAATTCTGCTCAATGACACTAACACGTTCAGCCAAAACTCCAATCTGATTTGCCAACTCAACATTTCCAACTCAGAGGAATTTCACTTTCAAGCCTGGCACAATACAATTGTTACCCACATTTCATGGCATGGATTTGGAAAACCCATACACATACATGAAAGAGTTTGAGGATGTGTGTGCCACTTGCATGGATCAAAATGTGAGTGAAGACACCATAAGGTTGCGGTTGTTTCCATTTTCTTTAAAGGATAAGGCCAAAATATGGCTCAATTCCTTAAGACCTCGCTCCATTGGCACATGGAGAGAAATGCGAGCGGAATTTTTGAAAAAGTATTTCCCAGCTTACAGAACATTAATGATGCAAAAACAAATCATGAATTTTGCATGTCAACTGGGTGAGTTATTTTTTCATGCATGGGAGAGGTTTAAGGATTTATGTAATGCATGTCCTCATCATGGATTTCCAATTTGGCGGTTGTGTAGTTTTTTCTATGATGCATTTCCATCTGAGCATAAACAGTTAGTTGGTACCATGAGTAATGGCCAGTTTCTTAATAAGTCGGCTGAGGAAGCCTATGAGTTTTTGGAGGAGTTGGCTGAAAATACCAAATCTTGGGAGGTAACATAACCTTCACCCTTAGAGTCTAGAGGAGTCCAAGCACAATCTAGTGGGAAATTAAGATTGAGTGAAAATGATGATTTGAGTGCTAGGATAGTTGCTCTCACTAGGAAGGTAGAGTTACTTGAGACTAAGAAGATGAATATGGTAAGTGAGAGGGAAGTGAGATGTGTTATTTGTGAGGTTCCTGACCATAGTACTGATGATTGCCCCACGGTTCCAGCTTTCAAGGAAGTTTTGCATGGGCAAACTTCAAACACAAACACCTCACACACTTTCCCAAAGCAATACCCTAGCCAAACTCAAGCTCAGTTAGGACACCCTTCCTTTTCTAACTAGTATCATCTTGGGTTGAGAAATCATCCCAATTTTTCATGGAGGAATGATTCATCTAGTGCACCTTATCCCCCACATTTCAATTCAAACCCTTCTCAAGGTCAACCACAAGGTCCATCTTCTGGCTCTTTCCAACCTCAATATAAGAAGTCGTCATTAGAGGATACCCTTCAGCAGTTTATACAAGGTCAAATTGGTATTAACAATCAAATGGCTAAGAATCAAGAGCAAACCAATAGGGCCATTGAGGATATTAGGAACCAATTGACCAAGCTCATTCAAAGTCAGAGTCAAACTGAAAAGAGTAGACTACCTTCACAGACCATCCAAAATCCTTAGGGTCAAGTTCATATGAGTGAGACTTTAGGTGAGAAATCGACCCATAAGCATGTGCAAGCAATCACTACATTGAGGAGTGGGAAGATAATTGAAAAGCCAAATGATCCGAGGTTATTGAGGGTTAATGATAATGAGAGAATGGTTTATGGTGAAAAAGGAGAGAGTAGAATAGAAAAGCAAAGAAGTGATGATGAGGGAAAGAGAAATGATGATGATGTTATGGAAGAAGTTGTGAGAAATGAGAGAAATGAAAGGAAGAAAAAGAACAAGGTTGAGGAAAATAAGGATGAGAATAAAGAGAGAGAACAAGTTGTAGGTTTCCAACCCCAACTACCTTTTCCAAGCCAATTGAGTAAGACAAAGAAAGAGTTGTTGAACTCTGAAATTTTTGAGGTTTTCAAGCAAGTAAGGATCAACCTACCTTTGTTAGATGCCATCAAACAAGTTCCATCCTACTCCAAGTTTCTAAAAGACCTTTGCACTGTCAAGAGGAGGGTGAGTGTCAAGGAAAAAGCTTTCATGGCAAAACAAGTTAGCGCTATTCTTCAATATAAAACCCCACCAAAGTATAATGACCCAAGGTGCCCTACCATAGCATGTGTCATAGGTGAGCACATGGTGAAACAAGCCCTACTAGACTTAGGAGCTAGTGTCAACCTTCTCCCTTACACAGTTTATTAGCAGTTGGGTTTGGGGGAACTTAAGCCAACTAGAGTGACCTTACAATTAGCTGATAGGTTAATTAAGATTCCTAGGGGCATTTTGGAGGATGTGCTCATTCAGGTTGATAAGTTTTGCTATCCTGTGGACTTTATTGTTTTAGACACTCAGCCTACCCCTCAAGGTTCCATTCCACCCATTCCTGTCATTTTAGGAAGACCTTTCCTAGCAACCACTAATGCTGTCATCAATTGTAGGAATGGTCTTATGAAAATCTCCTTTGGGAATTTGATAGCTGAGATGAACATTTTTAGAGTCGCTAAGTAGTCCATGGAAGAGGAGAAGGATATAAGAGAGGTGGATTTAATTCAGACAGTTACAGAGGAATATGTTGAGAGGGAGTTTGTTAGTGATTCTTTAGAGAAGGAATTGACATTAGAAGATGGGAAAGATTATAGGGATGAGGTTGATGATGAGGCTATCTTGGAGGTCTTGAATTGGTTAGATAGTGCACCCATGGACAACCTTGAATCCTCCATTGTCAAGCTACCCAAGCTTGATAGGAAACCTCTTCCTAGTGAGCTTAAATACGCATTTTTAGGAAAAGATGAGTCATATCCAGTGGTCATATCTTCCCAGCTTACTAAGGACCAAGAAGAGAAGATAGTAGAGATGTTGAAAGGACACATGAAGGCACTAGGTTGGATAATTGCAGACCTTCATGGGATTAGCCCACTCATTTGCACACACTCCATTTATCTAGAGAATGGGGCTAAACCAGTGAGACAACCTCAGAGGAGGTTGAATCCTAACATGAATGAGGTAGTTAAAGGAAAAGTCCTTAAGCTCCTAGATGCTGGGATCATATATCCTATTTCTGATTCTCAATGGGTGAGTCCTACCCAGGTTGTCCTAAAGAAGTTTGGAGTCTCGGTTGTTAAGAATGAAAGCAATGAACTTGTGCCCACTAGGATTCAAATAGGGTGGTGCAAGTGCATTGATTATAGGAAGTTGAATGCAGTGACTGGGAAAGATTATTTCCCCTTGCCCTTCATTAATCAAGTCTTAGAGAAGGTAGCAGGACAACCATTTTATTGCTTTCTTGATGGGTATTCTAGTTATAACCAAATTGAGATCGCCCTTAAGGATCAAGAAAAGATAACATTCACATGCCCTTTCGGTAACTTTGCTTACCGGCACATGCCATTTGGTTTGTGTAATGCGCCGGCCACATTTCAAAAGTGCATGATGAGTATTTTCAGTGATTTCGTGGAAAAGTTTCTTGAGGTATTCATGGATGATTTTACTGTGCATGGGAGTGATTTCGAGGCATGTTTGAGGAACCTAGAAAAAGTACTAGCAAGGTGTGAAGAGAAAAATCTAGTGTTGAATTGGAAGAAATGTCACTTTATGGTGACACAAGGTATAATCCTAGGCCATGTTGTTTCCTCTAGGGGTATTGAAGTAGATAAGGCTAAGGTAGAAATCATTCAAAAGCTTTTGACCCCTAGGTGTGTGAAAAACGTTTGATCATTTCTTGGCCATGCAGGGTTCTGTAGGAGGTTCATTGCATCTTTTAGTGCTATAGCCCGACCATTTTGTAACCTTCTAACACATGATGCACCTTTTGATTGGACCCCTGAGTGTCAGGCTGCATTTGAAAAGTTGAAGGGGTTACTCACCTCAACCCTATCATTCAGACACCTGACTAGACATTGCCTTTCGAATTGATGTGTGATGCCAGTGACTGTGCCATAGGTGCAGTCTTGGGCCAAAGGAAAGATAAAAGACCTTATGTGCTATACTATGCCAGTAAGTCCCTTAGTGACTCCCAAAAGAATTACACCACAACTGAGAAGGAGTTATTAGCAGTAGTATATGCACTAGATAAGTTTAGGTCTTATTTGATTGGCTCATATGTTGTAGTCTACACAGATCATGCTGCCTTTAAATATCTTCTCACCAAACAAAACTCCAAGCCTAGGCTGATTAGATGGATTTTACTGATTCAGGAGTTTGATTTAGAGATTAGGGATAAACGGGGGGTAGAAAATGTGGTAGTTGATCATCTTTTTAGACTTCATCAACAGGACTTGACAGCTTATGACCCTCCCATTAATGAGACCTTTCCTGATGAGGAGCTACTTCTTATGCCTACCATTGAGTCTTCCCAAGTTCCTTGGTATGCTGATATAGCAAACTATTTGGCTTCAGGCATGATACCCTCTCATTGGACTTTACTGGATAGGAAGAAATTCTTCAGGAATGTGAAATTCTTTTTCTGGGATGAGCCTTATCTTTTCAAGTGTTGTCCAGACTAAGTCATTAGGAGGTGTCTTCCTGATAATGAGTTTCAGAGTATGATGAGATTTTGTCATACCTTGGCATGTGGTGGTCATTTTTCAGCCAAAAAGACTGTGGCCAAGATCTTACAATGTGGATTGTACTAACCTACCATGTTTAAGGATGTTCATGCTTTTTGCCTTGCGTGTGATAGATGTCAGAGGCTTGGAGGCCTAATTAGGAGGAATATGATGCCTTTGCACCCCATTTATGTCTTGGATGTCTTTGATTGTTGGGGAATGGACTTTATGGGGCCGTTTTTGAATTCCTTTGGATATGAATACATTTTGGTGGCCGTGGATTATGTGTCTAAATGGGTAGAGGCCATTTCCGCTTGAACAAATGACCACCGGGTAGTGATCAAGGTTTTAAAGGAAAATGTGTTTTCTCGATTTGGCATGCCAAGGGCAATGATTAGTGACGGATGAACACATTTTTGCAATAGACCCATAGGTTTGTTAATGAGAAAATATGGGGTAGTTCACAAGGTGGGAACAGCCTATCATCCCCAAAGGAAAGTAATTAGAAATCAAGGCATATTCATGTCTAAAGGAAAGTTTTGGAGAAATCTCTAAAATCTTACTCCATGTTCAATGAGATATTATGCAAAGCATGTGAAAAATAGCAAAAATTATCAAATAACATATATGATAAGAAATGTATTGTGTGAGCTCAAATACCAAAATTTACCAAAACTCGCCAACTCATATTAATTTTTTTCAATTTATTCCTATTAAATTTCATCACATATGATTGATAAAAGTAAGTGTTATTCATTTTTTCTCAATTAATAGTCATTAAATTTTTTTCAATTTTTAAATTCAATTTATTCCAATTAAGTTTTTTTTCAATTTATTTTAATTTTTTTAATTTATTCCAATTAAATTTCTTCATAAACTCTTATTAATTTTTTCTTAGTTCCCTCACTCTTTCTGTTCTTACCCCCTTCTTCACTCTGTCACAAAATTTTAATTTGGTTTGACGATTTTTTTTCCATGTTTTGAGATTTTTTTTCTGTTTTGAGTTAAAAATGCTTAAAATAACTTTTTGTTATTTTACATTTCATTTGTAAACTCATTTTCTATTTTCTAAAACAGATTTTGAAAACACAAGTGACCAAATGTATTTTGAGTTGTTTTCCTTATTTTCCAAAATACAAAATAACAAATGGTTATTGGTGGTTAAGGGCCATTAATGGAAAAAAAAATAAATAAATAAAAAAGGTTTCACCAAACCTTAGTGTTTATCCTATAATAGTATATATGAAGTGAATTGATGTTCTTATATCAAGGGTCCATTTGGTGTTTCAAAAAAAAAAAAAAAAGATAAGTTTTTTTGTAATTTTTGTACCTAATATTGTTATGCGGCACTCTTAAAAAAGTTAAATGTTTAGTAAAACATTATAAAAATTAGAGTTAGTGAGTTAGATAATGTGTTTGATAAATTTTAATAGAAAAACTTAAAAAATAATAAAAAAATAGTAAAAATTTATATAGATTACGTGTAGGATAGAGTTTATGTTGATTTCAAATTTTCTTTGAAATTAGATCGCAACTAGACGTGATAATCAAATTCCTAGTTAATTATAGTATTAAATTTAAGCAAAAATTTTCTAATTAAATTATGTTATATGTTGTTTAAATTTTATCAACAAATACTATTTTTTCCTATCAAATTCAAACATTATTTCTTAATACTATTATTCCCCTATCAAATCCAAATATTATTTCTTAGTACTATTTTTTTCCCTATCAAAATCAGCTCCTCACTAAATTAATCCAGCAAAGTGATAATATATTTTTTACATTTGCAATTGCCCTTATCATGAATCACAATTTAAGATCAAATTGATCATGTTTTTAGTAGATACAAACTTTACCGAAGAATTCACAATAAGAAAAAAAATTAATTCTATAAATTATAGTAAATAAATAAATATATAAATAAAAGACTGGCAAATAATAACTCCAATTAAAGCAGAAATTAAATTATCCGAATAGACCCAAATCAAGCCAATATGGGGATTGAAATTTGTTGATATAAAATCATAATGCATATTACCTGTAGTTGAGAGACAGTCGGCGGGTGGAGCGGCAGCGTGGCGGAATAGCTCGGTGGTGAGCGCTAGGTACCAGAAGAGCGAGAGAGAGATATACATATATATATATATATAGAGGGGTTTCAGAATGAGGGAGAGGGGTTGGATATAAAATGAGGAATGTAGAAAACGGGATGTGAAACATTGTTTTTAGGGAGTCACAAAATGCTATGTGAAATAACAATTTCATCTAGGGCAAAAACGCTATATGATAGAGCGTTTTTTTTGCGAGACTAAAAACGTTAAAAGAAACAGTTTCTATAGAAGGCGCTTTTCCAAATGATGTTTTTAGTATTCGTTTAAACTCATTGTTTCAAATAGTGTTTTTACCAACGGTACATTCTCAATTATTTTTAACCAGACAGCAAACGTCATTTATTTTAATAAAATAACCATGGAACCAAAAAAAAAAAAAAATTCCTCTCTTTCATCGAGTCACGGACTCGAAGCATTTTTGCACGAGAGGATGATGTGTTATCACTGAAAAATAAATAATGGAAATTAAAAAATATGAATTCTTGAACTGAAAATTTTAATTTTATAAATTCAAAAATTTTAATTATATGTATTTTTATGACACTCCAATTACACTTAATGTAGCATTAGTTGCATTGATGGATCGACAGAGTAATTAAGGTCTAGCATGGTGCCGGACATTTACCCCCATTGATTTGAAAAATTACACAAAAATTCTATTAATCTTGTTTTCATCTACATGTAAATTTTATTTTTATCTCATTATTATTAAACTTTTATCCTTACAGTCTTTTTATTTTTATCCTTATTTATTTTAAAAATATATTTTACCCATCATTTGCAAATCCTGAATTCGCCCTAAGTTGCATTTGAACTAAAAATTATGCAATTAAATTTTTTAATTGTCAATTAATCACAATAGAATTTTTACTCCAAATTTTTTTCCCCTTAATTTTTTTAATGAAAAAGTGATAATTGTAGTAAATATAAAGATTTTTCTTTTGCATAATTTAAATAGCACAAGAATTTGTATTTATTAGTTCTTGGAGAACTAATCAAACGGTGATTTTTTAATTAGGGTAAACTACACTTACCTCTCTCCAACTTTTGAAATACTTACACTTACCTCCCTTGGTAATTTATGAAAGTTTAAAAAGAAAAGAAAATTCCGTTTAGACCTTATATCTTTAGTAAGAATTGTGAACTCAAACCTAAAATTTTAATTCTCTTACATATATACCCCTAGAGCTATTAAAAGCTATTTCCAAGCCAAGAGATCATAAGTGTAGAAGATTAGACCAGCTTCGACCCATCTTTAAGCCATTGATAGGCGTGATTGAGGGTTGTTTAGGACAGATTTGAGCTTGTGAGTGGGGTCCTTTAAGGATAAACAAACTGGGAATGGCTAGTAATAGTAATAGTGGATTTTTATGTGCAGGAGAAAATAGAAAGGAAGCTTATGAACATCAATTTCATATTTCTAAAAAAGAACCTAGTAGCTTAAATATTGCTAGAATTTTGAATTTCTTAATAGATAGTATGTTTGAAGCTATTGGTACTTTAAATAAAATGGAAAACAAAATAAACAAAATAAGCAATATTGATCTCCCAGCAAACACAAAGATTTTGCTGGAACAAGTAGCCAACAAAGGTTATGGAGGTGAAACATCTAATCTTCAAACAAATGAAGATGACAAAATTCCTACCTTATACAAAGGAGGAAAAAGAGGATTTGATGAAGTCTTAGTAGTGAAAAACATTGTTAAGGAAAAAATTTATAAAGATTTCCTAGCCAATAAATAAATATTAGAATATTGGAGATCTAGATATAAGGATGAAAATGATGTGAAAGAGAGAGATGAATTGCTCAACCAGATGCAAACTCTTTACAATCAACATGAGAACCTATTCAAACAACATGAATATGTTTTCACTTTAGATTCTAATTCTGAAAATTCAGATGAAGATACTGTGCAACCAGCGTGGTGAGTGAAGGTTCATCTGATTCTGAAACCGAAACACCAACTAATCCAGAATTAGATGAAAAATTAGCAAAAAAGCTAAATAAAAACCTAGGAAAGAGAAAATTAGGAACATCAGATCACCTAGATGAAGATCTAGAAACTAAACTAGTTATGGAAAAAGATCCTCGTTTGAGCATATTTATGCAAAAGAAGAAGGTGAATCTAGTTCCGATGAGATTTATGTTAAAGAAGAATATGAACCCAATCCTTTTAAAAGAGAAGACTTAAATAAATTCAATGTTGCTACAAATGGGATATATCTAAACCTTAATGATGTACATCCTAGAGACTATGAAAGCACCATTGAAAAATGGGCACAAGCTATGTCCATTGTCATAACCCATTATAAAAATACATGTGATAGGAAAAGATTCCTAGACTACATATCAGGAACGTTACAAGGAAATGTTATAAATTGGCTAAGAGTTTGGGAAGAATCTAAAGACGGTAAAAGAGAAAAAACTTCTGTTTTGTTAAGTGAAAATAGAGAAAACGATTTTGCAAAAATTCTCTCCAATATTTCTACATTAATCAAAAAAGATTTTTGTGGAATAATATGTTTAGATGAACACCAAAAAGAGGTGAAATATGTTTCATCAAAAATAAAACTTTGCGATATCTGCAAATACACAGATTTTGTAAAGTTATATCAAAAATACTTTTGGATGCTAAAACACGAAAGCATGTGTCATTGGAAGGAACAATTTTTTCATAAACTCCCAAATTCATGGGATGAAATAAGTGAAAAATAATACGCCGAACACCAACAAAAAATTAGAAGTTCTGATTTTTTAGGATTAAGAATTAGTTTCGGTTATAAAATAATGATCGAACACTATCTTCAAAGGAAAGCCCAAAAATAGGTAAAAAAAAGCAATTATCGAAATCAATGGAAGGAAAAGCCTGTTGTGACAAAATCCTAAAAGAAAATTGGGAAATCAGATGCTCTGTGAACAAACCCTATCACAGACGTAAGAGAAAACATTTCAAAATTAAAAAAATGGAAATTTGGAAGCAAAAGGATATTGCCAAAGAAAAAATATGTAAGAAAATTCAAGAAGAAAACTTCAGGAGGAAATCATTAAAAAATTGCACTTGCTATTTTTGCAATGAAAAAGGTCATATCGCACCTAATTGTCCAAAGAAGAACAATAAGGTAATTAAATTTCTAGAGGAAAACAACCTAGAAATTTGTTTAGGAGACGAAATAGATTTAGATGAAGAAGTTTTATATGAATTAGAATATATTTCTACAGATTCTTCGGAAGAAAGTGGAGAATTCATTTTTATGATGCAGGAAACAAATCCCGCAACTAGAAATTTAGGAACCTTTGAGTCAGCCCCTGAAAATGAATTAAATCAAATTTGTTTATAGGATATAGTTAAAGAAAATATGACAATCGAGAATGATAAATTAATCAAATACAAAAGTCTTAAAATAGAAGACTTGTATATTAAATCCAGGTTTAAACCTTGGCAAGCCTAGCACTTTGAAAGATGTGAAGAAATAATAGAGGCAAGATTCTCTTTAAAATGGGCAAGTCGAAATAAAAATTTTCGATGAAGAAAAAATCAGGAGTCTTAAACAAAAGTATCCTAAAGTAAGATTCATCCGCATTGGTATAATCCAAATAGAGATTAGGCCATTGTTCAGACTTGGAATAGACTCATCAATTTTATGTGTAGTATAAGATAAGAGATTCTATGACGCTGTTTAATCATTAATAGGGGGAATAGAATCCAATCTTGTTTCTAGAGAAATCCTCTTCAGAATCAGACCAAATTATTTTATGTTTATAAATGATAAAAATATTCAAGACACATTAACATTGAGAATTTAAAGTCAAAATATCAAGATGGACGAAAACGCCAATGATCAAAAAGTATTTGGGAAGGCTATTCATTAATTAACTAGCGATACTAAAGTCAAAACAAACAAAGTTGATTTTGGTATGGTTGAGTTATATGAATCTAAACCTTTTGATACTGAAATTAAACTAAGATTAAGTAACATAAAATGTCACGCCCCGAAATCAACAACCCGGGGACGTGGGGACAAAATCCACAATTATACTTCAAACCATGAAAAATACACCATATTAGAGTGGAAGCGAATAAAATGAATTAATATGCAATTTCTTGGATATTCAAACATCTTTAAAATGCCCTAAAAGGGGCTACAAAGCCATGCCACAAATATGAGCCCAAATAAATACTCTTAAAATGCAAAGTTAAACAGATCATCTAGCTATAATAATCTAAGATGGCTAACTATCTCATTGGTTCATTACGAGCATTTGCCCCTGCAACATCAACTGTAAGGGGTGAGCACTATACCACATGTGCTCAGCATAAAGCATATAAAAATAAGTTTCTTAATCAAGTAAGGCAAACAGCACTTAATTAATGTTGAAATTTAGTAAACCTCTCATCAACTTCACAACATTAAAACCATATCCATAATCATCATGCCGTTTTAAATTGAACAACAACTTAGTCATGAACCTGCAATCACATGCTAAACAATATAATCAAGTCAATCACAATACACATTACAATATCATACTATGGGTTAGGTATTCTACAAGGTTAGTTTGTGACTACAAAACTAAACTCAAATAATCCCCTAGGCCTAAGCCGTGGGGTACAACTAGTCCCACAGTCCTAGATGTACGTATCAAATCCCCAGACCTAAGTCGTGGGGTACAATTGGTCCCGTAGTCCCAAATGTACTTATGGCCCTGGTCTCGTAGTCTCAGTCCATCTCAACTTATCCTAGTGGGCAAATCGATCCCACAGTCCCGTACTAATATCCTACGCAGGTTTCGACGCTTTCGACCCTTATGCTCTAGACCCCACTCTTTGTAGTATCCTTAACGACCCCAATAAAAATCAAATCCTTTATTTAACATCACATCACATACATGTTAAATCCCTAAATTTGATTCCTTATGTTCTTTCTTTTACTTTATAAATTTTATGAAGTGAAAATATATTTCGGGCCTAAGTTTCATGTTGCTCCTCTATAAATATCATTCTCATTGCAACATTTATCAAATAAATCTCATGCAACCATATTGAAGAATATATATATATATATATATATGTATACAACTAGCTCGATAAATAAAATTTTATACTAAGCATGCCATGACAAAGAAAGATTTAAAACATAAATTTGGATAATTCATGAAAAATAGGAAATAAAATATTTTTAGTTAATTCAAAAGCCTTAAATGCTTAGAATTAACCACAACTTCATAAAAATAAAATTATGAATTTATTCAATAAACTAATTAATACAGATTTTAAGAAAAACTAAATGGGGATTTCTATTTAGAACCACACAGAACAGCTCAATTTCACATTTTTATAAAATCCATTTTTGGTCCAAAAATTATGAACCTTTTACACAAAACTCATTTACATGTCTAGTTTAACATATAAAAATTTCAAAAATTAATTCAACTTTCATTTATACTTTTCATACCAAAAATTAGACTGTTGTCATTGTAACAATGTAAATCAAACAGTCAATTTTCAATATTTTTATAAAATAAATTATTAGTCAAAAAATTATAAGAATTTTAATGTAGAATATCTAATATGTCAAATTTCATATATAAAATTTTTAGAAATTAATTTAATCTCTAGGTATCATTTTTTTATACCAAAATCAAACTGGTGTCTGCATAGCAATTTAAACAAATAGTCAACTTTCACAATTTTTATAAAATTCATTTTAACTCAAACAAAAATATGAAATTTTTACTGGATATTATTTTGGATATTTACTCCCACATATAAAAATATCAAAAATTAATTCGACGTCTAATTATGAGTTTCATATAAAACAAAAATAGTGTGCTGATCCTAGCATAGAAATCCCAACCAAATAGTCAAGTTTAACTATTTTTAATAAATTCATTTAAATTCCAAAAATTTTGAAATTTTTACTGGACACTCTTCTATATGCCTAGTTGCACGGATAAAAACATCAAGGTTTAATTCAATCTCTAAGTATGATTTTTATGGAAAGATAGTGTGCCTATTTCAGTGTGAAAGTTTCAGAATTTCACGTAATCAAGAATCAATTCATAGAACAAGTTTTTCATCTCTTGCACATATATATAAAATCATACACAATTTATTTTGCAAAACATGAAAGATACCTAAATCTATATGCTAATGCCTACCTCACTACACACATAGACGATCGGTGTGTATTGCTTTACTACCAACTCAAGTTGGCCTTCTAAAGTGATTTCAGCGATCCCTTCTTTTGAACTTAACTCCGGACTTCGTTTATCTTGCACCGATTTGTCTTAATAGGTATTATTTACCAACCTCCTCTTGTTAGAACTTTTGAAACCAAAATAGAAGAATAGCGGAAAGGAGAAAACTCTTTGGTGCAAGCTATGTATGTGACGAAAATGATGGGAGATGAAGAAGAGTGATTAATTTTCACATGTAAAAATGTTTCATCTTTCCCTTCCGATACATGTATCACAATAACTTACCCATCAATACACCTCTAAACCATTAATTCCTAGCTGCAACCGTTTGGCCTCTCTTATGGCAATAATTTCTTGTCATAACTCCTCCTCCAACCACCTCACACACACGTATTCCCAAAATCCCTCTCTTGCTCTCCTTACACTACATTAACTCCTTGTCACTAACTCAACCAATAAGAATGCACCTCTCCCCCCCAATAAACAGAAAACACATCCAGCTAATATATATATATATATTTAGATATACATTAGCATCATACAATATATGCACACACAACTAATTAAATAAACATGTCACACAATAAATAAAATATAATTTAAAATAATAAAATCTGAATAAAATAAAATAAAAGTATATTTTTAAAATTCTGGGTTCTTACATCCTCTCCTCCTAACAAAATTTTCGTCCTCGAAAATTAAAACAATAGAAGGAACAACAAGATTAGAAAAACAACTCAGGATAACGATGCCTCATATCCTGCTCATGTTCCCAAGTCGTCTCATCTGCCCTATAATGCTTCCACAGTACCCGAACCAATGGTATTGTCTTTCCTCGAAGAACCTGCTCATGAGAATCCACAATTCTCACAGGCTTTATCTCGTAGGAAACATCGGAATCAACCTCAAGCTCTCCCCAATCCAAAACATACGATGGGTCAGGGATGTACTTCCTCAACATGGACACATGAAACACAGCATGCACCCCTGACAACTTCGGTGGCAAAGCCAAACGATAAGCCACCTCGCCAACCTGGGCCAACACTTCGAATGGTTCAATGAACCTCGGTGAAAACTTGCCCTTATGACTGAATCTAAACTGTCTTTTCCGTGGTGAGACCTTCAGGAACACATGGTCTCCTACCTCAAACTCCAACGGTCTGTGTCTCCCGTCAACATAGCTTTTCTGGCGACTATGTGTCGTCTCAAGCCTCTGCCTGATAACTTTGATATTTTCTGTTGTCTCCCAGACCATCTCAGGTCCCAATAGAGCTGCATCTTCAACCTCTACCCAATAGATAGGAGATCTGTACGGCCTACCATACAGTGCCTCATAAGGTGCCATCTCGATACTAGACTGATAGCTGTTATTGTATGCAAACTCTACCAATGGAAGGTGTGTCTCCCAGCTACCCTGGAAATCCAGTACGCATGCTTGAAGCATATCCTCTAAGATTTGAATGGTACGTTCAGCCTACCCATCTGTTTGAGGATAATAGGCGGTACTAAACATCAACTTTGTACCTATGGCCTGCTAGAGACTCTGCCAAAAACGAGATGCAAATCTAGGATCCCTATCGATACGATTGATACTGGAGCCCCATGTAATCTCACAATCTCCCTGATGTATAACCGAGCCAAACTATCTATGGAGTTAGTCAAATAAATCAGTAAGAAGTGCACTGACTTTGTTAATCTATCCACCACCACCCAAATAGTATCATGCTTCTTGGGAGATTTGGGCAAATTAGTAACGAAGTCCATTGTGTTTCTACTTCCATTTCGAAACTGGCAATGGCTGAAGCAACCTTGCTGGCCTCAGATGCTTTGCTTTCATTTGCTGGTAAGTCAAACACTTGCTTACAAGCTTAGTTACATCTCTTTTCATCCCTGCTCAAAAGAACTGTCGGTGGAGATCTTGGTATATCTTTGTCGCTCTAGGATGTACTATAAACTTGGAGTGGTGAAACTTCCTAAACACTACATCTCGATTGAAATTGTCATAAACAACCTTCCCTGGACTCTCAATCCTTCATCTGACCCTGTCGTCCAACCAGGTATGACCTCACCACTACTCACCCGTACCTGGTACTCATTAGCCTCAGCATCAGAACCTTGGGCTTCCATAACTCTGCTTAGTAAGGTAGGTTAAATCATTGTAGAACATAACATTGCTTGGTTCTTAACCTCCTGATAGTCAAGCCCAAACTCACCCAAATTATCCATCATTATCCACTCCCGCACTACTACACTAGCCAATGTGGCATGAGTCTTCCAGCTTAAGGCATCAGCAACCACGTTGGGCTTGCCCGAATGGTAATGCAGTTCAAAGTTGAAGTTTTTCATGTACTCGACCCATCTCTTCTACCTCATATTTAGATCATTCTTAGTAAATATGTACTTTAAGCTCTTGTGGTTGGAGAAAACTTCAAATTTCTCTCTGTAAAGATAGTGCCTCTAGTTCTTGAGTGCAAAGATAACTGCTGCCAACTCAAGATCGTGCACTGAGTAATTCTTCTCATGAGTCTTTAGCTGTCTAGAGCCATAAGCTACTACCTTCCCTCCTTACATTAAGATGCAGCCTAAACCTTTTTTGGACATGTCACAATAAACTGTATACCCCAAACCTCTTTTTGGAATTATAAGAACTGGAGCAGAAGTCAATCTTTTCTTCAATTCTTGGAATGAACACTCGTAAGCTTCATCCCACACAAACTTGACCCCCTTCCGAGTTAATCTCATCATCAGCTCAGCTAGTTATGAAAAATCTAACACAAACCTCTGGTAGTATCCTACCAGCCCTAGGAAGCTACGGATTTCGAACAAAGTTGTTGGCCTCGGCCAATTTATAACTGCCTCAATCTTTGAAGATTCTACTGCAACAGCCTTAGCAGATACCACATGTCCAAAAAATTTCACTTTTCGAAGCCAGAATTCACACTTACTGAGTTTAGCATACTGCCGGTGAAGCACAATCCACAAATGCCTCTTATGCTCTTCCTCTAATTGTGAGTAGACTAATATGTCATCAATGAAGACAACCACAAACTGATCCAAATATTTGCTAAATATTTGATTTATCAGTTCCATGAACACTGCTGATGCATTTGCTAACCTAAATGGCATAATAAGGAACTCGTAATGGCCGTATCAAGTCCTAAATGCTGTCTTGGGGACATTCTCTGTTCGCACCCTTAACTGGTGATAACCCGACCTTAGATCAATCTTCAAAAAGAACACTGACCCTTTTAGCTGATCAAATAGGTCATCAATCCTCGGCAAGGGGTATCGATTCTTGATGGTGACTCTGTTCAGTCTCCTATAATCAATACACATTCTGAGTGTGCCATCTTTTTTTACCGCAAATAGCACTGGTGTACCCCACGGAGATGTACTGGGTCGGATCAATCCTTTTGAGGTCAAATCCTCAATTTAAGTCTTCAACTCGGCTAGTTTTGCTGGTGCCAACCGATAAGGCGTAATAGATATTGGCTTGGTCCTTGGAGCCAAATCAATTGTAAACTCCACTTCTTTTTCTGGTGGTAACCCAAACAAGTCTTCTGAGAACACCTCCGAAAATTCACAGACAACACGTGGTAACTCAATCACACTTTGTTCCTCATCCTTCACGGTCATGTTGGCAAATAGGCTACAAAGTTCCACTTGTCCTTACCCGTCAATAGAAGGCAAAGTGCGAGAACTGTAGCGATCCTTTGTGAACTTGATCATATTTCCCTCAGGAGTATACATGGTCACATGACCATTGGAACAATCAATAAACGCTCAGTAGGCTACCAGCTAATCCATACCGAGTATTACATCAAAGCTATCCATCTTCAGTACTATGAAATCATGAGAAAACTGATAATCATCCACTAAATTATCCACTTGAATAGCCATCACACCCCATTACAAATCTTACCCAACTGAGAAAATCCCACAATCGGGGTCTTAACACGCATGGGTGGAATCAAAAGCTCAATGGGTAAACCAAGCACAGAAACACAATTTTTAGAAATGAATGAATGAAAAGCCCTAGTATCTTTCAAAGTTGTCACATGCGTAGCAAAAATTGTAAATGTACCTCGAGTCACAATTGGCTCCGCAGGTCTTTCAGTCGGTGCTATGGTAAATGCCATTCCCTAAGTGGGAGTTGCTGGTGGCCTTTCGCCTTTCTGCCCCTGCTGTGGACCACCCTTAGCTGTCCTCTGAGCACTTGGGGCACTATCTTGTGGCTTCTATCAGAACTGATTTTGAAAAGTCTGCGATGCTGCAAGTCTATTACTTTGGACAGATTATGCTGGCTGCTGAAACCTAGCTGTAATGTTGCATTAAAGGCAATTTTTGGAAATATGGCCTTGCTGGCCACAAGAGAAACATATGGGCAGTTTTAATCTCTGCTCAAACCGCAGCTCGAACTGCTAATTGATCCTTGCCGATGCATTTTTTAATGGGCAGTGATACTTCTTGTGCCCTAGCTGGTGACAGATGTGGCACACGTTCGGCCACTGAGATTGTGTCCTATTAGTTGTCTGAGTAGAGGGCACACTTCTTTACTGGAACCCCTATGGTTGGGACTCACTGGGTCCCTCCATTTGTCTTTTCTTATTTTTGTTATCTGACTGCGGGGTAACAACCTTCCCTTGCTTACCTTCATTCATTGGTCTGACATCATTCGAAAGAGTAAAACTTTATGAAGAGGCTAAACAAGTCCTTCCTAGAGCAGTATTTTCAATTATTAATAAATATATTAACGATTAGAGGATTAAACCCATCCTTCAAGAATTTTCTAATAAAACTAGATTTGATTATGTTTTCCACATCAGAAAAATTCAGTTCGACCTTCAAAGTGACAATTGGAGGTTCGAAGCAATGGATTGGGGTTTGGTCAAAAAGATCATCTTCAATCCATTGGAGGCAACATCCTACCAAGATTTTCCAACACTGATCAAAACCATGATCAGCAAAATTTCCTATGGTTTTAAAAAAAATACATTGGCATTTGAAGTTTACAATTTTGTTGGATGGTGGTACAATGAATGGTTTTATGAGCCATATCAGATCTAAAAATTAAGGAAATACTCCATCCTTGATACTTATGTTTCCTCTAACTGAGCGAAAAAAGAAGTCACTTCAGAAAAACAAATTCTGTTGTGGTCTTAGGTAGAATTGGTGTATGACCGCTCTTTAATTTTGATAGTGGCTCACTCTCAAGTATAAGAGGTCGGTTGAGTTAAGTTTAGGTGAGTCCTAGGTCATCTTTCACAAGGAGCAAGGGTTGTGCCTAAGTGTTGGAAAACTTAGTTTTGAAAACACTTACGAAAATCTTGAAAAGAAAAGATGAAAATCTTTTTGGGGTTTTCAAATAAGTAACTGAAATGATGATTTGAAAATTGAAAACACCAATTAAATGAAAAACGAAAACACGAAGATGCAAACTTTGACAAACTACGTAAATTGAACTTAAATAAACCATGTGAATGGAAACACTTGGCCTTAACCTAATCCTGTAATGTCCTCAAAGGGCTGAATTCGGATATATAATTAACGCAACCTAATTCTTACACCTATAATATTAGGTCGGAAGATTTAACAATCGAAAACCCTTTTTCGTAAGGAGATCGCTAATTTAGGGTTTTGAAATCAGATTCAAAATCACCGGGACATGGAATTGACCTTCGATTTACATGATTGTAACCGAAGTTCAACTTTATCACGGGTGATTCATTTTCAAAAATTAATCTAGGATCACGATCCTTACGTTTTTATTCAAAAGATGAACAAATTTTAGTTCGAACTATCCAGATTCAACTCCTTCAATTCGATTATATTCCTAGGTTAAAACCAAGAAAAACCCTAGCCTAGCATTGCGAAAGCATAAACGAAACCTTTCGAAAAGAAAATAATCTTCATTATGCACTCAAACACAAAAACGGAGTAAATCGAAATGGTTTTAATCACTTTCAAAATCAAATCAAACATAAATAAGCTAAGACGAAGTGTTACGAAGTGTTTGCGAAAGCATAAATGACAAAAATGAACAATAAGAAAGTAATCAACTTCAATTAAACTTAATAAGAATTGAACTTACAAGAGAAAATCTGAGTACAAAGATGAAATGTAAACTCTGTAATCCAAAGCGAAATAAAAAACTTAACCCTAATCTAAACTAAACTAAGGAAAGAGAAGAAGTGCATAGGTTTTTTTTTTTTTTTTTTTTTTTCATACATCAGAAATTTGCCCTTTTATATCATTACATAATTCAAGGGCATAAAGGTAAAATTACAACTCAAAATTTCATTCTAAACATGTGCTGGAAAAGATATCATGGGCGCCCATAGGTAAGTGTGGGGCACCAATGGCTTAGTTGTCTGGGTGTTTGATGAAGTCCTCAGTCAGCTGCTCAAAAACCTCTCTCGGTGGGCACCCATCTGATTAAGGGTGGTGCGCCCGTGATCACTAAGGGGCGCCCATCACTTTTGGGTGGGGCACCCATGGTCAAGGTGGGGCGTTCGTCTGCAACCACAGTGAATAGTGCTTCTTTGACAGTTTTTTGTCTCTAACTTCCGATGCAATTTTGACCCACAAGATGATCGATTTGGGCTTTGGCTAAAACACGAAAGTTATAGCTCTTCAAGTTTTCTTTCCAACGCAAGAAGAATCGTGTCAATCAGAGTTAGAGCAAAAACTTATGGCCAAAATACTGAGAGGGTGTCGTGTAACATGCTACTGCAATATGTCTTTGACTGGTTTGCTTTGGCTTCTTCTCACATGCACCCTTGATATCATTTAGGCCTAAAACACCATATTATATCACCTGAAATACACAAACACCAAGAATGCATGGAAATGAGATAATTACGCCAACACATCGCTAATAATAACTATAAATGCATAATTAGCATGCTTAATATATATATAATTATACAATAATGCATGCTAATCATACCCCCCGACCTAGACATTGCTAGTCCCTAGCAATGCATTCAATTAAACCATGGGGTACAAAAACAAATGCAAGGACACCCACAACATGTAAGCTCTTATTCAAATCAAAATAAGACAAAATAAAAACTAACTAAGGTAATGTCCATTTTCGTAGGAAACACACGACCACACTTAGCACGTGAGGCAAGCCCTTTAAACCCCTAGGTTCCCCCTAGTGGACGAGTAAGGTCTTGTGAGGGTTTGCATTGATGCTACCCACAAACATCTATAGTATGGTCTCAAGGTTTCAAAGAGTGATTAAGGTCGACAATGAATTGAGCTCAAGGCTAACAAGTCACAAAATTCAATTATTATGTGTAATTTCCAAGTGCTAGCATGAAAACATGGACTATTAAGGTATAAAGAACATGTGTACAAAAGTGTTTCATTCATCCAACAAGGTTGCAAGAGCATAAACGGAACTAGGTTTTGACTTCAAAAGCTCACAAGGTACCACTTATAGAAAGGAATTCACTCATCAAGGGTTCACACTCATACCTATGAGCATAAAATACTCTCCTAGTTGCACACAACCTCACAAATAAGTGAGTGAATTGAATTAAAGTTTCGAGTGGATAGCTCATACCAAAAAGTTCCAATGTCATGCAATAGATCACACCACACAACCTACACAAGACCACTACATGCACACATAAGAGTTGCTTGCTTAGAATCCACTAGGTCTTTGATTCGGTTGTAACTTGGCCATGGGTATAGGCTAACAATGAAAGGTCCGGAAATCAAAACACATATCCTGGGGTGAAGATACTCAGTTATACACAAGTCCCATACTACCCATTTCCTTTCCAAACCCAACAAGGATCCCAATAAGAAGCTTATTCACACTAAATACTACCTTTGGGACACTTGCAAATATTACAAATAATGTACAAGTCCCATAAATTCATAAACAAATGAATGATAATTTTTTTTCTTTACTTTGTTTTTTTTCTTTTTTTTTTCTTTTTTTTCCTTTTTTTTTTTTCTTTTTTTTTAAATAATGAAATAAACATAAGCTGCATTCTCCACCGAATATTCCCTCTCAATATGCTCTCAAAAGTTTCTATTCCTAATTCCCATTCACATCACTAACATTGAGGTACTTTTCAAACCCAAGACATGTGAGGGTAAGGCTTAAAGTGTGTAAAATAGGTTAAGGGATAATATATGAGGTGGGAACCAAAGAATTATATATCACACACTCTATTAAAAGGCTTCAAGTTGGTTCCTAGGGTAATTCATAATCGAGAAAGAACAGAAAGGCTCAAAATAACAAAGAGGGCCTAGCATCACGTTCAAAGCTTGCAACAACTTATAATGTGCCAAGTGAGTACTCATGCAAGTGTGTGTGATGTAATTGGTGCATGGAAAATCAAAGTGGAGAATAAAGAGCTGTGATTATGTGCAACCCCTCAAGAAAGAATAATAGGCTCAAAAGCTCACCATTAAGGGGTATAAGTCTCCACCTCGTCCAAGAATGCTCAATTAACCAATGTTAAATAAAATCTATTCCTAAGAACATAAGCTCTTCTCCATGATAGTCAAAAAAATACACAAGGTCATAATACACTCAACATGAATTAAGTTTCCTATCAATGCTTGAAAAAGACTCATTCATCACTTTCTCACTCAAATCCACAATCAACCAAACCAAAAAGGGCCAACATGCAGGTACGAATGTGCTAAGTCTACTTACAAAAAAAAAAATGAATGTGCTAAGTCATGTATGTAAGCTCAAAGATGCTCAAAATTTGAAAAACTTGACAATTTTTTGACAATTTTAGCACAAAGGGTCATCATGCGAACTCTACCCCCCAACCTAAATGAAACATTATCCTCAATGTGAGAACCATTGTGCATAAGTGGGTCCATAGTGTGCAAAGTGAGCATAATGATAATGAGCATAAAGATCAATCAATATATAACACATAAGCTAAGCATGCACCCAAAAGAAGAATCCCCATAAGTAATAAAGAACACCCCCCCAACCTAGTGTCTACAGCACTTCCAACAACGACCAACAATATATAGCCAAGTGTTATGCTCAAAATGTAGAAACAGAAAGTAAAAATGGTGGATATTACCTCAAGAGCTTCCTTATTTGAAGAAAAGAAAAAACTATACAACAGAAAAGGTTAGAAAGAAAATAAAAGAAAAATAAAGGGAAAATAAGACAAGAGAAAGAGTTAGTACATAAGAAAAAAATAAGAGAAAAGAAAATAAGAAAAGAAAATCAAACTAAAAAAAATAAGAAAATATGAAAAAGAAAACTCTAATCTACTATGTACAAAAGAAACAAAGAATAAGGGTTATCAACCACCCTCTCTATCCCATCCACAAATAGTTTAAGAAATAAAATGTTCTCTTCGGGCCCACAAAGCACCGAAGGTGGACGCTCCTTGGATGTAAAACACATCAAGGGATGTAAGGCCAAGTGAGATTCATGAAACCTTGGATGTGGCCATAATGCAATCAAAGATATGGATATAGTGGGTTCAATCAGTCTCTCGATACCCAGAAAATCAATGAACTCACCCCCAATGTCTCCTACCTCCCCCCAATGACAATCGGTCACAGTATAATCGCTCACAATCCCTAGAGTACCACTCGTGGGTGGGGGCTATGCCAAGAGGTAAGAGGTGTGCACCACTCTCAACCTTGGGTGTATAAGTGAGTGAAAAAGGATTTACCGACTCAATGATATGCTCCTCAGGCAATGTAACTTGCAATTGCTCAAGGGAGTCAAAAGACTCTCAATAGGGCCCGTGGTGGTCTGGGTGGGTAGAGCATCAAACTCAGTAGTAGGAAAGGACTGCATGTCTCCCTGACTCTCAAAAGGTGGTAAAGAAATCTCCTGAATGGGAGAGTCCACAAGGAAATGAGAAAGATACTCATCCCAAACATCATTCCTAGTGTGGTTAGGGCAATTTTGCCACTCGGTGCCTATGGTCCCAAATTGTGCATCATAAGGTTCACTAGGCCAATAATCTTGGGGCTCCTCAGACTGGCCCTCAGTGAGTGGAACAAGGTTGGGACATACAAAATCTGAGTAATTAGGCTCCACGCATATGCTACTTCTAAGGGATTGATCATGAGGAACAAGTGAAGTAGGAGCATATGGGAAAAGGTCAGTGTGGCTTTCAAGTACATATGGTTCAAATCTAATTTCAAGTCTTTCTGATGGCCTGGTGTTTTCATAGAAAAATTCAAAGAATGACCATGCCTCACCTGGTGTGAGGTCAAGAAATTCCTTCCCCAAGACTATATCAAATGCCTGGTGTAACTCATTGCATAGAGCATTAAATAATATGGCTATGATGTCCCCTAACTCTAATCCATGACTTGGGAAAGTGTCCAAAAGTATGTTAAATCTCTCCGAGCATTTATAAAATACTTCACCCTTCTTTTGATAAGAATTTCTAATTTGAAGGCCATGGCTGAAGGTTTGATGAATGTGGAGAAATTTTTCAATAAAAGCTTGATAACACTGATCCCAAGTGATCCATTCACCAAAATCATAGCACCAGTCACCAGCCACACTTTGTAAAGACAAAGGGAAAAATATGAACCTAAGTCTCTTATTCATTCTAACATCATCACTTAAACCACACACTGCCTCAAACCTATCGAGATGAAGACATGGGTCTTCCTCCTCGTGCCCGAAAAATTGGGGAAGCATACTATATGTATCTAATGTAAAAGCATATCCAAACATGCCACTTAGATACTCTATGTATTCTCGGGTATCAAAAGGGCCATGTACAAGATCACCAAGATCCATGTCTAAGATCAGAAAATAAAAATGAAAACAAAATAAAAAGAAAGAAAAACTACACTAAAATGCAACCTAAGTTTACTAACATGCAAGCTAGATTATATGAATGCTAATGACTATATTATTTTTTTTTCAAATATCTAAAAGAAGAAAAATCCTAAAACTAGAGAAAAGGAATCAAAATAAAAAATGAAATATACAAAAGAAAAAAAATAAGGAGCGATGTCACCTGGAAGTCCAAATGTAACCGCACCAGCAAGTCTTTTCATCCACAAGTTCTCCGAGTTTAGCACACACACACCGTTACTTCCTGCAACGGCACTAAAAACTTGACCGCTCTCTAATTTTGGTAGTGGCTCACTCTCAAGTATAAGAGGCCGATTGAGTTTAGTCTAGGTGAGTCCTAGGTCATCTTCCACAAGGAGCAAGGGTTGTGCCTAAGTGTTGGAAAACTTGGTTTTGAAAACACTTATGAAAATCTTGAAAAGAAAAGATGAAAATCTTTTTGGGGTTTTCAAATAAGTAATTGAAATGATGATTTGAAAATTGAAAACACCAATTAAATGAAAAATGAAAGCACGAAGATGCAAACTTTAACAAACTACGTAAATTGAACTTAAACAAACCATGTGAATGGAAACACTTGGCCCTAACCTAATCCTGTAATGTCCTCAAAGGGCTGAATTCGGATATATAATTAACGCAACCTAATTCTTACACCTGTAATATTAGGTCAGAAGATTTAACAATTGAAAACCCTTTTTCGTAAGGAGATCGCTAATCTAAGGTTTTGAAATCAAGTTCGAAATCACCGGGACATGGAATTGACCTTCGATTTACACGATTGTAACCGAAGTTCAACTCTATCACGGGTCATTCATTTTCGAAAATTAATCTAGGATCATGATCCTTACGTTTTTATTTGAAAGATGAACAAATTTTAGTTCAAACTATCCAAATTCAACTCCTTCAATTCGATTACATTCCTAGGTTAAAACCAAGAAAAACCCTAGCCTAGCATTGCGAAAGCGTAAACGAAACCTTTCGAAAAGAAAATAATCTTCATTATACACTCAAACACGAAAACGGAGTAAATCGAAATGGTTTTAATCACTTTCAAAATCAAATCAAACATAAACAAGCTAAGACGAAGTGTTACGAAGTTTTTGCGAAAGCATGAATGACAAAAATGAACAATAAGAAAGTAATCAACTTCAATTAAACTTAATAAGAATTGAACTTACAAGAGAAAATCTAAGTACGAAGATGAAACGTAAACTCTGTAATCCAAAGAGAAATAAAAAACTTAACCCTAATCTAAACTAAACTAAGAAAAGAGAAGAAGTGTGTAGGGTTTTTTTTTTTCATACATCAGAAAATTGCCCTGTTATATCATTACATAATTCAAGGGCATAAAGGTAAAATTACAACTCAAAATTTCATTCTAAACATGTGCTGGAAAAGACATCATGGGCGCCCATGGGTAAGTGTGGGGCGCCCATGGCTTAGTTGTCTAGGTGTTTGATGAAGTCCTCAGTTAGCTGCTCAAAAACCTCTCTCGGTAGGCGCCCATCTGATTAAGGGTGGGGCGCCCATGATCACTGAGAGGCGCCCATCACTTTTGGGTGGGGCACCCGTGGCCTCTGTGGGGCGCCCATGGTCAAGGTGGGGCGCCCGTCTGCAACCACAGTGAATAGTATTTTTTTGACAGCTTTTTGTCCCTGACTTCCGATGTGATTTTGACCCACAAGATGATCGATTTGGGCTTTGGCTAAAACACGAAAGTTGTAGCTCTTCAAGTCTTCTTTCCAACGCAAAATGAATCTTGTCAATCGGAGTTATTACCAAGAACTTATGGCCAAAATACTGAGAGGGTGTCGTGAAACATGCTACTGCAATATGTATTCGACCGGTTTGCTTTGGCTTCTCCTCACATGCACCTTTGGTATCATTTAGGCCTAAAACACCATATTATATCACCTAAAATACACAAACACCAAGAATGCATGGAAATGAGATAATTACGCCAACACATCGCCAATAATAACTATAAACGCATAATTAGCATGCTCAATATATATATAATTGTACAATAATACATGCTAATCAGTGTACAATACCAAAATTCTACTAAATTTTCCAGAAAAAGAACATGGTAACAGATAGAAGGAGATTGTTTGTTTCTTCTCCTCTGCCCCTGTTGATGTTCCAAGCTACTAAAGAACAGAAACAGGAAGCATTCAACTTTCTAAACAAAGTAAGCCGAATGGAAATTGATGCTCCATCAAAGGTAGTAATCTACCTTGATGATATGTATGAAAATTTTGAAGCAAAAATGGAATTAAAAGCCACACTCGCAGCCGAAGATGCCCAAGTAGATTAGGAGTGTTGGGAAAATATGACTAAAGAGGAGTGGCACAATATTGAAAATATGATGGAAGGCTAACAAAGCTATACTATCATGGAAGCGCAGTGGAGCAACCAGGAATATTGCCAAAAGAAAAAGAATAAACTTTTTAGAAGTCGGCCGTGAACGACTGCACCCTTATCCAGTACACGTCAGAGCTTATGTGAAGACCATGTGAAGGAATCTGCTTTAACCAAAAGCAATTCCATTATTATTCTACTTTTTATTTTGTTGGTTGTCTTTTTAGACCTTATCTTTTATTTTGTAAGTTTGAATTCTGAGTTTGGAGTCCGAGCCTAAGGCCTATATAACTAAGTCTTGATGTAAAGAAGAGGCATGAAAAATAGAGTGCTCTCTCCCTCTCTCTATAATATCTTCTGCTTTTGTGTTATCAATGAAAGTTTGAGTGTTTTATTATTGTAAGTATTTTTTTATTTTCTTGACCTGAGCATCCAAGCATGTAAAACTCCTACTAGTATCAAAGCCCAGACGATTCTGAGGTTGTGTATATTATTCTAATGAAGCTCAGTAGCATATGAATTATGATACTAGAGTTTATCTTATCTTTTTTTACTTCTGTTGAATCTTTTTTCTGTTTATGTATGTGATTATAAAGCTTCAGGAAGTCCTTTAACTGTATTATATGATTTGTATCTAACATTAATAGATTTATCCGTAGATCGTGGAATAGATCAAAAAACAAAAAATATCATAAACATAAAAAGTATGATATTAGGAAGAATGTGTGGATTTTAAGGTGTGTTTTGTAATTACTAAAAACTATTAGGGAGTTTCTGTAAAATAGTTGTGTGGTCCAGAGTGGCCCCTAGGGGTTATTCTGTAATTCCTAAAATCTATGGGCCTATAGGGGGTGTAAGTGTAACAAGTTGAAAACTCCAAGGGGTGTCAATATAAGTTACCCTTTTAATTATTATAATAATATATTTATTCATTCTTTAATTTTTTATATTTCATCCAAGTTTATACATGATAGATTTAAGCACTATACAATTTTGGCAATTGCCTCAGCCCTATGAGATTGGATTTCACACCTAGTTTGAAAGGGCTTGTATGTTCTTTAAGAAATCACTGTTTATCTTATGTTTTGGTTAATTTTATCTCACATCGACAAAATAAAAAATTTCTTGAACTATTATAAGATTTTAGTGGGCCTATTCACTCCTAACTAGTTGGTTTTGAGTTTTACACTTTAACAAAATACAACACACCAAATATTGTAAAAGTAGAATTTTCCCAACAAAATGGTGAAGATAATCAAACTCCTAGCAATTAATTTTAAGTTGGACACTTTAACAAAACACAAGACCAAAGATTGTAAAATTAAATTTTCTTCAATAGTGAAGATAGCCAACAACCTCCAAATGTGGTGCTAAGCAATTTTGTTTATTTTCGATGCATATTAAAAGACAAAGAAGTACCTTCTTACAACCTACCACCTTGAGGGAGATGTGCATTTGTGGCATCAAGTCCAAAATTAAAACCATGAAATGATAACATGATTTTTGTTTTGTTTTATTTTTTATTTTTTTTCTTAAGAAAAAACAATTGTTGCACAAATGATATGCATCAACCCACTTTGATATAATTTTCTTTTTGGAGATCAAGCCAAACTCCATAAAATCACTATTTGTAGAATATCAAACCCAATTTGAAAGATTATGTACTAATTTTGGAAGAGTGTCACCCGAGCACCAAATGGAATGTTCTATCAGTGTTAACATTAGAATGAATGTGATTACAGTTAGACCAACATCTCTTGATTAAGAAGAAGAGTTGGATCACTTGTATAATGGCCAATATGCACAAAAACCATCTATGGAAAAAAAATGAAAGAACTAGCTTGTTATAAATATACCCTCAGACTGGTTAGTTCATGAGATGCAGCTTGAGTATTAACTTAAACAAATGAAAGTTTTATATCTAACACTATTTATTTAGTAAACAATTTAGATAAAGTTTGATACATGTAATGACCTGGAACTTTGAATATATACATGTTTATACACTGAGGTGTTATGTTACCATTTGGTGGGGTTTATTTGAGCATTGTTTAACTCTATATTGTTAGAGGTTAGGTTAAATTTGAACCATGATTAATTTTTTGGCTTAAAATCTTAGAAACTTGAGTTAGGTGGCCAGCTTGCACATGGATCCTTCTTTCTTGTGTGCACGACTGAGTTGTATTATTTCATGTGCACGGTTTGTCTCCTGATGTGCACATGACTGAAATCAAGTTGCTTCCATGCATATGATTTCTCCTCTATTGTGTGCACAACATCCAACCCAGCTTTCTATCACTTCTTAGTTATAATTTTTGGAAACCTATACATATATATATGTATACTTGAGCTCATCAATTAAGTGATTGATCCTCACATTGATTGGAAACCTTTCTTAGGCTTCCACCTCCACTTGCCTTCGCTCCATTATATTTTTGGGTCTTGATTTTGGTATTAGGTGTTAGGAGTTTGTGTGGTTATCAAACTAGGAGAGATAAATAGATGAAGGGGTGAGTTCTAGGTGATACAGTATCGATTGGTTGTTAAAGCTTGTGTCAATTGTGTTTGTGAGCTTGTGTTTTGCCTTGGTGCAACTAAGAGCTGGTAAATGAGAAGAGAATGTGTATCTTGTTTGGGTTGAGTATTAGGACAATGTCCTTGTTCTTTTTCTTCACTTTGCTCCTCTTCTTGAACTGAGGTGGGGGTCTTAACCAACTATGTTGATGGCTTATGTTGAGATACTAGCATGCTTAATTTATGTCTAGGATGGAATTGTTACATGGTTTAGCCTTGATTTGGCTTTGAGATGATAATATGCATGAACTACAAGTAAGCGAAACCAACTTTGATTTAATCCGTTGAAATTCATGTTTAATTGCTCTAATTGATGCATGGGTTATCGTTGAAACTTCCCCTAGTTTATTTTCGAATTGGCTTAGTTGAAATGATTGAGTTGTTAATGAGTTTTTTGTTGGAAATGAGAAGAAAAAATGAAAACAAATGGTTATTGGGCTACTGGGGCTGGGCTTCTATATTACGTATGAGAATTCTTCGCATGTGCGTATGATAGCCTGACTAGCTTTCTCATTCTTCTTGATTGCCCATATGCACGGAATTTAAATTCTCATGCACACGTCACACTTTATTTCTTTCTCATGTGCACGAGGCTAGTTTTATGTGTTAGACATGTATTATATTTGTGCCCTTGAAAGCATGTTTTGTAATAACATTTTATTTTATTTTTCTGGTTATAATAAAATATTTATTTATTTAAGCATACATTATTATCCTTTATTTGTAAAGTGTGGGATTTAAGTATTGGGCATAAGATGTCAATATAGAAAGATTTAAATCACAAGTTTTATAAATAAAAGTAAATTCATAGCTATTAATGAAACGGGCATTTCATTATATTAAACCTGTAACTTTTCTACTTCTTAATTGGGTGATTTATCTTGATCACTAAAGTTGTGATTTTGAGTAGAAAAGTTAAAGTCTAGATGTGATACACATATTAAATGGATTGTTGTAAATTATGATCTATTTTAATAAATGTCATTGATCATAATTTACTAAAGCTTTAATAAACTTAATAAATCTTAATCTTAAGTTTGTAATTGACTCACATTCATGAATTAAATCTATTTTAGTTATCACGGAGTGAGACCTGATAAATGGTTAAATCCTCGATGACTTGGTGATTTAATTTTATGAATCGTGGGAACATATACTTACAAGCTGGAATCCATTTTATATGCTCATCTAAGCCATTTATCATTTTGATCATTAAATCTGTGGCTGCAGTTTATTCAATAAATTATTTATTGAATAACAATATTTATTTGTAAATTTTTTTTACAAATATAGAAATATTGAGAATGATCAAAGTTTGGATAAATAGTGACTTAGTGTTAAATTTGTAATTTAAGGAGCTTGACATTTTATATTGGCCTAGCTTAATTACGAGCTTATAATGGAGGATTAATTAAGTGGATATTGTTAGTCTAAGACCAAAATTCATTTTACTAAAAGGTAATTTAATTAAATGAATTTTAACATGGATAACTAGAGTGCAGGCGAGGGATTTTAGTGGAATAGCCCAGGGTTAATTTAAAAGTTAATGGAATGTCATGAGATGATAGGGCCCAGATCTTTTAAGTTGGAGCTAGGAATCCATGGGTCTCAGTCCCCAAGCTAGCTCGATTTAATCTTGTTGGGCCAAGTCTAGTTGGCTTATTATTTATTATTTATTTTATTTGAAGAATAAATTATAAATATTATACACAAGTAACGTATATTGAGATAGGATGATATGGTTGAGAAATATTCTCTCAGGTTGAGAGATTTTCTCGGATACCTTATCTTCTAGATTTTTTATACGTTAAAGTGTAGGAAAAAATATATACATGTGATATATTTGAGAGTGGATATGAGATTATCTCTATAGTTGAGAGATTTTCTCTTATACAGATACTGTATCTCTCTCTTTATATCCCTTTTATATATACTAAGATAAGCCATAAGACCTGATACGTGACTACACACATACCATCTAGAGAGAGAGAGTTGAGAATAATTTTAGAAGGCTGAATCGCTGAGCAGAGATCTTTCCGCTACGTATCTGAAAATTTTTTAAGCTTTCCAATTTCACATTTAGGTATTTTTCTTAGCCCTATGCTATGAAAACCAACATTATGTCCATGGTTGAAAGCTAATTCCTCTTATGCACACTAAGTGATACTTCGCAAGCACATGACTTGACCTACTTCTGTATACTCCCATCATTTTGGTTGTACATGTTTATTTACTGCTTAGTTGATGTATATCCTAGACTGATGTATTGATTGTGCATATTTATGTGTTTTATGAGGTGGAATAGGGATCTGGATTTTTATTGAAATGTTTTTTCATGCTGTGGAGCTATGGTTTAGATTAGATACGGGATGCTGATTGATATTATTATTGGGTTTGATTTTGGTTGGGGTTGGAGGTATTGAAACAAAGGGTATACAAATCCATAGATTGGAAGTCCTTAGACTAGCATCATAGTTGGTTCTCACAGTCTAATATGCTAGTAACCTACAAAATTAGGTAGATACCTAGTGTAGCATAGATATTAACCCATGAGACTTAGACCTTGGTGGTAGCTTAGGCAGATGTTGATGGCATGGTATACCCTCCTAAAGTTTGGACCCATGTGGTAGACATTAATTTTGTGTTGCTCACTATTTGGCTTTGGTCTCAGAGTGTGATGACCCATATTTTAAATTAAATGTAAATGATAATTAACAAGACTATTCGTGCGATTCATGTGGCTTTAGTATTGTAAATAGCATTGGTTGTTTAGTAATTGACTGGATTGATATAAGGATATTTTAGGGATTTGACCTGGGGCATTCGGACCTTTGTTTAGATGACTTTCCAGTGTGGACCCATGTCCGGATGGTTCGCTGCGAGAAGATCATGCGGACCAAAGTTTGGGTAGCCTACCATGCAGACCCATTCCCAAACAACAAACAACTTTCCCTCTTGAGTGGTTATGTTACAACTAGTGGTGTATCCCAGACTACCTCTTAACTGCCTACCTATGCACCACCCTTTCTCTCGGGCTACCGCTTAACCCTCCAAATTTGCTTCTCTTTTTCTTGAAGGTTACCACTCTTATATAGATATGTAGATATGTGGTATGTATATATACTTTTGGTTGGTAGAAAAAAGAAGGGAAAAAAAAGAACTTAAACCTTAAAAAAGAAGTATGCTTTTTTCTGTTTCAATTCCTTTGACAAGGATTCAATTAGATTTATATCAAATGTATTAACAACATTATTTTTGGTGTTAGGAAGCATAGATTGGCAATGGTAGAGTTACCGGTAATTTCGACTTCATTAGAGTGTTATCCCACACACCGTAGCTTCTTATTTCTAAGTTTTGAGGTAAGGGCTTGTTACAGATATCATGATTGAGCATGCCTGATACTGTGGCTAAGCTGTGTGTATAATTATAATAAAACATTACTATGAACATGTAAGGATCATGAAAAATCCAAGAAATTTGATAAATTCAGAGATTTAAAATTTATAGGTTAAAGATTAAATTGATAACGTAAAAGTTTAATGAAAAATATTTGAAATGGAAATGAAGTAAATTGAATTAACAAACTTGACCACAAAATCTTTGACTTGAAAATGAAAATGGAAAATAAAAAAATAGAGTATAGTTTCAGGCTGTTGGATAGCCACCGTGCGCATGGCTATGCAAACAGCTCGATGTCTAGATGCCTGTCCAGACACCAACCTAACTCTACCATGCAGACGGCCATCTAGATGGCTTTGGGCTGATTTGTGCACTCCTGTGTGCACGACAGAGATTGTTTTCACCAAAAACATAATTGTTGTTTTTGAGGCATTATAGATTTATTAGTTTAATAAAGGTTTCGACTATCACATATTAGATTACGCAATGCTAGTACCTTGAATAAGTTAAATTAAAAATAAAAGACAATATTGTCGAGATGAAGGATATTGATGATTGAAATTACGAAATAATTCATAAGATTTAAAGAGAATATGGATTAACTATCTTTTGTATTTTGATATAACTGTTTTGATTAGTTCTGTTTTAAAGTTATCTGGTTGATGATGCACATGGATATTTATGGAGTTGTGTTGTGATATGAAAGCATATTAACTTTTGCCTTATAAATTGAACTAGATGACTTGATAAATGACATAAAGGAGAAATAAGAAAAATGGTATTGGGAAATATGACAAAGTTTTGGAAAGTAAGTATGTGTGCGGCGAATTAGACATACTAACTTTTGATGGGAATAATAATTAGATGAGGGTATAAAAGTTTACTGATATGATATTGGGTTGTTTAAATATGATGGAATATGAAATCAATGATTGGATGAGAGTTGTGGCCCTATAAGGGAATTGATAAATGTGATAAGAAATGTCAAGAGATATTGTGGGTGTGTGCATTGGTAAAGTGTTGTGAATCGTGTGTGATTGGTTATGATGAAAAATAAGAAGGGTACATCGAATTTCCGTGGGTTGAAAATTCCTAAACCTACATAAGGTTTGATCTTCATGCCAGTAGGTTAGCAGCCTACAATATGATGCTGAAACGGGTACATTGGAACCCTTATGACCAGGCTCATAAACAGGGTAGTGTGGGTTTGGTTCATCACTTTCGATGGTGTTGGCCTATAAAAACAATGGAAGTATAAGAGAAGTGTATTTGTGTGTGTGTGTGTGGGTGTGGGTGTGGGTATGGGTGTGGGTGTATGTGTCAGTGTGGGTATGAATAATGATTGGTCCTAGTGGTGAAAGCAAATGTGAGAATGTAACCTAAAAATATGGTTAGGGATCTTGGTCATAGACATTTAAATAGCAAGTCCTTAATAATGTTATCGTCTAAAGAAACTAGTGATAAATCTTGAAAATTAATTGGTTTAGAAAGATGATAAATGAATACATTAATCTGGAAAAATAATCTATAAAAGCGAGAGAATTTTCAAATATTTTTTAGGAATTGATGTGAGAGAAGGAAGAAGAGATATTAATTGAAATAATGTAGTAAAGATGGTGGTTATTAAAATTTAAGAACTGGGAAAAATGAGATATAACTGATCGTGGATTTATTATAGGTTGCTGAGGGTAGGATTTAATGGACATTGAAAAATGAATACCCATCTGATTATAAGATAGTGTTAATAACATTGAGATGTTACATGATTGTAATTGAATTGATATATGATGAAATCAAATATTCCTGACAATATGGCGAGGCGATGCAATGATTTTTTATTAATTGAAAACTATGACTTGTTACACAATAATAACATGCTAAGTCATTGTATTATATGATAATTTGCTTTTGTGGGAAATATATGGTTGTTTGATATGTCTTCATTGATGAGACATTAGAATACGATATGACATGTTACGAGTGAAATGCCTTATCATACAGTATGTTCACGTTAGTAGCATGTTAGGATATGTATCATATGCTTGTATGTTAAAGTGGCTATAAGTGAACTAGTGTTCACTTTCCTAAAGTTGTGATTGTAGGTTTAAGAAAGTCCTACTAGTGAAGAATTTGGTTTAGAGTTTTATATTGTCCTTTTATTTTATCTTGGATTAATTAAACATGTGTTTGAAAGCCTCGAAAGAGTGCTAAGTTGTATATGTTTATTTAGTTAGATTTGTTTTAGACCGATTGAGCCCTTATTGTATATTAGAACAATGTTGCTTGGTTGAGAACAATTGTATTTTATATTATTATTGTGTTATCTTAATGTTTGCTCCAGCTCTGATCAACATTTTGCAGAGGTTTGTATGTGATGGCATTTGATTAGCAATCATTCCTTAGGTTACGAGACTCGGGGTGTGACATAGAGGGTGACACAACCATGAACTATTTGGCTTTGGTCTCAAAGTCTGACATAACCATAAACTATTTAGATTTGGTTTTAGAGGCTGACACAACCATAAGGTAGTGTGTACGAAGTGAGTTCATGCAACCATAGGCCCACCCAGCTAAGTATTTAAACCCACATTTGTATTATGATTATTGTTAATGTTGGTTAGGTTATTTATTACTGATATTGATATCGGGTTATTTATTACTGACATTTATATCAGGTTATTTATTACCGATTGAAGATAAAATAAGAGAAAACCGATTAAGATGGTTTGGCTATGTTAGAAGGCGTCCAGTGGAGGCACCTGTTAGAAGGTGTGAAAGTATAGAGATTGCTAGGAGTAGGAGAGGTAGAGGAAGACCCAAGAGAAGTTGGGAAGAAGCTATCAAACATGATCTTGCCTACCTAGCTAGATTTATCAGAGGACATGACCCTAAACAGATCCATTTGGCGTCGACAAATCCATATAGCCAACCCCACCTAGTGGGAAAAGGCTTGGTTTGGTTTGGTATTGATATCAGGTTATATAGATTTATTGTTATGATAAACCATTATATTCAAGATAGGATTATGATTAGGATATGTTTGTATGTTTGTTTGTATAGTAAGCATATGTCATTTAGTGCTTATTCCCCAACAAATTTTGTTGCAGGTCCTAGTATAAAAAAGTTAGCTAGACCTATGGATTAGAAGGCTTAGTTATTTTTAGCCTTTCTTTTATTGTGTATTTATATACTAGAACCTCTGAGTTGAGGAATTTTGTGTATAATGATTACGCTTGAAAAGGGTAATCATAAATCCCAGTTTCTGTCGTTAATAATTGTAATTTCATTCACAATGCATATGTTTTTCTTTAATTTTGGGGTACTTATGGAAATTCATTCTTTTGCGTATATTTTGACAGAAAATGCTAAAAGTTTGTTGGAAATCATCACAGAGAAAAAAAGTAGATGAATACCAAGAGAAAAGAGACCAAAATCACCAAAAAGGACCTAGTCCTAATGCCAATAAGTAGTATATTTATGGCCTGGATACTTAGTCAAAAATTGACCTGTCTTGCCTTTATCGTTTGGATGCCACGACCCCGCCAACAAATTTTGTTAGGGTTTTTCTGTACTGTATAAATACTCCGATTGTGTCCAAACTTGAGAGAATCGTTCTCTAGTTTCAGTCTTTTCTTTTCCAGAACTTTTTAGAGTTTATAGAGAGATTTCTTTGAATTTTATACATTCAAGTTTGGATTCAAGAATAATTTTTGCGGCATTTAATACAAGTTTCAGCTTGTTAATTCCCAAAAAGAAAAACGTTTCAGCTTTTTCATTGCAATGGAGTTTGTTTCATTCTTTTTTACTTTTATTTTCTGTTCTTATTTAATTGTAATGCTAGTGTAGACTTTTAATCTTGATTCAACCTATCAATGATGGCTGGAATCTTATTTCTTGCATGGATGTGATCAAAACCTAGCATGTAACATAAAAACTTGTATGCCAGGATTTCTAAGTCCTATTTTTAATTATTCTCAAAACCTCTGAAAATGCATGTTCTTGATCATATTTCTGTGAAATTCCTGATAAGAACATGTGATTAAAACTTTTAAAATACTTTAGAAATAAAAGAAATAAGATTTAGACCAAAGATATATCGATAGAAACTTTTCGTTTTTCTAATCCTGAATGTGATTTTAAAATTGTGCTTAGGGATTTGGTTTTTAAGAAAATATCCTTCCAGTTTATTTTTTTAAACATGAATCTTAAATTGAGTATGCATATCACATCCATACTAGGATAAGAGATCCACCCAAATTTGTAGATGGATCAAAAACTTTTAATACTTTGATACTTAGATTTTTATTACTATTTTCACTGCTCCTATTAGAATTAAGGTTTGAATTTTGTTATTTTATTGATTAGGGTAGAGTAAAACCAATTTAGAACTCTTGAATGTTTGTTTATTTTCATAATTACATTTGAATTTTTGATTGTTAAGTGGTTAGTTTAATCACCTTACCCTCAACCCAATATATTTAATTTTCCTATTCTAATAAAAACTCAATAAATTGTTTAACTTAGAAAAACCTCCAGCGTTCAATTCATATAGGTTCTCTGAGGATTTGATCTCAGTCTTACTAATTAAAACTACAACGCATACTCCTGCACTTCAGAGGAAAATAATTGCAACATTTTGAAGCGATCATATAACTATTCCTTTCAGATCTTGGATGTTAAATAGATGTATATATTTATCTATTTGGGTTGTTCAATTGGTTGTACGATCCTGTTGAACCCAGTATTGTGTATTGTTTTGGAGTACTGGTACCCAACATCTATAGGTAAGGCTTATCACATTTATTTTGGTTTTATATAATCACATGCTCCATTTGTTAGTTGTTTAGCTTTGATTGGAACAAGTAATTGTCATTGTATGTAAATGTGAAAATTTCATAATACGCTGATGGAGATCCCAAACAATCAATTAATCACACAATCAATCACACAAGAATGTAGAAGGCTATAGATGAGAAACGAGGAAACCCACACAGGAAAACCCCTAAAACTTTCACTAGAATAAACAAACGTTGATTACAAACTCAACCTTACGATAGATCGACTCCTCGACTCTATACTCTCGTTGACGTTTGCTTAACTCCTCGATGCACCAACTCCTCTAGCAAAACCCTTCGACTCCTCAAAGGCACAAGACTGACTCCTCAGTTGCTTTACTGAATCCTCAGTCGCTTTGCAGAATCCTCAGCGTGCTGAATCCATAGCGATCACAAACCTCAAATCCGAACTCCTTCGGATTGAACACGAATCGTGTTGGCTAAGTTGTGGAGAGAACAATTAATCTTTAAGGCTCACAATCTCATGTGTATTCTCTCGGTGTGTGTGTCTCTCTTTTCGTGTCTCACTGAACTTGAAATTGCCAAGAGATATTTATAGATAAACCAAGGTGGCTAGGGCTATTGAAGTGGTGTGTAGCTGAAGTTCCATCTTGAGACCCTGTCAGTGTTTTGATCATATCTTTTCACTTATGATTTGAATTGACCTGATTCTTTTTGGATTGGAAAGAAGACTCAAAAGGCTACAACGTTTGTGTTTTAGCTTAAGCCTAAATTCGTCGTCTTTGAGGTCAAAATCTCGTTGGAAGTTGAGAACAGAAAGCTGTCGCGCTAGTAACTCACGGGAAGGGCACACCCGCGGCCTTCCAGTAGTCTTCCTGTGGCCTTCCCGTGGTCTTCTGATGACTCAGAGCGGTCTTCCCACATATCTTAATCTCTCTCAGCTTTTTCCTGCGCGTAACAGCGGCCTTCCTATGGTCTTCCTGCGTAGTTCAATTCTGAACCTCTTCAAGACTTCCAGCCACTTTGGAAACTTAATTTTCTGAGGCATTTTCGAAATCTAATTGACTTAGGACTCTAGTGTCTTAGCCTACACTATGTCTAAAGTACATACAATTCTATTTGATCATGGATTTGCCAATTTACAAATTTAGCCTTAACAAAATGTATATGGTTTAGCTCACTTTGCTAAGTTATGGGAATTTAGGATGTAACAATATGTATCCATAGAGTTTATGCAAAAGAAGTAGATTTTGAATGTGTTGAGAAAACACATTCCCTAATGGTATTCAACTTTAAAAATGTTCCTGGCTGAAGGATAGCTAGTCCTAAATAGATCAATACATATTATGCATACTTAACTAGGTGGTTGACTAGTCTTATGTCAATTGCTAAAGGGTTACCTGAGCAAGTATGCAGGTGCTTGTTAGTGAATGAGTTCAGTAAACATGATCCACCTACGAAATTATTGGAAGTTCTATAAAACGTATTAATGGATATTTCTCTCAAGTTATGAGGTGTGTATTGATCCTTTGACTTGAGACATCATGGGTATCTTGTGTGTGGTTGGTTATAATGATACGTGCCTAAGATGTATAGGATCGTGGAAATATAAGCAATAAATTGGGGAAGGATTAGTCAAGTCGCCAAAATATTATGAGGGACTAAATTTACTAGTTGTTAAGGGATTTATTAGCATTCTATTTTGCATTTCGTTTGCTATTTACATATACATTCCTTTATTTCTGACCATATATGCATAAGGTTGTTTAACTTTGGCTTATTTAAACTCACAGCATCAATAAAATATGGGGCCCAAATATTTGTCCAAATTATCTTGTAGTTTCCTTGCCACTCGAAGAGAATTTTAGTACTACTTGCAATTGCTATTTGAGCTCTTGATTAGGACGTATCCATTGATATTAGAGCTAGTCTGCAATGGCCTCACTCCTTAGAAGCTAACTTGGTGGTAGGCAGGATGGCATGTACTGGCTGCAAATTGGTGTGACCGATGGGTGACACCACTTAGAAGAAACCACCAACCAACTTTCAAAGGCCAGGCTCCCCAACCGAGGGTTGTCTAGCCACTACAACTCGAAATGAGAAAGCTTCACTGACACCAACTAAGACAAAAATAATGAATATCGGTAATTTTTTTTTTTTTGGTACAAAATAGTAAAACTTTGGTTTCTAAGATACTCTAGTTATGACTGACCGAGTGGCTAAATCTTGTGGTTTAGTTTGTTGAATTCCAGGGCATGGCAACCAACTAGAAGGTTTTCTTGGCCTCTTTCATCTGGAGAGGAAGCCAATCAGTGGTGCCAATAGATTTGTAGAACCTAAAATAAGGAATGACGAGCGATAACATAGGAGACGTTTGAAGATGAACTTTGGGCTCGTTTCAGGCCAATTGATTATGAAGACTTTGACAAGGCATTATCACAGGTTAGACTGACCAGATCTTTACTTGACTCCCAAAAGGAATTTGAGAAGCAAGATTAATGGGTCCAAGGATGAATGTAAAAGGCTTTGGTTGTCACGTTAATGGGAAGATTGAAGCTGGAGATATCGAAAGGCATTTAGATGTTTAAATCGAAGACATTAAAGGAAGGTATTAACTTAACACGGGTGAAAGATGAGCAACTTCTTTGGCAAGGAGGATTTATGCGACCATCACTGATCACTAGCATGCCATTGGTTCTTCCACCCACGACGAAGACCACGTCATTCTCACCGGTGAAAAGGTTAACTTGAGATGAGACGTAGAAGAGACGTGCACAAGATCTCTGTTTTAATTGTGATGATAGGTCTATGGTTGGGCATAATGCCAAAAGCCCCAAGTATTACTGTTAGAGGGTCATATCAGCACTAAAATAATTATCTGTGAAAAGATTATAGAAGATGAATCGAGTAATGACAAAGCAAGTGACCAACATCTTGGGAGACCTCTATAAGCAACATCCAAGGACCTTGAGATCAAGCGTCCATTTGAGGGAGAGGTATTGATATGTGCCTAAGATGCATACAATTATGGGAGCATAAACCACCAATTAGGGAAGGATTAACCAAGTGTTCAAGATATTAGAAGCGACCAAGTCAACTAGCTGTTAAGGGATTGTTTAGCATTCTGTTTATTATTTTCTTATTCGTTCCTTTACTTTCGGTCATATTTGCCTAAGGTTATTAAGTTTTAACTTATTTAAAACCATGAACATCAATGACATAGGGGGAAAACATATTTATCCAAATTATCTTGCCGTTTCATTATCACCCAAAGAGTATTTCAGTACTACTCATAATTGTTATTCGAGTTCTTGATTAGAGCCTATCATATATGTTGATTATGTCGTAGGCAATTATCTGTCTAGGAATTCTAGTCTTTTACACTTGTAGTTAAAGAAGGAAACATGCGAAGACCAATGAATGATCAAGAGAGAGAACTTGTCACCTTGTATAAATAAGAAAATTTTCTCTGTGATTTTTAAGAATTCGATTAAGTGACTTTCTTGACTAGGGTAGGATGTACATTTGAAGCAATTCTAATTTCATTATTCAAAATAATAATCTTTAGATTGAACAATAGTCATTGAATTAGGGTTTGTATTGTTTCCCTAATTCTAGGCCTGTTAATAGGTTGAATTTAGTTTAGATCCAACTTGGACCAAATCTAATAATAGTAAACCAGATCCACCAAATTAAATACATGGTTCAATGGATCTAGATTCATTGGATTCAAGAACTAATGGATCAAGATTCGAATGATCTGTCAGATCCATTATTTTTAAAAATAAAATATTTAAAAATAAAAAATTTTAAAAATATTTAAAACATAAAAAAAATTATGTAAAATAAAATTAATTATTAACTATTTTACTCTACTATATGTATATAAAAAAATCTCTTTATTTTCTCACTCTAAAAAATTTTCTCAGGAAGTTTAACATTGTAGCTATATTTTTATATTTTTTGGCACCATTGCTGCTGACTTTCTTGCTTGCCAGAACCCACTCCCCTTTTGTGGTGGTCGGCTTTGGATCTGCTTTGCCAATTGTGGAGGGGCCTAGCTCGGTGACCTAGTCATGGATGGACTCAATGGCGGTGCAGATGTTGGGAGCAATGAAGAACAGAAAAAAGAGTCGAAGCAAATAGAGGTGGGATTGGAGGGTACGCTGGAGAAGGAAGCGAGCTTGGAGTCGAAGTTAGTGAAAGAAGCGATGGAGGTGGAGAGATCGGGGAACTGGAAGAGAGATGTCTCCTTGAGATACTGAGAGAAGGCCACATCGAAGAGGGTTTGGTAGCACCAAGTTCAGTTGTTGTTGTTTTCGGTGGGCATAGCTGGATGGCAGCTCTGGCAGACGGAGACTGGCCATGGGAAATAAAAATAATTAGTCGGCGAACTACAAAGCTACGAGTGTGGTTCGACTGCCACTTCTGCCTGAATAGCTCTACTATATCTCCAACTGTTAACATATTTTAACCCCCATTTTATGTATATTTTTGTAAATAAGCATCTATTATCATGCCAATCTTGTAACTCTATCAGATACTTGGTGTAATTATTCTGTGTGTGGCCAGAAAATATCTCCCTTGGCCATAATAGTGTTTCTCCGACCATAAATTACACCCTCCAATTAGCGAGGGTATATTCTAGTTAAACTAGGATTAGATACTTTGAAAGTTAAATCATATAATTATTTCACTTACTACACTCGAGTGTATCTGGGGACAAGATCCGTAAAATATATACGACAAAATCACTTTCTCACGGGTCCGAATGCTTACATAATCTACCATTTAATACTACCACTTTGTAGTCAAATCAACATAAAGTATGCAAGATTCTCACTCTATAAATGGTAGAAATATAGTCAAGGTAAGCTTTCTTCTTCTCTTCCTCTTCTTTCTCTATATATCTCTCTCTATATATACATGAGATTATTATCAATGTCTGTAACTGACATAAATATCGGAGAGTCTTTAGTTGGAGACCAACTCAAACCGCTTTATTTCACAATTTTCTTACATGCAGGTTTGCACCGGAAGGAAGTCTATAGAAGTAAGAGAGAAGAGGGTCTACGGAGAAAGGAGGTTAAAATTATCTCGCATAGTTATATTTCTTCTTCAATGAAGTGTTTAAAAAATAAATATTTGGAAAGAAAATCTTAGTACTGAACTTGGGTTTGTGAATAGTAAGTATTAGATTGTGCAGAGGAAGACAGCCAATGGTAGAGACAGCATAGAGAAAGAAAGTAGGGAGAGAAAGTAGAGAAAGAATCACCCAATCTGCACCCACCTTCATTTTTGGTCTCCTTTAAAATCCCTTACTCTGGGCTTGATTTTTGCGCTGTGAAATTGCTTGATAAAGTATAAAACAAAGGTGATTCTGGCTTTCCGGTGACAAAAGTGATTCCAGTAAGCCTTCCTCGGTCGTCAATACTCCTAATGCCGCCGGTGACGGCGCTACCCTAAGTATGTATATATATAATATATTTTGAATAAAATATATTCTTTATTTTTATGAAATGAAAATTTAAAAATAATATTTTAAAAAATTGATCGGATTCATCGGATATATAAATTTAAACTAGATCTTATAAATCGAATCCAATTATTTTTGGATCTGTATTGGATCCATTATAATTAGATTTGGATCCAATAGATTTGGTCTAAATTAGAACCAGATCCGCTCTATTGACAGGTTTACCTTATTCCATCTTAAAATCACCGATTGGAGTTTTGCTTCAATTTTATAATATAGATAAATAAATAATCTAAAGTTAGCAAGGTCTATTTTTAAACTAGTGAAAACTAGAGAGAATTAATTTTTTAATCTCCTAATTTGATAGAGAAAAAGCATGGCAACGTAAGAACAAGAAAGTACATTTTAATTTCCATCCATAAATACGTTTGTATTTTTATAATGAAAAAGTTATTAGTTTATTATATCTGTCCTCGTGAAACCACCACTAAGAAAAATTATTGTTTTCTCAATTTTATATATTCTTCGTTATATTTAAAATCAAACAAATGAAAGTGAATACTTTCTTCATATTTTATTTCTTTCATTTCATTTTCTTTGTTTCTTTTCTTTCCTTTCCTTTTCTTCTTTCTTTTTTTTTTTTTTTTAATCTTTCACAAGTTACAATTGTAGCACTAGGATGTTTTCCCCCTATTTATACTCATACATTATGGTGTCCTCGTAAGCAATAACGGATACAGAAGGAGGAGTGCCCATTAGTTTTGATTTTTAGCAGTCTAGTGTAATTAAATAATAATAATAATAATAGTGCAATTAAGAGCTTTTTTAAGGTTGTTAGTATAATAATAATAATAATAATAATAGTGTAATTAGGATTTTTTTAAGGTTGTTAGTTATTTAAGGTTCCATTTAAATATTTAAGAATTTTAAATTAAAAGATTTGATATGAAATTATATTATAACCCTGTGTGATGCATGAATTTATCATCTTTTATTTATTTTTTAATTTATGATTAAATTTTATGTTAATAACCACTTAAGAAAATAATTTTTATTAAATTATATATAAAATAATTAAGTTATTAAATAAATATTTAATTTATTAATAAATTAATTGTATAATTAATTTATTTTTACTAATTAAAAATCAAATGATAAATAAATTATTATTATCATTTAACTATATGTATCGAGAATATGAATGACTTGAAATGTTATGTTAAATTAAATATGTAAAATAATAAAAATTTGAAAATTAATTTATTACTTTTTATTTTCCTTTTTATTAATAATATTTATTAATTTTAATCTTATTTGATCTCAATTATCAAAATAGAATGAGATAAGGTAATTATAATGTTTGAATTGAACTATAATACTAACTTTATCTAATAAAATAATTTAATTATTATTAAATTTAGAATTATATATATCAAAAAATATTTTAAAATAATGCATTCTAGCTATCTAAAATATGTAACTGAAATTTAAAATAAATTCATAAAATTATATGTAGTGAAATTACATTTTTAATAAGATAATAAAATTATCACTTAATATTTAATTTTTATTTGAATTAAATTCTAATATTTAATGTTGAGATAATAATTTAAAAATTAATATAATAATCAATATAGATAACGAAAGGGGTCAGAATAAAAATTTCAAATCGATAAAAATTTCAATTTATATAAAATATAGTATACTTTTATTAAATAAAATTAGATTAATTATAGTCACTAATTAAAGAGAATTTTGTTAGAAAATTATAAATTAAGATGGAATTGAAATAGAGTTTCAATATTTAATGCACAAAAAATTAAAAAATTTAAGAACAATGAAAAATTTAACAAAATCTAAAAAGTTACATTAAAAATCACATTACATAAAAAATAGAATAAATTTTAAAAATATATTTTACATAATTTATAGAATTTAAATAGAGTTTCAACATTTAGTATACAAAAAATTAAAAATTTTAAGAACAACGAAAATTTTAATAAAATCTAAAAAGTTACATTAGAAATAAATTAAATAAGAATAGAATAAATTTTAAAAATTATATTTTGTCTGTTTGAATGAAAAAATTAAAAAAATAAATCAAATAAGAGACTTGCAATATGATACATAAAAAATTAAAATTTTACTAATAATAAAAAATATAATATAAATTTAATCAACAATTACATAAAAATAAAATATAATATAAAAATAGATTTTATTTTAATAAGTCCAAAAAAAACATAAACAAAAACTAATTTTAATGTAAAGGAATATCATTTAATAAAAATAAATGTAGTAATAAATATGAGGAGAATATCTAACTAATTGAAAAATAACCATAAAAAGAGGTTTCTAATGAAAGTTAATACACAAAAAATTTAAATTTTAACAAAAATAAGAAAATATAATAAAATCTAAAAAATTATATCAACAATCACATTAAAATATACAATAAAAATAAAGAAAATCGTACCTTATATTTTTGCATGATTAAATTAAAAAAATATAGTAATAATAGTTTTTTCCTATAATATACAAAAAAAATTAAATTTTATCAATAATGAAAACTATAATAAAATTTAAAATTTAATGTTAACAATCACACTGAAAAATTGAATAAAATTTAAAAAATTCAAACTTTATATATTTTAACAATCACGTTAAAAGATATAATAAAATAATAAAAAGCCAAATCATATATATTTTAATGAACCAATTAAAAATAAGCCAAAAAATAAATACATAAACAAAAAAATAATTTCAATATAAAATAATATCGTCAAATAAAAATAAATATAAAAAACTCATCTTTATTTTTTATGACCCAAAAGAAACTAACAAATAATCACTCTCACTCATATTAATAATAAGTAAAAGCCATCATAATAAAATTTTATTAAATTTTTTGTGTGTGAATGCTATTTTATACCCTTTTTTTTTAACTTGCTATGTGTATTAGAATTTTATGTGAATTGATATTCTATGTTAGATAGAAATTTATTACCTAATCCAATAAATATCAAATTACCCGTTCCGATAAATATCAACCATTTGATAGTAGGTAATTGAAATTATCCAATTATTTATTGAAATATAGAAAAATAAAAAAAATAAGAAGTCATATAATAAATAGAAGTGTAGATTCAATAAAAACATTAAGTAATATTAATAAACATTCTGGTTTGAATAGATTTGTGAAGAAGCGGTAATTATGTATAATACTAATTTTTTTTAGATTATATAATTATAAATTAATGTTAATAAATTAAATTATTTATTTAATAGGATAATTATTTTTTTGCATTATTTTTTTCAATAATAATAATAATTAAAATTTTTGTTTGACAGGTAAATATTTTTTGCAATTACTTTTTTAATAGCAATAATAATAATTTATTAAAATATAGAAAAAAAATAAAAAATAAGAATATGTTTTAGATTAAATAAAAATATTAAGTGATATTCATGAATATTCTACTTTAAATAAAATTAAAAATTGTGAATAAGTAGTAATTATGTAAAATATTAATTACTTTATAAGATAATTAAGATAACTATAATTAAGTGTCAGGTGTCACAACTATATATGTGTTACAATCGTAATGCAAGTTAGGTATTACGTGATGCAAGATAGTTATGATTAAATACCATGTGACGCAAATTAGGTCTTGTATGGTGTAGCAGCGTTGCCGAACTTTACTTTATATATAAATATAATATGATAAGTGATAAAGTTTAATATACAGATTTTTTTAATAATTACTAATAATTACTATTAAATTAGTAAAAGAATTTCAAAATAAATATTTTTTACAATAATTTTAAAAATTTATCGTAGACTAATCACGTCAAACTATTCAAATATGTGATAAAATTCCTAACTGAACTACCTGTTACTTAAAATTCTAACGCAATAGCGATGAAGAGACGGTATAAAAAAATTCCTTCTAGAATTTTCATAAGTTTAGATAAAAATAGACTTGTACTCGTCAAAGAAGATACCTTTCTCCCTCAGTTCAGTTTAGATAAAAGTAAAGCTTACATCTTGAAGCCGGTCGAAGGAGAGACATTTCTCTTCGGCCCCTCACCATGATCATGATTCTTTATCAAAGTCGTTAAATTTTTTTTAATTATTTTTTCTTCTCTAAATTAATCTTTAATTGTAATATTAAATATATCTTTTTAGTTACAAACAATTTTTTTAAATGTTTTTTTAAAACATATCTTTCAGATCTCACGTTAAATATATATAAAGTAAGGTATGAGAAACACCGCAATGTCATGAGATACCAAACTAAGATAATTAGAATTTTTCTTCTTCTTCTTCTTCTTCTTTTCTTTCTTTTTCTTCTTTTTTTTTTCTTTTTTAATTACTGAAGAGATTTATGGAAATCAAACTTAATTTGCATTCATCATGTGAATAGAGACTCCTTTAAAAGTAAACACAGTAGATGAAAACTGATATATATTTTCCAAAGTAAAGACTAACTTTATGAAAAACGAAGACTGACTTTATGAAAAACAAAGATTGGTGGGGCAATCTTGTCCCCTAAAGGAAGCTTTTCTGAATGAATTTGATACTGTGTCAATTCCGCATAAGTCTAGCACAATTCACGGCAGTTGAAACCCGACCTTATAAGTGTAGAGTGTTAATCGGTGCAATTGAAAATAAAAGAAGGGATTATTGCCTTTGTAACTTTATAGTTAGGATCAAAATCACTTACCTTCCTGTTTTACTTTATTATTCTACACTAGTAATTTATGTACTCACGAGTTGAGTAAAACATTGGATGATGTTGCATTAAGTGGTAGAAAAACAAAATTACCCCTTCGATTTTAATAGCCCCCAAAAAAGAAGAAAATAGCAGCGGTGGGGAATTTCTCCAGTGCTGGTTGCCACTGGTTACCAGGTCACAGTTGTCCCTACCTCTCTTGTCATCACCACCATCACCTCTTCCACCCCATATAACCTCCCCATTTCTTTGCTTGCAGAGAGAAGGAATTTGATGAAGTTCAGGTCATTGATGAGCACTCTAAAATAGTAATGTTTGCCCAATTTGCTACCCTTAATGGTAGATGAAATCCCATAATCTCAACTCTACATACAATTGATATAAAATTTATTTATATACTCAAGCATTTTTTTTAAATATTTATAGCAAAATGAATATTCAAATTCTATAAGTTTTTCTACATTTGTGGCAGCTTGAGGACTTTTTTAGTACTGATGCAAATGTCATCGATGGTGAGGAAGGAGGGGGCGAAGGGGCCAACAAGGAAAGAAATAGCAAACCCCATGGAAATTGATCTAAAAGGTTCTTGAAATTTTATACTATATGCTAGATATCCAAATCAACCAATCAACTCAAACATATAATGGTAAATAAAGAAAACAATATATGAAGCGAGGAATCTCACGCGGGAAATCCTTAAAAACTTTTACTAAATCTCAATGTTGGTTACAAAACTTAACCTCTCAATGGATCGACCTCTTGATTCTATATTGTTGACTTTTGCTTAGGTCCTTGATTCACCAACTTCTTGAGCGAAAGCCCTCTGACTCCATGAAGGCATGATACTGACTCCTCAGTAACTTTGTTGAATCCTTAGCCTGCTGAATTCTCAGTGAACATGAACGTGAACCCGAACTCCTTCGGATCAAACACTTAAACAGTTGGCTAAGTGACTAAGGGTACTGCAGATCTTTCTTGCTCTATCTCTGAAGAATGTTCTCTCTTGTGAAAACCCTTGTGAAAACCATAAAGGCATTTAGAAGCTTGAATAGGCTAACTAGGAACGTACATAGGTTTTCTAGAGCTCTACCTGGATATAAGTACTCCTAACTTGTAGGAAAGATCATCCCGTAGATATCCTGCAAGGATCCCGTGACTTAGAGCGAGGATCCCGCACGACCAATATCTTCTAAACACATTCTCAGCATCTTCTCACAGCTTAGAGTGAGCATCCCACGTTTACCTGAAAGTATCCTGCAAGCTTCCTACGAAGTTGATTTCGAGGCTTGTTTTGATTGGTTCTCTAGCTCCAATGTCCTGAGGTTTTTATAATGCTATTTGACTTGAGACTATAATGAGCTAGCCAACAACTAAGTCCACAAGTATAGAACGATTGCTTTGATATGGATTTTCCAATTTACTAATCTATCCCTAACAATCTCTCCCTTTGGCAATTCCATGCCAAAGCTTAACAAAAAAAAAAAAAATCAATATAATAATGACTCAATTTACCCTTAGGATTTTAAGTTTGTGTTATGCAGGTACTTTGATTTAACCTGTAAATATTACTGCGCACTCAACAAAAACTAATCACAGCATCATATGAAATAGATATATCAAAAAATATAACATCATCATAAACTTCATCCATACATATAAATTAGGCAGATAAACATAAGTCCATAATATATGACATAAGTCTAGACATGCCGCAACAAAATCTCAATTCACATCAAAAGGTTTTCTCTTCCTTTTCACCATGAATTGACAAAACTAGCAGAAACATAAGTAGAAATAACAGAAATAACATAAATAACTAGATAGATCACTGAGCATCAACAATAGCACCACCTCCAATGCCATTTCCTATGCCAATATCAAAATTAAAGAAATTAGGACAAATGGGTTTGCCTCCTAGTCGAAACTCTGCTCTAGTGTTCTAATAGAATAGTATATCTCATCCTAGTGGACTCGCATGGCATCTTGTCTGGTGTAAAGCTCATCCTATCGAGCATATATCTCGTCTTATTGAGTCTCAAAGGCTGTGAAACGTTGTTTGGACTCAGCATGATAAGCACGATCCTTCCTCTAGATCTCTAGTAACAATGTCCTCAGAGAATCAAGATTAAAGGATCGAGGGAGAGGTGGCTCCTAGTTAGCTGGAGCAGTAGAGCTCGAATCACCACTTATATGAGGAGGAATGGGAGGTACAATAGGGGTAAGATAAGAATGAGACTGGCTCTAGCGAGCAGACATATGATAAATGGAGCCCTGCATTTTAAGGTATTTTCAGCGAAATGGTAAAAGAAATTGTCGAGGTATTCATGGATGATTTCTTAGTTTATGGTGATTCATTTGAGTAGTGCTTAACAAACCTTGATCTAGTTTTGACATGATGTGAAGAAAAGAATTGAGTGCTAAATTAGGAATAGTGCCATTTTTTGGTCACTCAAGGAATAGTGTTAGGGGATATAGTCTCTAAAGAAGGTATTCAAGTAGATCAAGCCAAGGTAGAATTGATTCAAAAACTTCCCGCTTCTCAATCTGTGAAAGACATTCAATCATTTCTCAAGCACGTTGGGTTTTATCAAAGGTTTATTCAATCATTTAGTGAAATTTTAGAACCTTTGTGTCAATTATTAATGCAAGATGCACCATTTGAATGGACTCCCCAATGTCAAAAATCTTTTGATAAGCTCAAGGGTTGTCTAACTACAGCTCCTATACTTCAACCTCTTGATTGGTCACTTTCTTTTGAACTTATGTGTGATGCGAGTGATCATGGCATTGGAGCTGTACTAGGACAAAGAAAAGACAAGAAGGCGCATGCTATTTATTACGCAAGTAAAACTCTGAATGATGCACAAAAAAATTACACGACGATTAAAAAAGAACTGTTAGCAGTTGTCTTTGCCCTTGAGAAATTTCATTCTTATCTCATTGGTTCAACAATTATAGTGCTCACTGACCATTCAACTCTTAAATACTTGTTAACCAAGCAAGAGGACAAACCATGGTTAATTTGGTGGATTTTACTCTTGCAAGAGTTTGATCTTGAAATAAAAGATAAGAAAGGTATTGAAAATATAGTAGCGGATCACTTGTCACGTTTACCGGTAAAAGCTTACCCAAACAATGAAACTCAAATAAATGATAGCTTCCCGGATAAACAATTATTTAACATAGAAGCAATAATAGCTTCCAACTCTCCGTGGTATACTGATATTGCTAATTACTTAGTGACAGGAAAAATCCCGAATGACTGTAGTTATAAAGATAAAAAGAAATTCTTACGAAATGTTAGAGTTTTCTTTTGGGATGATCCCTACTTGTTCATGTATTGCCTTGATTAGGTGATTCGACGTTGTATCCTCGAATTGGAAGTACCTAGCATACTTGAGTTTTGCTATACCCAAGCTTGTGGTGGCCATTTTTCCACAAACAAAACAGTAGCGAAAATCCTCTAATATAGATTTTATTGGCCCTCATTGTTTAAAGATGTTCATCATTTTTGCATAACGTGTGATAGATGCCAACGCTTGGGGAGTGTAACACGTAGAAACATGATGTCTTTATCCCCTATTCTTGTTTTAGAGGTGTTTGATTGTTGGGGAATAGATTTTATGGGTCATTTCCCAATTTCACATGGGCATAAATATATTTTAGTCGGGATTGACTATGTATCCAAATGGGTTGAAGCAATTGCCACTAGAACTAATGATCACAAAGTCGTGCTAAAATTCCTCTACAAGAATGTTTTCTCGCATTTTGGAGTACCTCGGGCAATTATTAGTGACGGAGGTAAACACTTCTGCAATCATCTTGTGGGAACTCTATTGCTCAAATATGGTGTAATTCATAATGTTGGTACATCGTACCACCCACAGACAGGTGGCCAAGTAGAACTTGCTAATAGGGAGATAAAAACAAATTCTTGAGAAAACAATTAACCAAATCGCAAGGATTGGTCACTACGACTGATCGACTTTCTATGGGCATATCGTATAGCTTATAAAACAACACTAGGAATGTCACCATATAGATTAGTTTATGGGAAGCCGTGCTATTTACCTGTAGAATTAGAGCATAAGGCATACTAGGCCATTAAATAATTCAATGCTAATATTGATAAGGCTGGACTTCATTGTAAACTTCAGATTGCAGAAATGGAGGAACTGCAGAATGATGCTTATGAGAATGCTCAAATTTCCAAAGAAAAGATGAAGAAAGTACACGATCAACATATTACAAGACGTTCATTTCATGAAGGTTAGAAAGTACAGCATCTATTTCCTAGCAAATTGCAATCTAAGTGGTTTGGCCGATTTATTGTGAAACATGTTTCTGAACACGAAACTGTTGAAATAGAAAATCCAAAAAATAGGAATCGATTTAAAGTCAATGGGCATAAACTCAAATCTTATTTAGAAAACGTCATCAGTTTGGTCGAATCGTGGGATCTTCTAGATCCTCCACCTTACGAGTGATCCATGATTAGCAATTGTTATAATTGTATCATATTTAGGTTTAGTATAGATTTTAATCTTTACTTTGTTTTAAGTTTTAATTTGTGAGTTTGAGTCCTCTTGGTTCTTAAAAAAAAAAAAAGATTTTCAAAAATCCAATTCTGTGGTTTGGACACGCCGACCTAATAGTCTGGACCATAGTGTGTCACCTTGAAAAAAATAGCCATCCAGCCTTCTGTGGTCCGAACACCCTACGGGTGGTCTGGACCCTGTGATGTTTTAAACTGGTCCATCGGCCATTTTAATCCCAAATTTCTCACATCTATCTTCATCTCTTCCCGATTATACTTTAAGTTCTTGTTGATTCTTTCGCACCTAAGCTTTCCCGAGGGTTGTTTGTCAGATTTCTGCTCTAATTTCTTTATATAATCAGTTCAAGGCGAGTCTCTCTTCCCCTTCTAAACCCTAGGTCACCATGTTTGCAAGTTTCTTTGAACCTGAGCCTTTGCTCAATGAGGGTTCCGATTTTCAGTTAGTTTGAATCTTATTGTGGATTTCAAACAATATTTTGGTGGAGATTACTCTCTTGGAGTCAATTTCATTGCACTCTTAGTTTATCTCCAATGTGGGTCAATCTCTTTCACCAAGTTGGTCCTCTTGATCTCACAATCTTTTGTCAACTTCTCAAATAACCGACATCTATTTTTCCCTTCTTTATCAATATATGTTCCAAATTTTTGTAATGGACCCTTCTAGGTGGATGTCATGTTGCCACCTGAACAGCAAATGACCCATTTTTCTTAGCTTAATGTTTTAAATTTCTTATCATTAAAATTGGGCCACTGAACTTGTGTGGACATAGGGGATTGAGCTTTATAGTTAATTCAAGAAATTCTCTCTGTGTTTTTGTAGTTGTCATGGCCCAAGAGTTAAATGTAATGCTAACAGGTAATTAGGGTCGACTTCTTTTGATAGAAGTCAGTTTTGGAGAGAGGAAGCTGAAAATTAATATGATGATATTTGGGGACATAAACAGATAGTCATTGAGCAATTTTGGTAGATTGACTATTTTAGGCGTGGAGAGTTGATGCTAGAACAAAATTTTGAAGGGCGTCAATGGCTTCACATTGCCAAGTTCCATGCCTATTGTGTAATTGATGTGGTGCGGGAATTCTTTGCTAATATCAAAGAGGGTTCTATTATTAGGAGGAAGGGTACGAAGAGAATTATCAGTTGGGTATGAGGGGCTGAAATTGTACTCACCCCAGATGACTTTGCACAAGTATTCCAGTTACCCCGTGTCCCGAATCCATAATTTACCTACCCTGCTGACAGCACCCCATCATTACCTGTCATGGCATTTGAGATTTTGTTTGAGGATCAAGAGTGGACAGGGGAATATAAGAAGCCGGTTTCTACACTTAAGGACAAGTATTAGGCACTTCATATGTTTTCATGCACTAATCTATTGCCCCATAATATAAACTCAGATTGTAGCCCACTTAGAGCGTAGTTAATCTATGCCATTGGGACTGGGGTGACAATTGACTTACCTACATACATTTGGCATCAAGTGGCATACACTTATGAGCATCCAGGAGCTCTGGCGGCTTTACCATTTAGAGGGGCCCTCACAGACATATTTAGAAGGAAGGGGGCATAGATCACTGATGACATGTCTCTAGCCTCAGGATTGCAGCCATTTAGTATCACTTCCTACTCAAAATCCTGAGGTCATTTAGCAAAGAAGAAAAAGAGAAAGACTGAAGATGATGTTATGGAGGAGGGTAGTACATCACGTACCCAAGAAGAGACAGAGGAAGAAGAAGAGTAGGAGGTGACTAATGCTGAGTTAACCATCTAGATTGGTGCATTAGCTGAGCAGATCAGTTACTTAGAGCAAAATCAGGAGGATGACCATCAGCTTCTGTTACGTATTCATCAGACACAGCAGACATAGGGTCATCTTCTTCAGAGAATCCTGGATTACATGCGAGAGTCACATCCAGCTCCACCAACATAGTGACTGGCTATTTTGTTTCTTTTTAGTCATTTTCTTTCCCTTTTGATAGTTGTTATCATTTTGAGAGTTTAGGATTTACATTCAGTGCTTCATTTGATAATTTTAAAACTTTGTAGTTCATTTTATTGGTTTGTACTGATGTAATGATTTATGACTATTTTGACATCGGTCACTTATATTTTGCTAAAGTTATTTTGATTTTTACTTATTTTATTTCTTTATTATTTTCTCTTTATTTACTCATTTTGAGTGTTGATATTGCTTTATGTTGGCTCAGCTTGTTTGTATATATTATTAAACTTTCTCCATATATTATGTGTTAAGAACAGGTACTTTATGTCTGGTTTTAATGAGGATAAACCTAATCAAAAGGAAAAATCTAATACTTTAATTGGTTAAAAACGTAAATAGGAAACTAAAATTTATATGTCCAGTGATAAGAGTGACTTAGAGAGTTCAGAGGTTGATTTAGATACATGGCTTGACGAGTGTTCTGAAGAGGGTAATTCCCTATCTCTGTCACTTATTTTCCCTCCCCTCGTTCATATCACACCTTACCAATTCCTTGAGGGGCAAAGGTGGGACGAAGTTGACTTTGAACTTTAGTTACAAATGGAGTAGATTGAGATAAACATATATGATGAATGGTCTGATGCACCTACTTATGACACTAACTCTAAAATCAAAGTAGGATCTGACGAGAGACCACCTTTTGATTACCATGATATGCTACCACTGGAGGATGTGCTTGACACTGATAGTACTGACACTGAGAGTGAGTCCACTGAGAGCGATGAGACTGATACTGAGTCTACCAAGAGTGATGAGATTTCCAGTGAGTCAATTTATTATGACCAACATGATGACTTTGAGCTTTCAACGTAATTTATTCATGATATTCATAGTGTACTAAATCAATTTGAAGCCAACATTAGGTAATTCTTTATCCATTCTTTTTATTTCTTTTCTGTTTATTTTATTATTTTATTTATATTATTTCATTGGCATCGTTAGTCACCTGAGCATTTACTTGGTGGGGACCATGACATATGTACACCACATTTTCACCTTGCTTCTTCACCTAGTTCTTGCATTGCTCACACATTGAGGACAATGTGTATCTTTAGTTGGGGGGTGGTCATATGTTTATGTTACCCATGATATATTAGTGACTAGTGAATGTTTTAGTACCTAATCCAATGATGGTATTATTCATATAAAAAACAAATGATTTGGTTTCAACTTTGAATGGGGGAACTTAATTTAAAATTAAGTATAAAATTTTCTAATGTGTTGAAAACTTGTCACCTAAAACCATGCAATTGAAAGTGTGTCAAGGATTGGAATTCATGATGTTAAGTCCAAACGTTGTAAATTGGCAATCCATGATCAAATAGAATTGTTTGTATGTTTAGACTTAGTGTAGGCTAAGGCACTAGAGTCTTAAGTCAAATAGAATTCTAAAAGGCCTCAGTAAAACAATTTCTATAGTTGCTGGAAGTCCTGAAGAAGCCAAACAAGATTCAGAATGGATTTACGTAAGAAGACCGTAGGAAGGCCGCAGTTTGGCACTGGAAAATCCCGAGACCTGGAATTGGAGTTTAAGCCGTGCGGGATGTCCGCTCTGAGTCGCGGGATGGTCGTGGGAAGGCCGTGGGTGCGCCATTCCCACGAGGTATGCTATTCCAGCTTATTTTGAATGCTTCGAGCCCTAGCCACCTTAGTTTTGTCTATATATATCTTCTAGACGTCTTTATGGAGAGATAGAGAGAGAATATACATCAAGCTTGTGGTCAATTGCTTAGCCAAGCAATCTTGTATCTGTATGATTCGAAGGAGTTTGAATCATTGAGGAGTTGAGGATTCAGCACATGAGTTAGTCGAGGAGTCGATATCCTGCCTTCGAAGATTTGAAAGGCTTTCGCTAAAGGAGTTGGTGAATCGAGGATTCGAGCAAACGTCAATAAGAGTATAGAGTCGAGGAGTCGATCTATCATGTGTTTGAGTTTGTAACCAACGTTTTTTATTTTAGTGAAAGTTTTGTTTGAGGTTTCCCTTTGTAGGTTTCCTCGTTTCATATATATTGCCTTCTATTATTGTTTGATTTTAGTTTGTTGTTTGGGATCTCCATTAGCATATTACAAAATTTCAATTGGTATCAGAGCAGGTACATTTTTAAGAATCAAACGTGATCTTATTATTTTCTGATGGATCCTCCTAGAGAAGGTGGTTCAAGCACGAGACCCTTGTGGTTCGATGGCACCAACTATGCATATTGGAAGGTTTGAATGAGAGCTCATCTAATCTAATTAAACGTCAATGTTTGGCTGGCCATTGAAAAAGGTTGGGTAAAACCAACTCATTCTACCGACAATGTAACAGTTGAGAAGCCAGTGGATTTGTGGACTAGGGCTAAGTAAGAAAAGGCAGAATGGAATTACAAAGCTCTAAGTTCTATTTTTTGTGCCGTCTCTGCAGATGAGTTTAGAAGAATTTCAAGTTGTGAGATTGCAAAAAAGCTTGGAAGATCCTCGAACTGACTCACGAAAGGGAATTCAACTGTTAAGAAGTCCAAGCTCTAAAAAATAACCTCCGAGTTTGAAAAGTTGAAGATGCCTGAAGATGAACTTTTTGATAGTTTTTATGTAAAGCTCAGTGACATTGTTAACACCAATTTCAATCTTGGAGTACCAATTCCCAATCAAAAGATTGTAAGTAAGATTCTCCGATCCCTACCTATGTCATTCCAAGCAAAAGTTACAGCTATTGAAGAGGCCAGGGATGTTGATTCAATGAGGGTAGAAGATTTAGTTGGCTCCCTGCAGACTTATGAAGCCAACATGATCAAACCAAACTCTAGAGGAGTTGCCCTAAAAATGGTGAAGAAAGACAAGTCATTCTCTAGTAATGATGAGTCAATCCCCTCTCCTGAAGAAATTACTATCTATACTAAGAAAATTAGAAAATTCTTCAAAAAGAAGATGGCAAGCAAGGAAAGACGAAGAAGATTGAGAAAGTCAAATGAGAGAAATCTTCGGAGAAGAAGAAGAAAGAGAACAAATCTAAGGGCGTGAAGTACTATGAGTGTCAGGGTTATGGTCACATAGCTCAAGACTGTGGAAATAAGAAGAGTAAAAAGAAGGTTCTCAATGCAACCCTTGATGATTCAGATGATTCGTCGAGTACCTCCTCATCTTCAGAAGATTTCCGAGAGAATTATACTACATTTATGGTTAGAGCAAGTGCTTCCTCAAATTCAGTAGAGTCATCATCCTCTACGCATAAGGAAGAAGAATCCTCCGAAAGTGAAGTTGAAGAAAATTCAAATGAGGAAGTAGATGTTGAAGAGACATATGAACAACTATTTCAAGACTGTCGCAAACTCCACAAGCAAAACGAAAAATTGACAGTGAAGAATAAAGTGTTGAAAAGATAGAGAGATAGCCTAAAAATTTCCTTCGAAGAATTGCAAGCTAAATTTGAAGCACTTGAAGCAAGTAAAAACTCTCAAGAGGAGTTGATAGCAACACTAAAGACCAAGTTGGAACAAAGAGATAATGATGTGAAGGATGCTTCGGGTAAGCTGCAATCCATGCAACTCAAGATGAATACTGCTTCTTCACAACTTGATGACATACTTGGGATGCAAAGGAGTCCACGTGACAAAAGATGACTTGGCTACATTGGCATGAAAGTGGACAATCTTGAAGCTAAAGCTACCCCCAGTTCCTTAAAGAAAACTGCTCCAAAAATAATCAAAGCTCCTTGACCAAAGAAAGATAATCAGTCAAGAGATTATTTTTAGAAGCCCAAAGGTACGCCCCCTAACTTGCAACGTAAGTTTGCTCCTATATGTTTTCATTGTAGTATACCTGGTCACATAAGACCACATTGTCACAAATTGTATGGGCTTTCTCTGTCCTATGTTGACATTAGGAATTCTTTGAGACCTAATTTTCAAATGTCAAATAGGTTTAATCCATTAAGGTTTCAAGAGTCATATATTGATTCTAGACCTTACATGACTTGGCCAGTGAGAAAAAAACATAAAGAAAAATTTTTCAAAACCCATTGGTCCAAAACCCAACAAACCCAAGACTCAAAATGCTTTTTCAAAAATAAGAACTATTTGGGTTAGAAAGAGTGATCTCTATGTCACCTACACCCCTAAGAGTGTTGAATGGGTGAACCTTGACATTTAGAGGCAAATTTTTTTTCATGAACTAGGCAATGTGTCATTGTTTATTTTTACCTAGTTCTATAAAATCACGTAGATTAGATACTTTTTAATTTTTTTTGAGCTAATTAATTTTTTTTTGGTGCAATGTTATTCTTTGTGATATTCTTGCATGTTCTATTACCTCATATACACTTCTAAATCACAAGATTAAAATTGTTGATCTACATAGTGGTCATAAATTTGAATTGCTTGATGAACCTGAATCTTATGTTTTGTTGTTTCTTGTCATGGTAGTGGTGTGCCAGTTGTAATTGCACGAAATTTAGTATATCATGAGAAATATTTTCCACCACTCAATTGGTTTAATAAATTGTACTTTTTGGACTATTGGTTGCTCTTGAGTTTCATTAAAAAAAATAATCAAAAAATCACTTGGAAAGGGCTACCAATGGGATAGAGTGTAGTTAGCCTATGGACGTGTGGGTTATCAAAATAACTACCCTCTGGGTTGATGATATAGGAAGAAAGCTACTTACCCATAAGTGTGTAAAAGCCACCAAGTAAAAATTAAAAAAAAAAATGGCGAATGAAAATTGAAAAATTGGTGTTTAGTTGAAAACAATGAATTGAGGAGAAACTAGTCGAAGAGCTAACACTGCATATCTTACTCAATTCAATTCAAAGTCCAAAAGGAGCAATTTTAAAATTTATGCGAGTATGTGAAGAGTATTAATCATGTTGCACTTAAACTTTATTTCACACACCACACAAGCATTTGACCATTGGTATGACATGTGTGAACAACTTATGACATAAATAGTAGGGTGATTCTTAGAATTCTTATTTATTACTATTTATGTATGGTCAAAATTTTGAAACTGTGTTTAGTTTTGTGTTTAGGAAAATAGAACTTGGAATGATTTGATCAAGATTACCCATTGTACATAATTTTTTGTCAATTCATTTCAAAAAGGTGGAGAATAGTTTATGGGGAGAATTATTAGTTAACTAAGAGGGAGATATAGTTAAGGGGGAGAATGCTTGAAAGGGGCTTGAAAACAATTCTGTTTATTAAGGGGGAGAATAATTAACTTTTTGATAGTTAATATGGTTCGATTAATTAAGGGGGAGAATATTTTGTTTAATTTTTTTTTGATAGTTTCATTTAATTTGTTTATTCCATATGATGCCTTAATCGTTTTGTTTAAGTGTGCAGCCAAACATATTATGAATTGGAACATGTTGATGGATGTAAGGTTGACAATTGGACATGTTGATAGATAACAAGTTTACTGAGGCTTTAATCTAGGATGAACTTAATTGTATTGTAATGTTTTCGTTTGGTTGTTTTGACATGGAATTGCCAAAGGGGGAGATTGTTAAGTCCAAATGTTGTAAATTGGCAATCCATGATCAAATAGAATTGTTTGTATGCTTAGACTTAGTGTAGGCTAAGGCACTAGAGTCTTAAGTCAAATAGAATTCTAAAAGGCCTTAGTAAAACAGTTCTATAGTGGCTGGAAGTCCTAAAGAAACCAAACAAGAATCGGAATGGATTTACGCAGGAAGACCTCAGGAAGGCCGCAATTTGGCGCTGGAAAATCCTGAGAGCTGGAATTGGAGTTTAAGCCGTGCGGGATGTCTACTCAGAGTCACGGGAAGGCCGCAGGATGCCCGCGAGTGCACCCTTCCTGCAAGGTATGCTATTCCAACTTATTTTGATTGGTTTGAGCCCTAACCACCTCAGTTTTGTCTATATATATCTTCTGGACGTCTTCAGGGGGAGATAGAGAGAGAATATACATCAAGCTTGTGAGCTAGAAAAGTTAAAAGGTTCTCTCAATTGCTTAGCCAAGAAATCTTGCATCCACATGATTCGAAGGAGTTCGAATCATTGAGGAGTTGAGGATTCAGCACATGAGTTAGCCGAGGAATTAGTATCGTGCCTTCTAGGAGTCGAAGGACTTTCGCTAAAGGAGTTGGTGAATCGAGGATTCGAGTAAACGTCAACAAAAGTATAGAGTCGAGGAGTCGATCTATCGTGTGTTTGAGTTTGTAACCAACATTTTTTTATTTAAGTGAAAGTTTTGTTTGAGATTTTCCTTTGTAGGTTCCCTCGTTTCATAAATCTCGCCTTCTATTATTGTTTGATTTTAGTTTGTTGTTTGGGATCTCCATCAGCATATTACGAAATTTCACATGAGATTTAGTCATTCAAATATGCCAAGACATAGGTGGAGACTTAAAACGCTACATTGTGTGAGCTTTTGAGCCTAACTTTTTTTGTTGAGGGTTTTAATGTTCTTTATAATTTCTTTCATATTACTTTTCTTGAATAGCTTCATTACCTTAATTTGCTTTGGTATTAAATGCATAAGACACTATTTTTGATTTACATATGTAGATTAGTGTCTCTAAAAAAGTGTTATTAACCTGGAGAGTGATATTAGACCCTCTTTCTTATATTTGAAAGCCTGAAACTTTTCTTTGATTACATAGCCCTTGGAGCCACTAAGGCCTTTAAAGAAATAAAGTAACAAATGAAATTTTTTTCTTGTTTAGCCACATTTATGACCCCTTTAACCTTAGATGTGTAAGTAAACTAACCTTCACATGTCTTGGGATATTGGTGCAATTTTATAACAAGGTTAATGAAAAGAGAATTTGTGATGGGAAACTGTGTTATTTTGATTTTAAAAAAAAGGAAGAAAAAAATTTTGATTGAGCTTCAATGTTCTTTTTTTGGTAATTGATGGAGCTTCAATATTGGGATTTCAAGAGGTTGAAAAGGAAAAAGTTGGGGAAGGGGGATATTGCATTGCACTATTACCATCATCTTTAGACATGCGCTTTGATTTTCCCTATCCCTTGTTTGTCTAACCAATACCCCTTTGGCTAAGTTATAACCTAGTGTGAAAGACACTTAGAACAGCATTACTTTATTTTATGTAATTGATGGTAGTTGTCGTGTTTAAGCATTGATACATTCCATTCATGAAGCTATGAAACACTTCGTACTTTAATTCTTTCAATCATCTCTTCATTGGGTTCATTGCATTTTTTTGACATTGTAATCTTGCATGAACCATGAGAGTAACTCTTCTCGAGTGACTTTATTTTATTGGAGTGACCAACTTGGTGAAATTTGAAGTCAAGACCGTAGTCTTTTGAGTATGTTTGATGACTATTTTGAATGAATGATATGAATTGGCACATTTGAAATAAGATGGTTGAAAAGTAGATAAGTTAAATGCACATTAGGAGAATTTATATGACGTTTTAAAATTTTGTTACTTATTTTATATTGAACTTAAATCAGGAGTTATTGAAATGATTATTACCATCTATTGGATTAGTTTACGAATTTTGTGGGTAGATTCATTGCAAACCCTCACGAGACTCATTTACTAGAAGGAACCTAGGGGTTTAAAAGGCTTGCTGCACATAGCTAAGTGTAGTCGTATTTCCAACGGAAAGAGAAATAAGATAGTAGTTTCATTTCATTTCAATAAAAGCATTGCTAGGGACTAGCAATGCTCAAGTTGGGGGGTGTGATTGCACTTGAAAAGTGTAATTACAAACTCCATATTTTGACCTTTATTCATGCACCTAAGTAATAAATTTAAGAGTTTTGTTATTATTTTATCACTTATGGAGTTTATTTTCTAAATTACGGGAAAAGGGATAAAATAATCATAATTTGCAGTAATGAAAGTGATTTGGATGATAGAAAGGACACTGTGGCCCAAACACCCCCAAGGGTGGTCCAGACCTGGTCAAAGGCTAAGCTGGATAAAGAAAGCAGAACCTAAAAGAAAGGGTTCTGTGGTCTGGACACCTCGTCGGGTGGTTCGGACCACAGTAGGCTTCATTGCACGTTTTTGTCAGCTCTTTTTAGGGTTTTTGTTATGGATATAAATATTATCTTTGTGTAGCCGTATTGGCAACTTTTACCCTATATTCTTTCAAACCTTTAGAGAGTTTTTAGAGTGATTTGATGTGTGGAGAATGCCTTTGAGATTTGGTGGAACCTTCATAGGAGTTGTTACAGCTTTCATTGTTCATCGTTACGTATTGGATTCAATTATGAAGTACGTTATTTTCCTTTATTGATTTAATAACATTGTTTTTTTTATTCATTGTTTAGATTAGTGATTTGTTTGAGATTTGATTGTTGTTAATTATCTTGAAATCATGCTACATAAACTTCTCTTTCTTGATTCAACGAATCAAGGAAGGGTGGGTTATTACGAACAATGGGATGTGCGTAGATCTTTCGCGTGGTTTGTTAAAACTTATGCATAGGGATCTACATATTTCAAATCTGATTTCATTTGTTTCAAAAACGAAAATCTTTAACTACATTCTCCGTAATCACTGGTAAAGGTTTTCGATTACAACGTGGTATTAATATTTTTGAACAAAACAAAAATTGGACTTAAACCTAAATAATATCAAAGAATGTTCTTCCAATTTTATAATCCTAAATGAGAGTATAAAACTGAGTTTTGGGAAATAATGAACTTTTAACGAAAAAATCTTTCCAATCTATTTGTTCCTTTACGTGAACTTTAGATTGTAGTTGTGTGCACGTCCCCTTGTGAAAGTGATTAACCCACCTAGAATTGAGAGTTAAATCAAGAATCTTATCTGATAATTTTATTGTTATTCAAATTAATACCTTAGTTAATTAATTGGTAGCTTTGAAAATTTTAATCGTGTTTACTTTGCTCAATTCATACTTTACTTAAATTTTCTTATCATTAATCATTACTCTTGCTGAAACAAAAATATTTTCTGAATTTTAGGTAATTAAATAATTGGTAGTGAATTATTCCTTTTTATTTCATTTTCTAAAAACCTTAGAAATTTAATATTCATTAAACATTGGAATTTCATTGAACTTAGAATTAATAATTTCTATTATAACCTAAAAACTAAACATAGGTTCCGTGTGGATTCAATCTCGGTCTCGCCGAATTAAAACTATACCGCACACCTTTGCATTTGGGAATTAGTTTAAACGTAATATTTAGATGCAGTCATATGGAGTCGTAAAAGTTCACAAACATTATTCCTAAACTTTAATAGGAGAAAAGTAAAACCTATGGAAATGTTGATTATGGGGAAAGTGGGGATACTATACAAAATAAGAAGGGTCATGAGATACCCTTAGGTTGAAAGATCTTAAACCTGTGCAGGGTTGGGTAATCATGCTCGTGGACTAGTAATCCACAACGTCGACGAAACGACAAGGCTCATTATGGCTTTTAGACTCGGATTTATAAACGAGGACGCAGGGGTGCTTCGCGACCCGTATATTTATACGAATTGGCGATATTTTAGACTACTACTTTAATTGTGGGATAGCCTTGTAAAATATCCTTCTCCACATTGGGAAAAGAAAATAATAATATAAAGAAAGGTTGACAAGAGAAATAAAAGTTAAAAATTAATGTTACTCTATTTTGTTTTATGTTGACATATCTTATGATTTCCTTTTATATTCATTGTTTTTATGTGATTCTTAAAAAGTATTATAAAAAGTATATTTCTATACATCATGAGCACATGTGGTTTGGTACTCACATCTCTACAGATTGTATTGCAGGTGCGGAACCCGAGACCTAGAAGGGCTGGCACAACCATTAAACGTCACAGTCGTATTGAATAATTTCTATGTGTAATAATTTTAAAAGTTTGATACATATAGAAATACTGTTTTATAAATAAGTACGGTATATATTATCCAGTTTTAATTCAAGACTAGGTATACGTTTTATTATGAAAGTAATTAGTTCTATTGTTTATATTAATGAATAGAATGATTAAGAGCTCTAAAAAGGTAAATGGCGTAGTTATAATGAGTCGAGTGCATTAAGTTTTACATTCCAAACTTATCCCTCGGGATATTAAGATTTCTGGTGCCTGGCAAAGTAAACATAATAGGTGAAATTGGTACACTTTTTCAAAAGTAAAGACTAACTTTATGAAAAACGAAGACTTGGCTTTTCGGAAAACGAAGATTGATGGGGCAATTTTGTCCCCGAAAGAAAGCTTTCTGAATGAATTTGTTTCTTTTCTTTTTCTTTTTCTTTTATTTTTTTGGTTGATTTTATGAAGGATAAATCGTGTCAATTGGGCACAAGTCTAGCGCAGAGCACGGAATTGAAGCTTGACTTTTAAGTGTAGAGTGTTAGACGGTGCAACTGAGAAAAAAAAAATGAATGTAAAATTTGATATAAAAAGTGTATTTAGTATGAGATAAAATATTAAAAATTTTTAAAAATTTTTGAAAATATTTATAAGTTATTAACTTTTTATTTTATTACGCGATTTATGAACTCACAATTTTTTATCACTCCAAATACACCCAAAATATAAGGGTACATAAGATAATTTATTTTTTATTTAATAATATAGTATTTATTTATTATTTATTTTTGTGTAAACGTTGAGACTTATAAAAGACTAATTAAATTATAGCTATTTCCTTTCAATATCTGATTAAGTACGTGATACATTATTTATCTAAATAACAAAATACGACGATTTCTGAAAATATCTCCCTTACAAACTGAAATTTAACAGTTAAGAATTATTTTTCTTTCTTTTAACGATTGAGATTATTTTTGTATTTTTAACTTCCCGCTCAGTTCTTATTTTACTAGATCTCACTATCATCAAAATTGCTAACTTAAATTCTGTCTAATTATTATTTTTAGGAAGTTGAACCTTCCAAGTTAAAGCGGATTTGGCACTCGTTTTATTTTTTATTCTGCTATTTTTCTAATCTTGCAAATCTAAATTGTCTATTTTCATTTAAGGGACAACAATACAATTTTTTGTGAGTCCTATTTTATTGACTTTTTCCTCTTTAATATTTACATTGTAATTATCTCCGCAATTATTATAAATTGAATTTACATTTTTAGTCCTTAAATAAAAATAAACGGTTGAGATTCAAAAAAGTAAGAAAATAGCATCAGAAAAAATAACAAGGGAACCCGATCTAATTAATGCACTATAATTTATGTTTTTTTTTTTATGGTGCTTATCAAAAACTAATTGAAGAGAGAGACACCAAAACACAATCAGGACCTAAAGTTTAAAAAAAAATAAAACTCATGACTTATCATACTTAATTTAATTATATTATTTATTAAAAATAATTTAAGAAAATATATTTCATATTAATTAAATTAATTAATTTAATTTATATTAACTATTAAACATAAATTAATAAAATATATCACATATTAATTTAGATAATTAGTTTAATTTAATTATATTATTTATTAAAAATAATTTTAGTTTAATAAAGTATTTAAATAAAATAATTTATTTTAATATGATGCAATAAAAATGCACAAAGTTTGAAAATTGATAAAATATTTGTAACTAAAGAAAAAAAATGAAAATATTTTTATTTATTTATGTTTTTTTGTTTAAATTTTTATTTTTTAAAAACATAAAAAACATAAATAGGTTTAACAAAAAAATGTTTATGTTGTCAATTTACAAAATTTTGAAAACATATAACAAAAAAAAAAAAAAAATTGGGTGTCCTTATTTATCCTTTATAAATTGTTGGTGACTCATTACAATTGCATCCCACCGTTCCTACATTTTCATCCAGGCTCCATGGAGAAAAATTGCTGCTTTGAATTTCTGACCTTAGTGTCGTTGTGCATCTATTGTTTCTTAGCTAGCTGCTTGGCTTTGAGCGCTACCAACTTCACCACCATCACCGATGATCAATATGCAGCTCTTTTAGCCTTCAAAGCACATATTACCTATGACCCTCTTCACAAACTGGAAGATAATTGGACCACAACCACCTCTGTTTGCACCTGGGTTGGGGTCTCTTGTGGTTCTCGCCGTCACAGGTATTAATATATATTTTATATGATTCTAATATATTTTTACATAAATTGTAGAATTTGATTAGAATAAGTATATTAGAATTTGTTTAGAATAAATATATAGAATTTGTGTTGGATTTAAGTTTCTCATTCTCACCATTTACGGTTGATTTTCTATTACAATAATATATAGAAATATAGAAATAGATTTCTGTTTTTTTTCCTTCTTTTATCTTCTTTCTTTTACCTAACAACAGGCAACGAGTCACGGCCTTGAGTCTCCCGAACATGGGTCTTAGAGGTACTGTTGCTCCACACTTAGCAAACCTCTCATTTCTGATCTCTCTCAACCTCAGCAGCAACTACTTCCATGGTCATCTTCCAAGCGAGCTGTCTCAATTGCGTCGCTTGAGACTGTCGATTTTCGAGTAAACACCTTCACTGGAGATGTTCCCTCGTGGTTCGGAATGTTACCTAAACTTCAACATTTGCTTCTTTCGAACAACACTTTCTCTGGCTCTTTCCCACTATCCCTCTGTAACATTTCTGGGTTGGAGTCCCTTTTCTTACAATTCAATCTTTTAACGGGAGATATTCCAGAGAGGATAAGTAATCTTCAAAGACTGAAGATGCTATTGATGGGAGTTAACCAGTTATCGGGTTCTATACCATCTACAGTTTTCAATCTCTCATCTCTTCAATTAATTGATTTCACATTTAATACACTATTTGGAACTCTCCCGGACGACATGTGCCTTCGACTTCCAAAACTTGAAGGCCTCTTTCTTTCTTTCAATGAACTGTATGGCCAAATTCCATCAACTATAGGTGAATGCAGACAGCTTCAACGTTTGTCATTGTCTCGCAACAAATTCACTGGGATTATTCCTAAAGGAATTGAGAACTTAACCACGCTTCAAAATTTATATCTTGGTTTCAACAATCTCGAAGGTATGATTCTTTCCTTTCCTAGTCATTTAATTAGTAATTTTCATTTACTTTTCAGATTGGTAAAAATGCAGAATATCATTTTCATTTAAGTGCTTTATATCATAATTATATTTTTGTTGATTATTTAATTCATATCGAATCATCAAGAAAATAAATTAATGCGGAAGCGTACCTGAATCCATTGGTGTAATTTTGTGGTTCTTGATCTTCCAAGTCAATATGTAAGTTTCTTTTCTTAATTCTCTCTGACGATGGGATCTCAGATTGATTAGAAAACTCTTACGTATGACCTGGGGACCATAACCTATTTATAATAACTGTAGAAACCCTACTTCTATTCGGTCCATCATAAAATAGAAATATGGGCTTAGGTATCTACACATTAAAGGTCCATACAAAATTGAGATGTTATAAAGCCCAAAATCTTAAAACCTTAACAGACCACTTTAAATGGGCTTAATCTTTATGATAGCCTATAACACACAAATAACATATTTGGCCCACAATTAATTATTTTCCAACAATTTTATGCAAAAGTTTTGTTAAGAATAAATTTTTTAGGTATAGATTGTTTACTGTAAGGTAAACGAATCAATTAATTAAATTTTATTTGTATTGGGCTTGTTGTGACTCAGGATGGTCGGCAATACTGAAGCACAACCCAGCCCCCATAGTTAATTGAAAACCGTGCCAAAATTTTGAGACAAAATGAGGATCCTGGTATGAGACAATAGGTATATGCATGAGTCCCGTAAAGCCTCACTATCTCTCTAATGTACAACTTGACCAACACATCCATAAAATCAGTCATTCAAATTGGTAAGAAATGAGTCGACTTCATAGACGATCTATAATTACCTAAATAGCATCACAACCTTCCTAGCCTTTGGCAATTCTGATAGAAAATTCATTGTGATATTCTCCTACTTTCATTCTGACACTAGCTACAGTTGCAACATCCTCACTGGCTGCTAATGTTTTACCTTTACCTGCCAACAAGTCAGGCATATACTGATCAATTCTATCACATCCTTCTTCATACGCAACTAATAAAATTATCTCCTCAAATTATGATACATCTTTATACCCCAAGAATGCATTGCCAATCAGGAATGGTAATAAAACTCCTTCATAACATTACTCCTAACAGAATCAGGTACAAAGACTCTCCTGATATCTCACAACATCTTCATTATCCACTGCCCAGCCTAGTATACCCACTAACCTCGAACCTTCACCTAAACTTCATAACATTACTTCACCATTTTTGCTATTCTCCTCCGAGATTGGCCTCAACTTCCCCCCCCCCCCCTCTCTGTGTCAACGATGGGCGGGTCCAACAAACAGTATTTTAGCTCATACATGTATTTACAAAAATACCCGTACAGTAAAAGTAGAAATTACCATTAAACTTATTTTTATTTCTAAAATAATTAATAATAATACTAATGATAATAAGAAAAAATAAAAAAATAAATACTGGGGTTTTACATTATTGCTGTTTTGTTTTTTTATTTTTATTTTTACCTAAATTGATGGGCCCTTCCTTGGCCATTCGGTCAACGATAGGATAATTAATCTCAACCATACTTATTGACATGTTTTCTATGAAATAATTACGATTTTTTCGCAATGCTAAGGGTAATAAAAACACTTCGGTTATTAAAATGAATTCATATTAATCTATGTGATGCAAAAATAGCAAAATATTATTCGGTCTTCGTGCTTTAAATACCCAAATCATTTTCTTTTAATTTTTAAATTATAAACCAAATATTTAGGTGGCATTTGATTTATTTTTCTGTTTTTTATTTTCTGTTTTCATTTTATATTTTAAAAATCTCAAAATTAAGAAACAAAAAATGTTCTGTTTTCATTATTTTCATTATTTTGGATTAAAAACGCTCAAATTAACTTTTTGTCATTTTTCATTTTATGTGCAAGCCTATTTTTTGTTTTCTAAAACAAATTTTGAAAACACAAGTGACCAAATGCGTTTTGAGTTTTTTCTTTATTTTCAAAAGTGTAAAATAAAAAATGAATTCAAAATAGAAAATAAAAAACAAAAACGAAAAACAAAAAATAGAAAAACAAACCAAATGATCCCTTAATGTTTTTAAATATTAATAAAAGTTAAAATTGTGGAAGAGCAATGAACTGTAGCATAATTATCAGGGTAGCTACTACACCTTTGGCTGCCCTAGGCGGTAACTCGGGTAGTTTAGAAAAAAAATTTTAGCTCAATTATTTATTTATTTTTAATTTTATCTCACTCTAAACTTTTATAGCCGTACTCATTTTCTCTTTAAACCCTTTATTCTACTTAAATTTTTGTAACCCAGTCATTTTATCTTTAAACATTTTGTTCAGCCCAAACAAACTATAAATCCTAAGTCTACCTCCAATAATTATCAAAATCATGAGGTTAGAATTTCCCAATATGCAACCAACATATCGGAAAATTAGTCAGTGTTATTAGAAAACATGCTCTAAGTTGTTAAAATTGTGTTGCGCATGTAATTTCATCAAAACGTGTCTGTGTGGTCATATTTGAAATTTTTTTTTTAATATTTTAAGCAAATTTTGGTTATATACTGATAATTTTTTCAGTATTTGAAAAAAAATATTACTATTAACTGAGGGAGCACTACTTAAAAAAGTATTTTTAAAAAACGTTATTTCAAATAGTACTTTTTAAAAATATTTTTTTAAAAAATATTTTTTAAAAGTAACATTTCAAAGAATGTTTTCAATATAGTTATAATTTTAAATAGATTATTACAAATTAAATAATAAATTTATTTTTTTGCATTTAACGAGAATAAAAGATTTAAATATTTCACTTTTGGTCACATAAATTTCGCCACAATAGTATAGTATTAATATATTTGTATAATAAATATTTATATGAAAAATAGAAATAAAAAATTAAAATTAAGAAAATACCAAAAATCTTTAAAAAAATCATACACAATATATTCATCCACTTACATGTTAATATAAAATTTATACTTTAAAAAAGAACAAGTTTAGAAAGTTATTTATTAGAAAAAAATTCTAAATAAAAAAATCAAAACTTAATTCACTAAATCTATAAATTAAAAAATGAGTGAAAAAATGAGATACGATCAATTTTATTAAAAACAAATTGAAAATCACATGTCCAATAATATACAAAAATTTACTTAAGAAAAGTTCATACCAGAGAAATATTAGAATTTTGTCAAAAAAATTTAAATAAATAGTTAACAATTAATTGAAGATCATATTATTCTAATATTATATTTTAAAATTAATTTTAGAACTAAAAATTGTACGCCTTGGGTTAAAGGGGGTCCTTCTAGAAATTTTCAAAGGGCATAAGAGAATTTGCAAAAAAAATGAAAAAAAAAAAAAAGAAAAACCCAACAATTTGCGGAAAAAAAGAAAACAAATTTAACCCAACAATTTTTCTTCCCATGGCCAAAAATAATTTAAACCAACAATTTTTCTTCCAACAATTTCAACAATTAACTTATCAATTTCAAAAATTAAAACAATTAGGGAAAAAACAAATTCTATGCATTCTGTGTATAGCTAATTACATTTGCATATAAGATAAAATATACATATTTACATGTAACATTCTCTTTATGTGTGTAAAAATTAGAACTATGCTAAAAGCACTATTTGAAAGAGTGTTTTTAAAAAACACTTGACACTTTTTTAAAGAATACTTTTAAAGACACCCTTAAAAGCATTTTTTCAAAAATTATTTTCTCGGCTAATAGTATTTTTTTAATACTGAAAATCATCAGTATGGAGCTGAAATTTGAATAAAATATCAGCGCAATGAAAAAAATTCTGCAAAATTCCAATCAACATGGTGCAACATTCCAAGAACATTAAATAATTACTCCAACTTATAAACATACCAATTTTTGCCTTATAATATTGTTGATAAGTACATTTACTACCCTTTATTAGGTTAAATGGAAACAATAGACGTATTGATTGCCGGTTTTGAAAGCAGGAAACTGGGAAAATCTTAGTAAGTATTATTGAACCAGTTTCCAATCATCAATAGTATATGAGTTAAAAACTGATAACAGAAGGAAAAAAAAAAAAGAAAAAAATTAGTATGAAATTGTGTCATTTTGAAAGCCATTCATGGATCGAGGGTTATTAAGATTGAAATACAATTTTAGAAATTGAAGTAGCATTTTCAACACATTTGAATTTTTATGAAAGTTATTCGAATAGATGAAAATATTTTAAATTTAACTGTTAGATAAAATTTCACATGAATTCAAGAAGTTATATTCAATTTCAAATTCCTATAGTTAAAAACAAGTAACTTTAGGATCCTTCATCCGCCAATTATATGTATATCATTTTTGAATGAGTGTTAATAATTTTGAAACCACGCGTAGCTTATGAATTTTGTAATTACATAATAAATTAAAAACTAATTATAAAAGCTTAGCAAAAATTGATTTTGCAGGTAAAATTCCTCGTGGCATCAGTAATCTGCTAAGCTTGAAAATGTTATCTTTATATGATGGGGGTCTCACTGTTTACATGCCATCTTCAATATTTAACGTCTCTTTATTAAAATGGTTTTATCTTGAAAAAAAAATAATTTTGCAGGCACTTTGCGAAGGCATATGTGTTCGAAACTTCCTTAGCTTCAAATTCTCAGTTTGCAGCGCAATAAACTGACAGGAAGCATTCCAAGGGAACTTGGCAACTGTAGTTCACTCACATGGTTATCGCTTCCTGAGAATAACTTCTCAGGTATCATATTATCAATTTTTATTTTTAGAATTCCTAAAAAATTGAAAAGTTAATTTTTATTTCAAAATTTTGAATACTTTTAACATGTGCATCTATGACAATTTACAATTCCTCTATTAAGCATATTATGTCAATATTATGTGGAATGATATATCTAACTAATAATAGCATAAATATATTTTGCGTACTTGATGGTTGTGTTGCATTAGGTTTATTATTTTGTATTTTGTAGTCATTCAGTTATACATGCATATAAAATGCCATCATAATTGATTGCATACTGTTTTAATTTTTATGGCTAGTTTGGACAAAAATCAAAAGTTAATTTTTTCTAGCTTATTTGTCGTTTGATATGGTATTTTTAATCATAACCTGATTTTCTTTTTATTTTAGTAGTTCTTAAACATAATATTTACATCTTTTTATAAAAACAAATTATGAAAAAAATACATATAAGTTTGAAAAGTTATAAAATGTCTTGAAAATTTAGGTTTTTTTTTAACGCATTTGTAACTTTTCGTATTTTAAGTATATATAATTTTTTAGGTTCATTGTCTATAGTTATAAAATGTCTTGAAAATTTAGGTTTTTTTTAACCCATTTGTAACTTTTCGTATTTTAAGTATATATAATTTTTTGGGTTCATTGTCTATATGCCCCTTGTACTAAATGTAAAAATTGTTAACAACCCTTAACTGAAAAATTTACATTTATACCCTTGTACTAAAAACTAAAGAGAAACATAGATGGTGTAAATTTTGTGAAAAGATAAAAATATTCATTGAAAATCAAATAATCTTAGGGGATATAAGTGCATAGAATATAAACTATATCAGGTATAAACCTATATTTTTAAAGTTACTAAGAGTCAAAATTATTACTTTTGACAATTTTTTTAACATGTTCACATTAGTCTCAAGTATAAAAGTTCTAAAGATATGTTTGAAGTTCAAGAAATATTAACAATTTTAACTTTATTACAAGAAGTAAAAAGATAATTAACATTAATTATCTTAAAAAAAAACCTCTTTACTCTAAAGTACAGTGGGCATAAAGGTAAAGTTCTTAAATTATAATGGATGTTAGTGATTTTCAAGTTTCATACAATAGTTGTAAATGTAATTAATCCTAACTAAATACTTAGATATGGGATAGATTGGAGATTTTTCTGTATAAAACTCACTATCTAACTAATGCTTGTTGCCTATTAGTTATCTGATTAATTTATTATATGCCAACCAAATTTATTAATTTGTGTACAAATTTAGAATCATTGCTCACGAACTTATGTTGCAATTTTGTGGGTTTCAATGTTTTTGGCAGGTGTAATACCACCAGAAATTGGTCTACTTCAAAACCTGACAGGCATTGTACTGGACCTGAACAACCTTATGGGTCCCATTCCAGCAACAATCTTTAATATGTCAGGGATTGAACGTATTTCGCTTACGGGAAATCAATTATCGGGCAATCTTCCAATGAATATGGTTCTTCGCTAACCCAGTCTTAGAGTACTTTATCTTGGAATGAATAAGCTCCAAGGGATGATCCCCGACACTATTTCAAATGCTTCTAAACTCTTTGACATAGGCTTATCTCTGAACAGGTTTAGTGGTTCAATTCCCAACTCCCTTGGTAATTTGAGGCTCTTAAAACGTCTCTTGATGGCCGAAAACAATTTTGTGGCTGGATCTTCTTTGTCTTCACAATTGAATTTCATTACTTCCTTGACAAATTGTAGGCATTTAGAAGAATTGCAGATATCGCATAATCCTTTAAATGGCATCTTACCAAATTCAATTGGAAATTTCTCTACTTCTATGGAAAGCATAGAAGCAATTGAACGTGGAATCAGGGGCAAAATTCCTAGTGAAATTGGTAATTTAACCAATTTAGTAACCTTATATCTAGGTGGCAATAACTTGACCGGATTCATTCCAACCACATTTATAGAGTTAATGGAACTTCAACGATTAAGCCTTAGCAATAACAATCTACAAGGATCCATTCCAGTTGATCTATGCCATTTAAAGAACTTGGGTGCTTTATATTTGGGAAAAAACAAACTTTTTGGATCCATCCCAGCATGCCTAGGAAATAATATGACCACTTCTCTAAGATATCTTTACCTAAATTCCAATCATTTAACTTCTTCCATACCTACAAGCCTGTGGAGCCTTGCAGATCTCTTGGAGATTGACTTGTCATCGAATTCTTTAATTGGACACATATTACCAGAAGTTGGGAAGTTAAAGGCTGCATCCCTATTAAATTTGTCCATGAATCAATTATTTGGTGAAATACCAGGTGCTATTGGAGGTCTACGTGATTTAATTTATCTTCATTTAGAGTATAATAGACTATATGGAGATATTCCTCCCTCAATTGGAAGAATGACAAACTTAGCATTTTTAGATCTATCCCATAATGAACTCTCAGGTGTAATTCCCTTGTCACTAGAAGGACTCAAACAATTGGAGTATTTCAATGTATCTTTCAATATGTTGATAGGAGAAATTCCAATTAGAGGACCTTTTGCAAATTTCACATACCAGTCCTTTATGTTGAATAAAGCTTTGTGTGGAGCTCCTCAGTTCCATGTCCCACCATGCCATCACCACAAATTGACGAAGACCAAAAAAGAACTGCTTATTGTATTTATTTTGTTGCCAATCGGATTTGTATTTCTTGTTGTGACATTCATAATTTTATTCATAAGACGCCAAAGAAAAAGAAAAATTCTAGCTCAAAGTGATTTGTTGGCACCAGTAAGTTACAGAAGAATTGCATACCGTGAAATTTTACAAGCGACTGAAATGTTTAGTGAAAACAACCTTCTTGGCATTGGGAGTTTCAGTTCAGTGTATCAAGGAAGATTTTCGGATGGAATGGTCTTGGCTATAAAAGTGTTCAATCTGCAACTGGATGGCGCATTCAAGAGTTTCGATACGGAATGTGAAATATTGCGCAATATTCGTCATCGAAATCTAACTAAAGTCATCAGCAATTGTTCCACACTTGAATTTAAAGCGTTGCTTCTAGAGTACATGCCCAATGGAAGTCTCGAGAAGTGGTTGTATTCTCAGAACCATTTTCTAGATATGTTGCAGAGGTTAGACATAATAATTGACGTGGCATGTGCCTTAGAATATCTTCACCATGGTTGCTCAATACCGGTGGTTCACTGTGATATAAAGCCAAGTAATGTGTTGTTAGATGAAGATATGGTTGGGCATGTGAGTGATTTTGGCATTGCAAAGTTGTTAGGTGATGGGGAAAGTATTGCACAAACTAGGACACTCGCCACATTAGGCTATATTGCCCCAGGTGACAGTTTTTCCTAATTTAATTAGTGCAAATTTTCAATCTAAGCTAGCTTCAAGTAAATTATACTATCTTTTTTTTTAATCAAAATGTTATTTCTTTTATCTGATGAAATTGTATTTTGAGATGCAGAATATGGATTTGAAGGATTAGTATCTGTGGGATGTGACATTTACAGTTATGGAATCATGTTAATGGAAACATTTACAAGAAGGAGGCCTACTGATGCAATATTCAGTACTGGAGATTCAAGTATAAAGCAATGGGTAGAAGCTTCACTACCTAATAATGCAATTCTGGACATTATAGATGCAAACTTGCTAAGGCCAGATGAACAAATAGACTATAGTCCGAAGTTACGGTGTGCAAGATCCATCATGGAATTGGCATTGAAATGTTCTGCAGATTTACCACAGGAGAGGATGAACAAGAAGGATATTCTAGTTGCACTAAAGAAGATCAAACATCAATTTCTCACAAATTGAAAGGACAATTGAAACATTGAGGTACATATTTTTTAACTTAATTAGTTTATGATTTATGTCTTTAAACAAACATCTAATTAATGTGAGGAACTAAGTGCCCTCAATGAGGTCAAAAGTATTATTAGCTTGTCCACACACCAATGGGCAATTAAAAATTCATAGGACTTTGATTCATTGTTTTATTTTCTTGTATAGAACTATATATATATATATATTATGTGCTAGGGTATTACTTTTACCCTTTCCAGAATGATTTCAAGATATCATAACTATGCAACTACCTTCTATATCTAGGAAATTCATTTGTAGGTGTCCAGCATGATGCACGCGTCCTTTCAATAGTTATTAAAAGTTACACTTACAACGGTATACATTTGATATTCCATGCAATATTGGCTCTAAACCAAATGAATGGAATTCTTTTTAGTTCTAGTTTAAAAAAATAATTAAAATAGAATTTATATATAAATAATCAAACCGTATTATTTTGATTTGATTCGGTTCTTATTATTTTTATATTTTTAATTTTTTTCCTTATATCTACCTTGTCACTCATATATATCTATCAACCTGTTATCACTCTTTCATTATATGTAAGGGGGATAGGTAAAATTACATTTATTTTCCTTATTGATTAAGCATTCCATCGTAAATAATTAATCTTAAGTAAAAAAATTTAGAAGTCTTTAGTTATTTATGTTAATTCTTATATGATTGTATCTATTGTGATGTAGTTAAATTAAAACTAAAAATAGTAAATTTGAAAAAAAAGAAAAAAACTAAACAGAATGAAGATGATTGATTGATCAAGACTAATGTCAAATCCTATATCTTTAAGACAAGTTTTACCTTTTGCTATTTGATTTCTCAGACATTTGTCACCTGGAATACAATATCAAACATAAATCACAAGCAACACGACAATATATTTGCATAGTGAAACAGCGTATTGTACACTCAAACTTTTTTAATACAATAATGTAGAGGAAAACAAATTTGAGTAAGTGAAAATCAAATGTGGAAGAATGAATTTATAGAGATTAAGTGACCATTTAGAAAAGTCACTAGTGGAATAGTGTAACAAGTCGCATCTCTAAAGTACAATATTATCTACTTTAGGTTTTGTTAGGCATAGGGCATGTACATCCCAAAGAGTCACCCATCTTAGTATTGCCCCTACTCAGGCATGTTAAACCCTAGAGTTCTAATGGAAATCCAGTGGCCTCATGGCTTTAAAACGCGTTGTGCTTTGTAGATATTGAATATTACATATATGCTACTTCTTTCCTTTACCCAGGTAATATGGACAAATGGCATTGTTTCTCTGCTTCACCTCTACCCAGGTAATATGGGATAGAAGGCATTGTTTCTTTGCTTCACTTTCTTGCTGGCAGAGTTCCTTACAGAAAGATCCCCCATAATCCCTAACAATCCTCCCCCCAACAGTTTATGCACCCCGTGTGGCCCAACATTTCCGACTGGGTGTTAGCTTTAATACAAATCTGTCACGTCCTAAATTTTGCAACCCAGGGATGCAAGCTAAAATACATGCAATCATACATTCAGACTATAAAACCATGTCCCAGTCAAAGTCAAACCATAACTAAAGCAAAATAAAGACAACATAGATAAAGACTCGGATATAATAAAATAACACCTCAGCCTTAGTTGGGCACAATGATCAAAAAGAAATTAAACGGACTCAACCCGATCCGATACAACCCAAGCAAAATAGTAGTATATATACAATTAGTGTCACCAAGAGAATAAAAGAACATATATATAGTCAAAAGATAAATAAATTAACTAGGGAATACTACGTCTCCTGGTTAGTAGGTCTAGCAGGCAGTTGTGCCTTAGAACTTGTGTACAAATCTATAGGGAAGTGAGCACCATAAACATGTGTGTCCACTATGTAGCACATAATATATTAATATTCTTTGTCATGCTACTAAACGTGAATATATGTATCATGATGCATGCAACAAAATATAACAACATTATTAAAACATCTTGGTATCAACAATAAATAAGTTAATGACATAATTTAACCATCCATGTCAATTAATAACTTGACATTTGTTAAACACTATCCTAATCATTTGTCGTCATCTTATCCATTACACTATCAACATCATTACGGCACTATAATACTAAACTTAACTTCAATTGAACTTGTCACATCTCAACTAAGCATACATAACCACGTAACCTATGCCCACACAACACACACTATATATGGGTAGGTATAAGCCCTTGCCCAGCGTACCGGGATGCACCCAAGTAATATACAATACCTTACTCATCGTACTAGGACGAGCTCACAAGTCCACACACATAGCTAAAGGTCCAACCAAGTAATAAACAATCCCTCGCTCAATGTACCACGATAAAATATCTTTTGATCACATAGTCAATACCCAACTCACTTCACAATAGTAGATAACACAAACTCAACTCAACATAACTCAACAAACCAACATAAACCTTGACTAATGAACATGTCCAGAATCCAAGTTCCATACACAACTATCCTAATTCTCATAACCCACAATCAATGCATTAATATAAATAGTATACATCAATCTTGAAGTATCAACGAATATGATCCCACCATAATCAGGTATGCACAATTTAAACATGATCCTTTTAGCAGGGAAAAATGAAGTTAGGTATACCTCTATTGTTCAGACACCCCTCCGAATAGAGGACTATTTGCATAAGGGTATGGATGGATGGCTCTATGGACAGCATAAGGAGTAAGGACATCAGTTGTCAGGCTAGGTCCAGGCATTCGTCTGGACAGGCATTCACATGACTCAACTGTGTGAAAGGATGTCCAAACAATAACAGTCATAAATTTAAATACAGTTCAAATTCCTATGTTCTTCTATTTCCAATCCAAATTCATTTCATTACTTAATGACAAATCAAATTTGTTAATATCTATACTTTAAAATCAATAAAAACCTGTGTTCTCTATTCAATTACAACAATAAATTAAGCAATTAGCCACATGTATGGCATTGAATTCATCTTTGGTTTATTTGCAACCCATGTAACCCGAATTCAAAATTTGCAAAAAATGCCATATTCAGGTACAGAGAATCCTTACCTCATATCCAAGAATCCAATATAGGAAGATGATGCAAGAACGATGAAAAGTTAGTGACTTTACTCTCCTTTTATTCTTCTCTTCTTTCATTCTTCTTCTACTTTACATCTCAAAGTACGCGCACACACACACACAACCACCCACCCACCCACTGTATTTTCCTACCAGCACCTCAAGTTCTTAACCCTTAGTCTTTAGCTTTCAATTCTCAGCTTTCAAACTTTTCTTAAACAACTCTCTCTCCCCTAACTCACACATGCAAAAATGTATATATATATAATGGAGATGAGGTGGCCAACAAGACAACCACATAGAAGGCTTTTGGACAGCTGGCCAGATCTGAAACGTGAGTGGTCCGTCCACCATGCAATGGTGATATATCATATATATATAAATTGAACTGGTGAAAGCTATCAAGAAAAAACCCAGAATTCGAATGGTCCATCATCCAAACATATTTGCAGACAGGTCCTAAACTTAGAAAAACTTATGTATTAAAATTGTTAATTGGTGCAAAATCACAGTTTGTCCTCATTAATTTAATGATGATAGATAAATGCCTAAAATAATAATGAAATATTCTAAATAAATACCAAGTCACTATAGTCTCTCCCTCTATAAAAATTTTATCATCGAAATTTGGGGAGTAACACAATAATAAAATAAAATAATATATAAAACAACATAGGACCCTACCCCTGTTAACTAGGTAAAGCCCTCAACACCTAAGCCAATAATGCCACATGTCCAAGAATAGACTTAGACTTTGTGACCCAAGGCCCTACTCACACACAAGAAAAATTAGATAATAGAATTACATAATTCCCTCAAAAGAGATTTGTCATGACTGGATTCGTGCGCTGGGCTGATGAACACGGATCATGAGTCTTTATTGCGACTTGGTGCATCTAAGATTGCCCAAGTAATAAAAATATATTTTGATTTTGGAAATAGGGCCTAGATGCAGAGACTTAGAGTCACCACCTGACACTTTTAAAATTGGTGTATCAAGAAATCTGAGTTTTGATTCTAGTTTAAAACGTTTAGGTTTATATTTTTGAAATAGTGATAAATAGCCCTATTTTAGTTACTCTCAACTGGTCTATGGAATCAAAGATAGTGGGTCTAGGGGTTTGGCTATGCACAGAAACCGTTACGCCTTGATATCTAGGGATATCTAAAATCCTTTTTCACCGTCTATAATCATAATCTCATAATATAATACTTCGATTTATAATGATCATTGCATATAACTTATAAATGCAAATGATACATGAAATGCAAGGCAGTCGAGTCTAGCTAGTGTGTGTGGGTGTAGTGTAATATCTGCCTATGTCGCAGTGATGCACCTTAGGGTGTTCTATGTTCTAGTTAGACCTTTAAATGCAAATTAAATGCTAAGTCTATGACTAGGGATGATATTTGTAATGGATAAATATATTTAGAATCAAGCATGCAAACTTATGTAGTCCTTATGCATGAGCGTGTGTTGGGAATGAAGTGATAATTAAAAGACGGTGTATAAAGATCGAGGTGACATGACTCAAGCTATTTGCTTAAGCTGCCTACATACTCTGTGAAGGGATCAGGTTAATGTAGTTTAGACCTATGGTCAAAACTACGTGTTTGAGTGTTTATGTTGGATGGATGCAAGAGCCTAGCTCTAAGTTAGGACCTCGCGCTGATGGTCTATGAAGGCTGTGGTGACTGGACTCAAACTATTTGCTTGAACTGCCTATATACCTTGTTAAGGGATCTAGTCAATGTAGCTCTAAATTAGTGCCTCGTGTAGATGTGAAATGCAGATGTGTATATAAACGAATGCAAATGTGATCAGAATTATGTGGATGGCAAACTAATTAGCCTCAGACATAATGAGCCTCATCATCGACCAGAGTGGGCTAAGTATACGAGGGAATGACCGATAAGGTTGAAAGAGCCTCACTCCTGATATGGGATAAGGAAAAGAAATAGCCTAGCTTTAGATATGTATTAGGAGTAAGCCTGGCTCTGAGACTGAAATAGAAATTAGCACTTTGCGTTAACTTGGGAAGAGAGTTTCGCTCTAGAGGATAAGCACTTGGTGCAAAATCGAGGAAAGGAGCCTTGCTCCAGAGAATAAGTGACAGTTAGTGCCTAACACATAACTAGGGAAAGAAGCTTGGCTCCAGATAAAAAAGGAAAAGTTAGCACCTGGCGTATAACTGGAGAAATGGAGCCTTGCCCTAGATGAGAATGAATAGTTAGTGCCTTGCACATAATTGGGAAAGGAGTTTCATTCCGCTAGGAAGCACAACTCCGAAAGTGTGCCTCGCACTTGTGGGTGAGTGTTTATCATTTGGGAAATGAACTCAATTCTGATCGAAAGCTCAGTTCCTGTTGATGATGATCAGGTTTGTGTAGAATAGCCTGGGAGTCAACTATGATGTAAGCAATGTAGTTGATATAATCAGGTGTGTCATAGGCATGTTAAACGTGATAATAGTTGAAGGATGCATATTAGATATATCTATGGGAAGTTATAACTTTGAAGTCATTGACTTAGCCAATCCTAAGTCATTCCCAGTCTTTAGAGCCTCACTCACTCAAGTAAATGCTCTATAAGCATTTGACTTCTAAGTCTGTGTCAAGCCAGTGGGTGTGTGTTTGCATGTCTAGATGTGTTCTATGTCACGGCATGTGTCGATATGTCAAAAAATGGTGCATGACATGTTATAACACGCGCTAGCATGGTATATGATGCCTAGGAATGTTATACCCTGATATATGATGATGATAAGGCATGATAGCATGGCATGGCATGGTGATATGGTGTAGCATGATAAAGTCATGGTATAATATGGTATAGCATCATAATGCATCATGATATTATGGTATGAAATGTTATAATAGTATATGAAAATGGTTGTATGGTAAGGATGACATGACATGGTAGATATGATGTTCAACATGTCCTAGCATAATATTATGATGTTATGGCGTGGCATGGTATGACTGATATGCTTTTATGACATTGTGTGGCATGGTAGAATGATGTTATGACATTGCATGGTATGGTAGTATGATATGGGCATGTCATATATATGATGTCTAGAATTTTTCAAAATTATCTTTGGTAAATCCAGTTAATATCATACGTCGGGTCTAACCCAAACTTAAGTTATGACTCGAATACCTTTCATTAACAAAATATTCTTATTTATGTAGTTAAAATTATTTTATCTTAATTATGAAAATAAATTAAATTAAAAATGAAATAAAAATTTTCTAGAGAGAGAATTTTTACTGATGCAGACTTTTTAGAGAGAGAAAATCTGTAGTGTTGGCCTTGCCTTGAGAGCTTTAAGTGCACTAAGTGTTGAATAAATAAAATAAGGAAGGGGAGGCCCTATTTATAGAATATTCTCGACTCAAACAAAGCTTTCGCTAGAGCCATGGGGGCAAACTTGTTTGCCCGAGCCTATGGGTAAAAACTATTGCCTAACTTCACAAGTGAAAAATCTTGACCAGCTTCGCGGGTAGAAAGTTTTGTTGGCTTCACAAGAGAAAAAGCTTGCTTGGCCTCGTGGGCAGAACGGTTTGCCTGACAACACAGGCGAAATGGTTCATTCGACAACGTAGGCGAAAGTTTCTGCCTGACCTAGAGGGCAAAACAATTTGTCACCACCTATTTTGCTAAAGGGGTTTGGTGGCTAGGAGGAAGTGGGGCCATTTAACCTGCAACCTCCAACTCAAGCCATGTTTGGGTAGGTTTGAGTCCTGCTTTGATTGGTTTAGGTCGTTTTACAAGGTTTTGGATAGTTTTTGTAGTTCTAAGAACCTCTCGAGCACTTTTTAGAGTGAATTAAATGAATTAGGTCAAATTTTAGTTCAATTTGGATTCTCCAGTATTGAACTAGGTCTGTTTGAAAACTATTGCTCTAAAATAAGTTGAAACAGAGGAGGGTCACCCAATTTTTTTGTCTGACCTTTGGAGGCACCACTAGAATGCCTCCTTCTACCATATTTAGATATGAAAAATCCAAAAATTCTATTGGCATGACTCCTGGAAAGTTTTATGAATTTATAAAATATTAACAAATTTTTGAATCAAGGCTCTAAAAGGACCTCCTAAGGTTTAACTTGACCAGACCTAACTATGCCATTATGTCAGGAAACATATCCTTTACATTCTTGTGCAATTTAAGGATCTTCTAACTTCATCTAGACGCTCAAATTGTGTCTGGTACACTAGTAGCTTCTTTCTCATCGGTAGGAGCTATTTTGAGTTGGCAGGGCCCGGATGACCTCTGGAGTTGTATTTTGGCTACTTTGAGCTATTTTCTATGTCCTCTAGCATATTTTGGGATGTTGTGTGCCTTTTTGTGTATTTCTGGATTGATATAGGTATTCCGATCAATGTCATTCTTTGGGTACGTCGGTAGAGGTCATTTTTGACTTCAAGATCGAATTAACTCTTAACTTTGGACTTTGGCTCTTCTGTTGATGCTAGAGTTGTCTATTTGATGTCTTAGACATATCTATACAGTCTAGTAGCCTTCTGCCTTGATTTGATTCTTCAGCTTGACTTCTTCATAGTTCTAGGGTTATAATCATCATTTTGTTGAATGTTCATTTTTTGTTGATTTCTGGTGCTTCGACATATTATACAATTAAGAGATGTTAATCAATAAAGCACTATTCAACTAAAAAGCATTATATGTTGTAATGTTTAATTAAGGGGGCAAAATTGGGGTGTCTACAAGATTCTAAAAGAAACAGATGCAATACCAATAGAATGAGCAGAACACTAAACAAAAATGTTTGTGATCTTCTTTCAACAAAAAAGAGAGCGGATACACCCCAAGTGTAAGGTGATTAGTTGTTACAATTTAAATTTATAAAATTGTAAAGTAATAGTCATATCCATAGGGAAAGGCGTAGTAAACTCACAATTCTTCTTTCCTTATTTAGTAGGTTCACACCAAAAAAAAGGAAAGAAAACAGGGTTGAATTTTGAAAACAAAACCTACCTAGGCATTTCGCCAAACACCTAGGAGGCTCTATTTAAATCCAGTTTGGAAATTGTAATGGAAATTTCAATGAAACTCAAAACAATTGTAAAAAGGTCTTGGGTCAAATCAATTTGAGTAATGATTTCTATGGATTTTCAAGGAGAACGACTAATCAATTTGGTTGTAAAATCAAGTTCACTTGATTTAGTTTCTAGATCGAACACTTAGAGTGTAATAATCCATATAGAGTACATGAGAGTTTTAGGTAGCAATCCACATACAAAATCCTTAAGATTAGGCACGAAAATTTTAACTAGCAACCGACATATAGTATACATGGAATATACAATCTAAAATTGATCTAGGAATATCAACTGGCGATTTCAAAGGATCCAAACGAATAAATAACTATTCATTACAAATCCAAAGAAAATTGGACATTGAAGTACAAATTACCTTGAAGATTCACATGCATCATCTACTCTTCTTGATTTGAATCAAAGAATGAAGACTACCCAAGCATCGTAATGGAAGAACTTCAAATATGTATATTGAAATTAGAGCAATTACAAGAGAGTTCTTCAAAAGAAAATGAAAAGAAAATTTTCCAATCTACCAAACAAGATTTAAAATCTCTCTCTACTTTCTATCTAAAACTATATGAATGTCTAATCTAATCCTTAATTAAAAGCCGAACTCACACGTTACCACTGGAACTATGCTGCCTCCTCGTCATCGTGCAGCACTCCTATAAAGGTGAATATTCTATATACAATTCTTTTAGTTCCTAATGAATTTCTCTCAAAAAGTACCCTCTTTATTTATATTACAGTCCTATTCACGTGCAAGTACCAAAAGGCCCCCAAATATACATGAGAATTACAAAAATTTGTAGAGGACTTGCATGGTTCAAACAAAGAGGCGCGCAAGGCCTTTGTTCGAACAAGGGTTCAAATGATCATTTGTACTTGGACAAAAATTGAAGCTTCAAGGTTTCTTCCTCCACTGTTGTTCAAACCAAGGTGCACACCAAGGGTTATGCAAACAAGGTGCCACCATCTAATGACTTAAAAATTTTTTAAAGTTGACAACTTGCTCCCCTTATTGTTGTTTGAACCTTAGTGTGCACAAGGGTTTGTGCAAACAAGGTGCGAATAAGGTTCCACACATAGAATTTTTTCTCCTTTTTTTAGCTCCATTTTTTCCTCTTTTTCCCTCTCATTCATATGGAACTCTTCTACTTACATTTTTATGTTGATTTGGCCTTCAATTGCATAAATTAATTCCTAAAAATTGTAATAACACAAAACACAAGTGTATGAGAAATATGCATTAAAACTAAAGTTTTAAGTGAACGTATTTATGCAATCAGCACGTCAAAAAGTTGTATAAATGCACAATATTATGTGTAAATCACACCCTCCAACCTAGACATTGCTAGCAATGCTCACAATAAGCACAAAGCAAAAAGTGGCAAAAATCAAAATAAGATCACAAAGAATGACGGTAACATAGGAGATTATTAAACTAGGGAAAGAAACAAATAAAGCGAATCTACTTTCACATGAAATCATGACTATACTTATCACGTATAGCAAGCCTTTTAAGTTCGTAGGTTCTCCCTAATGAACGAGTGAAGTCTCGCGAGGGTTTACAGTGATATTATCCACAAACATGCAGATTGATTTTGTGAATGATATAATCCAATCAAATAGTTTATAATTCAATTTCAATATCAAACAAGTTACACAATCCAAGTATCGCATAATCATCGTAAGGCATGTTGAATAAGTTTAGATCAACCATTAAGATTCAAGTATGCCAATTCTTATTATTCGATTAATTTAATTACCAAGCATACCTAATGATGTGGACTTGCCTTTAAATCTCACCAGATCATCCACTCACAAATGAATTCACCCAAGAAAGTTTTCTCTTATGGTTCTTGCAAGAATACAAAGACAAAAAAGTGAAATGAACCCAATCAAGATGTGAATGAAAGAATTAAACTATAATGACTAGCATAGCTCCATGAATGGATATCTCAATGCATTATTAATGTAAACACTACTATAACCCACATGAAATGGATCAATGCATCCATGAGTGTCCTTTCCTTAAGGTCCATTATATCTTTATTGGTTGTAGCTTGGATTTTTAGGAATTAGCTAGACAATAAAGAATAGGAAATTTCAAAGCATATGTCTAGGGATATTATGGAAGTGCAATAAAAACTCAATTTGTTCTAACTCCTCCTTTCATATGCTTTGAATGCTAACCATGAAGTTTTATTGAATTGTGAGTATTCATATTTTTTTTTTCTTTTCCATAGGACTAAAACAAATGATACTCAAGAAGTACTATGTCCTACACTTTCCTTTTTTTTCTTTTTCTTTATTTTTTTGTTTTATTATGAATTTCCCTTCATTCCTGGTGTCTTTCTTTCCAATTTCAATCAACATCCTTACAACACCTATCTACACTAAACATTATGCACTTAATATCCCATAATATTCAAGGGTTGGCTTAAATTTATAAACTGGGCTAAAGAGTCATATATGTGGCTAGAAGATCAAAGAAAATCCATTCTTTCACAGGCTTTAAATTGACTCCAAACATAATTTAATCAAAGAAAAGGACTAAGGCTCCAATAATATAAAAGATGGCCTAACATTACTCCCTAGGGTCACAACAACTCAGAAGATGCATTGATATACTTATGCAAGTCAATATAATGCCTTATGTGCATTGAGACCAAAATAAGAAAGTGTGATAAAGCTATCCAAAGACTAGTGAGATGAACAAAAGATGGGGAATGAAGTATATAACTCTCAAAAACAAAGATAAGGCTCAAAGCTCACCTAATAGTGTTCAAGTCTCCACCTATGTCATGACATACTTAATTAACTAAATCTCATGAACAACAATCCTTATCACACTTTTATCCAATGATCTCAGAGGACATGTTCTTAAGCCATTAGGAAATTACATACTCAGCTTGAATTATGCACCTTATTTAGTATTGAAATCAAATCACTAATTGCTTTCATGGAAAAATACAACATAAAACCAATCAAGGGAGACATGTAAGGTGCAACCCATGCTAAGTCAAGTCAATTAAGCTTAAATATGCTAAAAGTTTGAAATATTGTGACAATTTTTGCAATAAAAGCATAAATATCATCATGCGAAACCTAACCCCCCAAACTAAATTGTATATTGTCCTCAATGTAACAATTATAAAGCTAATGTGGGTCGGTAGTGTGAAAGTGAGCATAATGAAGAGCATATAACCATAGTCACTTAAGTCATAATTCAATAAACCAAGCATAAGTAGAAGTTAAGTAGGCACCTATTATTTAAACTCCTCAAGGCATCATCCAATCTATTCTCTAACCTAGATTTTACAACACTTTCGACAAGAAGCATATATAATCATTAAGTATCAAAATGGAAGTGCAAGAGTAAGAAAAAGGAGGAGAGGGGAATTACCTCAAAAGCTTTCTTATTTGAAGAAAAGAAGAAACTATTCATGAAAAGTGTTAGAAATAAAGAAAAAGAAACATAAAGGAAAAACAAAACAAAAAAAAATTTAGAAAGTAAAAGATGTAATATCTAGTATTTATTTTGGCCATTTATGTGTTATTTTGGTCTAATAAAATATTTAGACAAAAATTGGGTCTGTTCGGTTGGGTTTATTTATTTTTCCTAGGCCTGGTTTGGCTCGAAGTGATATGGGTTGGAAAAGCTATACCAAGGGGGGCCCAACCCTTCTCTTATTTTCTTTACTTTCTTCTTCCTTTTATTATTTCTTTTATTCCTTTTGGGTTCTAGAAGCTACAAGGAATGAGGGGGGAGAGAGAAAAAGAGAGGAGAAAGAAAGTGAGGGTCAGAGGTCAAATATAGTCCATCCTTGGTATTTTCAGTGTTATGATCATTGTGGTTGTGTCAGATTGTGGTGATTTTGCCTGAGTTGAGAGATACAGAGGAGAAAAGTTTTAAGGCTTAGAGATTTCTTCATCTTTTCTTCAAATCTGAGGTAAGTGGGACTTATAATTGTGTTATAGATGTTGTTAGTACAATTTTGATATATTATTTGCTTAATTTAGTTAAGTTTGAAGGATTTTGGTTTATACATATATCTAGATGTGTATATATATGTATATACATGTTGGAATCTAACATTTCATGAGCTAAAGTTGAAATAGACGTTGTATAAATCAATGTTTGGATATTGTGAGGCATATATATGTTGGTATTGTTGAGTATTAAACCTAAGGAGGTTAGTTTTGGCTCGAGAGTGGTCGGGGAAAATGATGCACGTTACATGTATATATTGACAAATATATGGGCTGGGGTCAACCCTACCAGAAAAGGGGTAGACCCTCCTGTTAGCAGAAAGCAACCCATCATTTAGGGGATGACTGGTGTTAACCCCGATCGGGTTGACCCCGACCTTAATAGGGGTCGACACCTTCTGGGTAGTGTATACTCTAATATTTAGAACGTGGTAGGGGTCAACCCTAGCATTAAAAGAAGTCAAAACCTTTTTTGGCAGTATGCATACATGCGTCCAGAACCTGACTGGGGTCAACCCCAACCCTTAAAGGGGTCGACCCATTTCGACAAAATACTCTCCCATGCTTTGAGATTGAACGGGGTCGACCCCAACCTTTAAAAGGGTCGACCCTTTTGCTGAAAAAATATAATTAAATAAATAATAATTAAATAAATATTATCCATAACAACATTTCCTTTTAATATTTATTGAGATAAGAATTATGTAAATTCCATAAAATTTAATTGATTCTTAAATATAGCATGTTTTGTTTAATGTTGAGAATTATTGAAGAGAATTATTATGCATAATTGAGCATATCATACGCATTAGGATAAGATGATCTCATTTAGTTATGAATTTAGTTTGCTAATTGGCCGAAAGCATCATTGTGATAATGTTAACTTGCTGAGGCACGAGTCCAGTATATAGATGGGATCCACAATTTTGAAAAAAATGATAAAATGAGTTCTTGAAAATATCAGATGATCCCCAGTTGATATATATGACTAGAGCTTAGCATTTGGAGTTGGAACATTAATTATAAGATATAATTATGAGATTCTCTCCGGACTGTAGTTGGACTCTACTTGAGCTAAGCAAATATTTGACTAGGGATGTAACACGGTTCCCTAGGAGAAGGCCCAAATAGTGTAGCACAGTTCCCTTGAGTCTTACACCAATGGTGCTATGACATGGTTCTCCACTTGTGATTGTACCTTGCTTAAGTTAAGCAGATACCTGACTAAGAGTGTAACATGGTGCCCTAGCAAGAGGGCTAGGAAGTGTAACATGGTTCCCATAAGTTTTACACCGGTGGAAGTGTAACACGATTCCTCGCCTGTGAGTATATATTGAGATTACTGTTTTTCATGAGAGTTAAACAGTGCAGCTGGTGACCCCGCGTGCTTTGCTAAGAGTCACCCATCTCAGGACAAGGTTAGGGGTAGATGGAGATTAGATAATGCATTGGCCATTACACTGCATTGCATTACATTACACTTGCATTGTTATATTATATTTTTGTTGATATTGTGGTGAATTATGTTATATTTGTTTGTTGTACATTCGTGCACACTTGCACGTCCTCTATACTGAGCAAGTTTGCTCATCCCATCTATATTTCAGGTGATCCTGCGAGGCCAGGGAGTAGCCACTCGGAGCTTAGTTGAGATTAATGGATTAGCCTATCATGTTATTATATTTTATTGTTAGATTACTGTATTTTTATTTGTGCGACCCGAGCTATTTACATGTTGAGATTGTATTATAATTATATTTTCATGGCCATGTAAGCCTTGGACTGTGTCATTGAGGTATGACTTTAGCTTTTATTATGATGATGTCGTTTCATTCATTTTTATATGGGAATGAAGAACGATGTTAGATGCTTTGATTGTCATTATTATATTATGACTTGATCTTGGAACAGGTTTTATTTTATTTTAATTAGTTCCCATATTTCTATACTATCTGTTCCGGACAATTAAGTTAGGGGCATGACAGAAGAAGTAAAAATCTAAACTAATAAGAAATAAGAAAATTAAAAAAGTAAAAATCTACCTACTATGTACAAGGAAAATAAAAGAGAAGGGTCATCCAACACCTACCCTATCCCAATTCTTACCAAATGGCTTTATCAATAAAATGTTCTCTCCAACCTTGTGATGGATCAAAGATGGGTAAGCTCTAGGCGTATGTGACACCAGAGACAAGTTGGCCTTGTGGGGATCCTTGAACTCTGGATTTGGCCCCCAATGAAGGTCAAAAGTGAACATGAGATGCTCTAATAAACACTCAGCACCAAGAAAATCAATATGAGCCACCTCCTTAGTATAATCTACATCCTTTCCTACCCTATGTATAGCCAATTTCAATCAAGTCCCTAACTAAACCCCAAATCAAACTCTCAGGTAGGGCAAAATCAAGATATGAGAGGTACGTGTCACTTTCACTCTCGAGTGCACAAGCAAGTGATATGGGTGAGAACGACTGAATGTAAAACTCCTTCAGACCAAATGACATGCCCACCCTCAAAGTGGGACTTAAGCTTCTAAAGAACAGCTTGAGTGATTAGGGTAAAATCAGCATCATACTTGGAGGTGGTGATAGGTGAGAAACATGCACCAATGATGGGCTCCACATACACAGGACTAATATTCACTAAACTCTTAGTATGGGTGAAGGAAGGTACATGGTCAAGAGAGTAAGAGACAATTGGAGTTATAAAATCCTCCCTCACATTATCCCTTAAATCAATAGTCTCTAAAGGTGTATCATCATCAAACAAAGACCAATCAACTTTGAAAGTATCAGTGGGTGATGTGGGGCTAGGATGTGTATATGGACTGGAATGTAGTAATCTCAGGCAATGTATCCTCAAAACCCTTACTATTTCCCTTAAGACCTTCAAAAGGAGTATTATTCTATGAATGCTCAAGGTCATAGGGACAAGTTTCTACGAAAAACTTAAGAAGTGTGTCTAACTCAGAACAAGACTTTATGGCACACTCTAAAGGGGGGACATCATATACAAATAAAGTCCTATAATCATGACATTCAGTCTTTATGAATGGTGTAAGGTGTGAGCATGTAGAGTCAGCATGTGATATGTTGTCAAAAGTGCTAGATGCAATAATATGTTCAGCATCTCTCTTAGGTCTCGCGTTCTTATAAAAAGACTCAAGATAGTGCTATGCTATGTCTTGTGTAAGATCAAGAATCTCATCAAGAGTGTGGCGGATGTTTGGACACAAGCTATAAAAGGAGTAACTCAAAATGCACCATAACTTTCTCGGTTAGGATTATAAAATATCATTGAACCCTACCTAGCATTCATAGAATATCTTACCCTCTTTTTAGGAAAAAATTTTTAATTGAAATTTGAGGATGTATGTCTGATACATGGTGGAAAAGTGACAGAAAAATGCATTCAACAAATCCGCCCAAAATTGAATAGGTGAATAAATAGCAAAGTACCAATCTAAAGCCACCTCATGCAAAGATATAGGGAAAAAAATCCATCATAAAAAAATTATCCAAGCAACCATTAGTTCAACGCAAACAAACTAACTCAAAATTTTCAAATAGACTCGAGGGTCCTCATGCTCATGCCCAAAATATGAAGGTAACATATGTGTGGTTTCTAGAACAAAGTATATGCCATAAATCTCCTCTAGATAACCAGCATGTGGGTAGTGGTGTTGGGTGAACATATGTGCATGCATTGAAATTCATATTCATCATTAGAATGTAAAATTAAAGAAAAGAAATAAAAATAGAAAAAAAAACTAAGCTAGATATGCAAATTAGACTAAATGCAATGCAAACTAATTAAATGGTAAGCAAATGCAATATGATACAAAGTAAAAATAAAGAAAAACTATAACTAAGAGAGTAGAGATAGGAAAGAATATTCTCAATTGCTTGAAACTATTCAATCCTAACTCCGAATTGTGTTTAAATAATTGCTCTCCTCAGCAATGGCACCAAAATTGCTTGTGATCTTCTCTCAACGAAGAGAAAGCGGATACACCCTAAGTGTAGGGTGATCGGTTGTGGCAATTTAAATTTATAAAATCGTAAAGTACTAGTCATACCTATAGGGACAAGCAGTGAACTCATGACATTTCTTCTTCTCTTATTTAATAGGTGTCACACAATAGAAATGAAGGAAAATAGGGTTGAATTTGGAAACAAAACCAATCTAGATATTTCATCAAGCACCTAAGAGGCTACATTTAAATCCAGTTTGAAAATTATAATGGAAATTTTAATGAAACTAAAAAAAATTGTAAATAGGTCTTGGATTAATCAATTCGAGTAATGATTTCTATAGATTTTCAAGGAGAACAATGACTAATGAATTTGGTTGTAAAATTAAGTTTATTTAGTTGAGTTTCTAGATCGAGCACTTAGAGTACAACAATCCATATAGAATATCACTACTAGAAAAAAGGCCTTTTGGCTATGATTCAAAGTAGTAGCCAAAAACTAAGGAGTAGTGGCCAAAGGGTATTGGCTACAACCTAGCTATGGCTCGTAAACAATAGCATCCACTTAACGGCAAAAGGTTCTTTGGTTATAGCCTATAACTGTATCCACGTATTGGTTACGGCAAATATACTATTGGTTACAGCATGTATGGACTAGCCAATAAAATGGTCCAGAAATCATTAGCAACTGTAGATATAGCTTTTGCCTACCACATGGATTGTGGCCAATACCAAAATTATATTATTTTGTATATAATGTTGGCTATTGCCCATGGCTGTAGCCAAAAGTATTAATTATTTTTAAATTTCAATTTAATTTATAGTAATAATTTTTTTAATTGTATAATTAATATTGCGACCAAAAAGTCCCCCTCAAGGTGAAAGGAAAGTATTATAAGGTAGCGGTTAGACCAACGCTGTTATATGGATCAGAGTGTTGGGCAATAAAGCATAATCATGGTCAGAAGATGGCAGTTGCGGAGATGAGGATGCTAAGGTGGATGTGCAAGATTACAAGGAAAGATAGGATTAGGAACGAGAAGATTAGGGGCAAAGTAGGAATATCACCGATTGAAGATAAAATGAGAGAAAATCGATTAAGATGGTTTGGTCATGTTAGAAGGCATCCAGCAGAGGCACCTGTTAAAAGGTGTGAAAGTATGGAGATTGCCAGGAGTAGGAGAGGTAGAGGAAGACTTAAGAAAAGCTAGAAATAAACTATTAAACATGACCTGACCTACCTAGATCTATCAGAGGACATGGCCCTAAATAGATCTAATTGGCGCCAACAAATCCATATAACCGATCCCACATAGTGGGAAAAGGCTTGATTTGGTTTAGTTTACTTGTACAATTAATATTATATTTACAATCAATAACCAATTTCAATTTTTGTTCAGTATCTGTAATTTAATATGGGATATAAACTATAATAAATTAATAAAAATGCATCCAAATATATTAAAATAAACAAAATTTTTAAATAATACAAAAACAAAGTTACATTCGTAATACAATATCAAAAAATATCCTGAATATTGTATTAAAAAAATTCAGAATTAACATCCACAATACGGTACCCACCAAAAAAAAAAATCAACTTCACACCAATCTTGATTTGAATCCTAAAATAAAAATAAAACAATGATTAGTTTAATAATCTAGCTAAACACAGTAAAAAAATAAATGTAACATAAAATAATATTTAAAAACTCCTGTCAAAATTTAGTATTCAATAACCAATTCATGGTTAAATTAAAAAACAAAAAACAAAACAAAACATTACTATCCTACCATTGCAAACCTCAAAAACACTCGAGCACTTGAAGATACAGATTCTTTGACAAATATGGGAAAATTGACCAAAATCGTCTCAATTCAAGAAAAATCCTAAGAGCAAGTAGAGAACAAATAATAAAGATGATTATGACCCCCCTTTTTTTTCTTTTTTCACTTTATGCATGTGTGTGTGTTTGGGACAGGCTAGGGGACTAGGGTTTACGATCAATTAACACAACATCATCTCAAACATACCCATCACAAGGTGCACCCAAGCAGTTAACGTTAGAGAAGGGTAGGAACTAAATATCACACTCCTACGGGCATGTTACAAGCCCTTTTAATCTTAAGTTTGACAAATCCAGCATAAAGTATTGCAAAAACCCGCAAAGGGGTAGCCACTGCTGGTAAAAATGAATTTCCAAACAACAATTTAGAAACATGGTAGAACACAAATACTAGAGACCACAAGGCATGTCACCTATGCCTACCCTTGCAACAGAGCTTGTTCAACCGTTCATAAAAACATATGTGTGCATATTCATCTCGAATTCCAGACATTCAGTAAAATAAGGACTAATTTGGCCAAGTTACTCGTATGTTTCAAGTTCACTAATACTATGCTAACAAAACCAAAGTGGGGTGATACATTGAGAAATACCACATACTAATAATACCCAAATAAATGACTTAGCATATTGACAGTTCCTAGCTAACTACCAGCAAACACATCAGCGTATAACCTCTTCAACTTGAGAAACTAAGCATATAGAACATGCTCTGTGGGGAAAAGTTGGGATCAAGTACTAAAACAGGCTACAAAGGATTGCAATGCAACACAAACAAACAGAAGGGGTTCATATATTCCAACAAAAAGCCCTCTTAATATTTATCTGTACGGAAAAAAAGAAATGAATATGCAAAACATGAAATGGCTCAAAAGAACTCCAATAAAACACATCTTATCATACTGAATTTATACTTTGTAGACACAAGTCAATGCTTTCCTGGAGGAACCAAAAAAATAAATAAATGAATAAAAATAAAAATAAAAATAAAAATAAAAAAATAAAACAAAACAAAAACAAACAAACCAACCTTGAGGAAAGAGAGCATATATAGAAGTCCTTCACTCTGCCATGTTAAAGGTTTAATGTAGCTCCGATTGCTAACATTGAGACCCTCCTTAATATGTATAACTGTCATTAATAAGAAGGAAAAGTAAATTGTACGTCTATTTGCTGAACTCTATGAAATTAAAGAAATAAAAGAGTATTGCCACACAAGGCTAATCCAAAATTCTGTGTCCAAATTGATTGACCAAATTGGTGGAGGCACATTCGCTGGTGCTTTTAATTTTCCACCCATTTTGGAAGAAAATCACTTCTAGTTGGACTATAAATGTTAAGTTGACCTCCAAAAGAGTTTCTTCTTCACCATAAATGGGAAATAGATTAGAGCTTTAAAATTCCAAACCCACACAACCACACATACAATGAAAGTTATCACACAAGAGAATAACAAGGAAACCCTATCACAGGGAGAAAAACCTCTATTTGCAATCCCACTATCAACGGGTTACAAGACTCTACTCAGACTCTCTACGAATCACTCGCACGAATCCTTTCGTCACTCTTACTCGAATTACTCGATAAACCCTACAAGCAGGCTTTCTGCCTCACACAGAAAGTGAAAAGAGAATACAAGAATAATATAGAGAAAGAACGTGAAAAACTCTCAATCATAAAAGACTCTCTCTCTAGGTCCCTATAATATGTTCTCCCCACCCTCCTTATTAACAGAGTTGGTTTCACATATATAGAGTTACACAAAGTTGCCCTTATTTGGCAAAATGGGAAATTAAATCCGGACAAAATATTGGCAGCTCGCACCCGCGCACACCCAGCCTCTATCCTGCGGACCTTACTGAAATTTCTGGGACGTGTCATAATAGCTTGGCGTACCCGCGCACTCCCTGCGGGCTACCTACGAGCCCGAACACACCCGCGCGCTCCCCGCGTCGTGCTTGTGAAGTACACTGGAATTTCGTCCACGTTCCAGAAAGTTACGTCCGAATCCAATTAGGTTTGTAATCCTTCACACCAATTAGAATTCTACAAAATCTTGGTCAACTTGATTCATTTTATCTCCTTAATTTCTCAGAATTATTCAAATCTTCAATTTGCATCACTTTAGGAAACTTTAATAGCATCCCTAATTTAACTAAGATTTTGATTGGATTTGCCACAAGACTTTACAATCTCCCCCTTGGAAATTCCATATCAAAACTCAAGTTAAATTTTAAATTTTGCTCAAATTCTGCACATACTGAACACACACATCAAGGCACCATGTGGAATAATGATATAAAAATGATCAATGATATCATAACCAAACTAACACACTGAGCACATAATACATAATATATCATACCATAGTCGAAACAAGTTCACATATCACATACATAACCTGAATTAACTCCCCCATTTTGATATGGAAATGACAAGCACACAAAATGAAGAAGGAAGAGCACAATATAAAGTCTAGTACAACCATAAAGTCAAGAACAAATATGATAGTCAGGTACACAGCAAAGCATGATCAAAAGAAACCACTGCCATCATTAAAGCCGCCGCTGCCACCACTACCACTAGCGCCAGCATCACCAATCCAGTAGCATCATCATCATCAGCCTAAGGGAGCTCATCTTAGAAGGCTCTCCAATTATCAATCTGTTGGTGCAAGGACTAAAAATTTGTATTGCATAAGTCTGTGAGACGCTGAATACTACTTTCCATGTTACCTAGCCGCTCATTCATCAAAGTCTGATCAGTTCTAATATTCTCTATCTCCCCCTCAAGACAAAGCAGGGACAAGGATAATGCATTCATCATATATGGTCTAGTGGTTCGACTAGACTTAGCAGCCTCGGGGTTATCAAGTGTATCGTCAACAGCTTGGCTAACGGACTTGTTGGCACTAAGGCGAGTAATGGGTGTGGGCTAAGAGGTAAGGCCGGATGTAGGCAAGTCAATGTTATGGGACTGTATGATTTTGGTGACGAGAACCCCGAAAGGTAGGGAGTCCTTTGTACGTTTCAGTTGTTGAGCAATGAACATGAGACGAAACATGAATAAGGCAAGATCAAACCGAAGACCCATGAGTATGGCATACATGACACGACCTCTTCTAAGTGTGACATCAGAATAATGTGATGTAGGATCTATGGATGTAGACACAAATAGATTAAGCATGCGATGATCGGTTTTGAGATGCCCATGTACATATGTTTCACCACGCCAGGGTGGTGATCTAGTAAGAACACTAAAAACATTGGTCAGGTCTTTTTTGGTGGGAGAAACACCATCTTGAGAATGATAGAAAAGTAAAAGGCGTTCCTCAAGAGTAGGTCGGGCAATGCCTAAAATGGAGGCAATAAAATCAAGAGTGACAGTGATGGGCACACGATTAACTGAAGTTTTAAAAGTGGCATTTTCAAAATCAGTATCACAAAAATTTACATAAAATTCTTGCACCAACTTCACAGGGACAGATGCAGATAGAGAAGAAACAGACTCCTAACCCAACTAAGCAAACAAAGGTTGAAGCATGGGAAAATCATTTAAATCCAGTGATCTTTCAACAAGAATGGGCCTTTTGGAGAACAGACTTCTAAACTCATTGTGATTTAAGTACCTATTTCCAGAAGAGGAAGATGACCCAGAGCGATTTCTCTTAAACATGACTATGAAAATAACAGAAACTAAGAGAGAATGACGTGAAGAGTACCTAGAATGCAAACATGCAGACATAAAAGCTGGAGAGGAAGCCGAATGGTCACTGGTACGGAGGAGAAATATGCTGGAAAGTGACCCGCGGACTATCCAGGGCCCATATATATACCCCACAGCGCACCCACGTGCATCCAACGGGTAGCCTGCGCCAGGGGCGGCGAAGAGGCGCGCATCCTACGCCCTGCCTGCGAGGCTCTCGGGAAAATACGTGTAAGTGTAGATTTGGACACAGACAATCCAACCCAAAAAGAAATAGTAGAAAGATTCACAAAAAAAATGTCAAAAAAAACTTTAATTCCACTATACCAATGCATGTACATCAATCTCTCACCCTCCATAAAATTAATGATGCACATTTTGGTTTTCCAAGAAATTTTTTTTTTTTTTTAAACACTTGGCGGCTTTCACACGCTTATGGGTAGATAGATATTCCCTTAACAATCAATGAGTCATTAAGGGGCTTCTCACTGGTCCCACCGGTAGCCCTTTCCAAGTTTTTTTTTTTTTTTTTTATGCATAACTTTGATATGCACATATCAGGCTCCTCAACATTTCTTTTTTTTAAACAAATTAAACAATAACCCTTGATTCGTAGAAAATAAGAGAAAGAAGTATATGCATGTATAGTCAAGTGTAATAGGAAGCACTCCAAATTTATGACAAAATTCACCAAAACACTTCGTATCAATTTACAAGGAATGCAAAAATTATGAACCCATTGAAATCTATGAATTTTGAAGATTTAATGCACATGTAACAGTATAAAAGTCATAAAATATTTTCAACTTAATCAATGAACTTCTAACTTATCTTTTAGATTTCAATGGTGTGCACAAATGCTTACAGATTTTCTTAGAGACTTGAAGCGAAGGGCATCCAAGGGTTTTGTGAAAAGATCAGCAAGTTGATTTTTAGTTTGCACGTGCTCCAATGTGATGATGTTGTCCTCTACCAGCTCTCTAATGAAGTGATGCCTAATGTCTATATACTTAGTGCGAGAATGCAAGACAGAGTTCTTAAAGATACTAATAGCACTCATGTTATCACAAAACAGAGTAATAGGGCCTTGCTCCATCCCATAGTCAGCAAGCATTTGCTTCATCCATAGGAGTTGGGTACAGCAACTACCAGCAGCAATGTATTCAACCTCTGCAGTAGATAATGAAATAGAATTTTGTTTCTTACTGTGCCAAGAGACTAAATCATTCCCAACATAGAAACATCTGCCAGAAGTGCTCTTGCAATCATCTACACTCCCTGCCTAATCGGCATCAGAGTATCCCGCAAGATCAGAGTTGGTGTCACATGTAAACCACATCCCAAACTCTAGTGTACCACTGACATATTTTATTATCCTTTTGACTGCATACAAGTGTGATTTCTTAGGATTAGCCTGACATCTAGCACACACACCTACACTAAATGCAATGTCAGGTCTACTAGATGTAAGATATAACAGACTCCCTATCATGCTTCTATACATGGTTTGATCAACACTTTTTCCACTTGGGCCTTTATGCAATTTTGTACTTGTGCTCATGGGGGTTCTAGCATGTTTTGCATTTGAGAGTCCAAACCTTTTTACTAAGTCCCTAGCATACTTGGATTGTGAAATGAAAATCCCATTATCTTCTTGTTTAATTTGGAGTCCAAGAAAGTAAGTCAACTCACCCATCATGCTCATCTCAAACTGTGTAGACATTAACTTACCAAACTCAACAGCATATGATTCACAAGTAGAACCAAACACAATGTCATCCACATAAATTTGTGCAATTAAGATGTGCTTAGAATCCATGCGAAGGAATAAGGTCTTGTCTACACTACCATGAGTAAATCCAGATTCAATTAAAAATACAGTGAGTCTTTCATACCATGCACATGGAGCTTGTTTCAAACCATAAAGGGCCTTTTTCAATTTAAAAACATAATTTGGAAATTTAGGATCCTCAAACCCTCTAGGTTGTTCTACATAAGCTTCTTCTTGAAGAACACCAGTCAAAAATGCACTCTTGACATCCATTTGAAATAATTTGAATTTCTACAAACATGCAACAGTCAAAAGCAACCTAATGGATTCAAGTCTAGCAACAAGCGCAAAAGTCTCATCAAAGTCAATTCCCTCTACTTGTGTGTAACCTTGTGCAACAAGTCTAGCTTTGTTTCTAATGACATTCCCAAACTCATCACTTTTATTTTTAAATATCCATTTAGTCCTAATTACATTAGTGTGAGTAGGTTTAGGTACTAAAGTCCACATATCATTACGAACAAATTGGTCTAATTCTTCATGCATGGCATTTAACCAATTTTCATCAAGCAAGGCTTCTTTAATATTTTTGGGCTCAACACTAGAAACATAACACACATAAGTTACCTCATTCCTTAATTGCATGCGCGTTTTCATCTTGTCAGTTACCTCACTAATGACTTGACTAACTAGATGATTCAACTTTACTCTAGATGATGGTTCCAACTACTTTGTGGTTTTGGCATGTTCAACTTTGTCTTCTTTTCTCAATCTAGTGTTTTCTTCTTCCATATGCTCTTGTGCTTCTTCAGTCTCCTCCATAAGTCCATCATCTTCTTCACTCTATTTGAAAACATTAGCATTAGTATTGTCATCAACAATTACATTGGCAGATTCCATCATAGAAGATGTATTTAAATTATAAACACGAAAAGCATAACTAGTAGAAGAGTAGCCCAAGAAGATTCCTTCATCGCTTCGGGAGTCAAACTTTCTAAGATTTTCCCTATCCTTGAGGATGAAGCATTTGCTCCCAAAAACTCCGAAATACTTAACATTAGGCTTCTTACCATTCCATAGCTCATAGGGTGTTTTTGATGTACTAGGACGAAGATACACCCTATTTGCTATGTAGCATGCTATGTGTACCGCCTCTGCTCAAAACTTCTTAGGGAGTTGTTTTCCATATAGCATAGACCGCGCCATCTCTTGCAGAACTCTATTTTTCCTCTCCACAACTCCATTTTGTTGAGGTGTCTTTGAAGCTAAAAACTCGTGCTTAATCTCATTTTCATCACAAAAATCTGCATACTTCTAATTTTCAAACTCTCTTCCATGGCAGTCCTGATTCTAGTGATGCAGCCTATCACACGTTGTTTTTCTTGTTGTAACCTGAAACACAAGGACTTAAAAAGCATCAAAAGTATCTGATTTTTCACACAAAAAATTCACCCATGTAAACCTAGTAAAGTCGTCTACAGCCACAAAAATATATTGCCTACCTCCAAGACTTTTAGTGCGTGTGGGTCCCATTAGATCCATGTGAACAAGCTCAAGTGGTTCAGAAGTGTTAATTGGTTTTATCTTTTTGTGAGCCTTCCTAGCTTGCTTTCCCAATTGACACGGACCACATACACTATTTTTTTGCTTTTTAAGATTAGGTAAGCCCTTTATGAGTTCAGATTTGGACAATTTGTGTAAATCTTTATAATTCATGTGTCCTAATCTTTGATGCCATAACTCAGTTTCATCTAAAATGGCTGAATTGCAAAAAAAAACCTTCTGAATTTGCTACCCCATAGCAATTATCAGATGTGCATATGTCGTGCAAGACTTGTTGTCCCTTTTTGTTGAAAATATTACATTCATTTTTAGAAAACTGGACAACATGGTCAGCATCACACAACCGACTTATACTTATAAGGTTAGCTTTAAGTCCATTCACATATAAAACATTTTTCACACATTTAAAAACTGTGGACTTAATCTCACCTTTGCCTTTTACCTGAGATGTACTACCATCACCAAAGGTCACTATACCACCCTGATAAGTTTTTAAATTTGAAAACAAAGATTTATTTCTACTCATGTGATTAGAACATCCACTGTCAAGATACCACATGTTTGAGTTCAAAGCTTTCAGGGCAGTTTGTGAAACAAAACAATTTAAATCTGACTTTCTAACCCAAATAGCTCTAGTTTTAAGACCAGTTGTCTTAACAGATTTTTCTTCACGTTTTTTAATTTTATGAAAATTCTTTTTCTCAACAAATTTGAAATTTATACCTTTTTGAAATGTTGGACTATTTTGTTTTTGAAAAGGACGTGAGGTTTTGTAAGAATCTTCTGAAAATTTTGAAAACACTTGAAATCTATTCTTCATAGGGACTCTAGGTTCAGGATTTTTTGAAAAATTTTTAACATAGTTTAAAGGAAGACCATAGAGCTTGTGACAGTTTGGGCGTATATGACCTTTGATTCTAAATGGTGACAAACAGGCACAAGGGAATGGGGTCTAACAAAATGCATACCTTTCACTATGTGAGGAGGATGCTGATGGTGTTTATTCTTTTCAAAACTCTTCTTTGGTGGTGCAGCAGGCTTTGGGAAGGTCTTTGGATTAGCTGCAGGTTTTGGAAAAGCCTTTGCTGCTACTGAAGGTGCTGATAATGATGAAACAATTGTACTTTTTTCTCCAGTGTAGCCTAAGCTTGCTTTGGCTCCATGTGTTCGTTGTTAGCTCCAAATTTCTTCAAACTTTTGAGAACTGGAGTTCATTCTTTCAATTATCTTCTCATCACTCTTGATCTTCTCTATCAGCTTATTGATCTCATCCTGAAGTTCTCCAACAAGTTTCTCCAATTCATCAATCTTTTTATTCTTTTATTCAAGTTTTTCTTTACACTTTTCTGCACTATGAGACTGAGAAGTTTTGTCAGATTCCAAATAGATATTTTACCAGTGAGCTTTTCATTCTCTGTCTTCAAGGAATCTCGTTCACTTCAGAGTTTACAGTTGCGGGTATGTTAGGTTTGTCTTTGTTTCTTCACCTTACTGTATTCGACAATTAGAGCATCATAGGCCGCTTACAGATCATTGTTGAATTCATCCTCAGAGTCATCATATTCATGATCTGATATATCGGTGTCGCTTTGAGATCCAGATGATGTTCCTGTAGAAGAAGAGTGAGACGCCATAAAAGCAACAAAATTACCTGATGAAGATGATTCATTTGAACTGGAGTCATCATCTAATGTAGCGTTCATGACTTTGACTTGCTTCTTTTTCATCTTTTTGTTTGCACAATCATGAGCAAAGTGTCCATATCCATGACACTCAAAACACTTGATCTTGTACTTTTTATTTTCTTCCCCCAATTCAATCTTCTTGATCTTATTTCCTTTTTCTTGAGATTGTGACTCCTTCTTGTTATTCTTATTGAATAAGCCCTTTTTCCTTATATATCTTACGAATCGTTTAACCACAAGCGCCATTTCTCTATCCGACTCTTCTTCATCACTTTCTTCTTCCACCGTCTTTAAAGCAATGCCTTTTGACTCCTTGCGAGGTTTCACCATATTTGCTTCAAACATTTGCAAGGATCCTACAAGGTCTTCTATTTTCATGGAGTTCACATCTCTGACTTCTTCTATTGCTGTGACCTTAGAATCAAATACTCGTGGAAGAGAACGTAAAATTTTACGTACCACTTTGTATTCTGGAATTGCTTCTCCAAGGTTGTGGCGGGAATTAACAAAGTGACTGAGTCGGACATAAAAATCGTCAAATCTTTCGTCTTCATTCATCCTTAGTCCCTCAAACTCAGAAGTGAGTGTTTGAAGCTTATTGGTTTTGACTTGTTCGTTCCCTGCATGTGTACTTTGCATAATTAACCACGCTTTTCGGGCGCGCGTACAACTTGAGATGCGATAGAATTCATTAGGGCAAACTACAGAAAATATGGCACTCAAGGCTTTGAAGTTCCACTCCGAACTCTCTTGCTCAGCTTTAGTCTATGTCTGAATTAACTTTTGTTCGATTCTTCCGTCAACTTCATGAGTTGGTTCTTCCCATCCTTGAACTATTGACATCCAGACTTTGTAATTAATTCCCAAAAGAAAAGCTTGCATTCGTACCTTCCAGTATGAATAGTTTGAGCCGTCAAACCAAGGAGGTCTGGTGCTTGAACCTCCCTCACATGGTGGATCCATTGGTTTGGATGAAGATCTTCACTTAAGAACTTAGAGTGACCTACTCTAATACCAATTTAAAATTCCAAAACCCACACAACCACGCACACAGTGAAAGTTATCACACAAGAGAATAACGAGGAAACCCTATCACAGGGAGAAAACCTCTATTTGCAATCCCACTATCAACGGGTTACAAGACTCTACTCAGACTCTCTATGAATCACTCGCAAGAATCCTTTTGTCACTCTTGCTCGAATCACTCGATAAACCCTACAAGCAAGTTTTCTGCCTCACATAGAAAGTGAAAAGAGAATACAAGAATAATCTAGAGAAAGAACGTGAAAAACTCTCAATCATAAAAGACTCTATCTCTAGGTCCCTATAATATGTTCTCCCCACCCTCCTTATTAACAGAATTGGTTTCACATATATAGAGTTACACAAAATTGTCCTTATTTGACAAAATAGGAAATTAAATCCGGACAAAATATTCACAGCTTGCACCCGCGCACACCCAGCTTCCATCCTGCGGACCTCACTGGAATTTCTGGGACGTGTCATAATAGCTTGGCGTACCCACGCTCTGCCTGCGGGCCTGAGCGCACCCGCACGCTCCCCGCGCCGTGCCTGCGAGGTACACTGGAATTTCGTCCAGTTCCAGAAAGTTACGTCCGAATCCAATTAGGTTTGTAATCCTTCACACCAATTAGAATTCTACAAAATCTTGGTCAACTTGATTCATTTTATCTCCTTAATTTCTCAGAATTATTCAAATCTTCAATTTGCATCACTTTAAGAAACTTTAATAGCATTCCTAATTTAACTAAGATTTTGATTGGATTTGCCACAAGACTTTACAGAGCTAAACACAAAGAGGTAAATACCTGGTGCTCGAAATTAGCTTTTGACCTAGGAGTGGGTATAAGAAACACTCAATAACTGGTTCAGTCTGCAACGTAGACTTGCCCAATCCTGAGTTATCAGTTGGGACAGAGCGCCAGCTAAGAATAATATGCCCAAGTGACTCTGCAGCCTTTACATATAATCAAAAGTTTTCTTAGGAAAAAATATAGAAAACATCGTAATTACAACTTTGCCTTGTTCCCTTCGAGTTTCAGATGTAGGCAGGAAAACATACCCTCAGCATACTCCCCTGGCGATGGTAGCTCAAACTCCGCATCTTTAGGACCTGACACAACGTAACCCTACAAAAATTAATGGATTTAATTTTTCTACTTTATGTTCTTCAGTTCATTCTTCTTTCACAATTTTTTATTAACAAAAACACACAATCTATAATTATCGAACTCAGCTATAAATATATATACACGCACACATATATTAAAACCAGAAGGGGAAAAAAAAAAAAAAAAGCCAATGAATCGTTACGAAAACATAGAAGGAGATACTAGATAACTATACCTCCTTGTAAAACTGATGAGGAAGACCAATGAGAATGCCAGCTCGATCACCACCATTAGTCTCGCAACCACAAGCACCTCTGTGGGACATTCGCACCAACATTTCCAGCGTATCTGTCACCTGTAAATAAAAACAGCAACACCGGTGTTAAAAGTCACTGACCAAACTCAAAGGTAAATAAAAACAGCACATGAAGGGTACTTTCACGGTCGTTGACAAAAACCAAGAATCTACCATATACAGTAAAGCGTATTCAAAGCCAAACAAAATAAATTAAACAACTTCGAATGAAAAATTCTGAAATCGGAGGTCTTGACATTGCATATCAAACAACACTAGGAGGGAGCAGGGGAAAATTGAAATATAAATTATATTAAATCTCACTAAGCAAAAGCAAACTGAAACAATCAGGATGTTTAGTCAATGAACAAAGTGCAGTGGAATGGATTCCAGAGCCATTTACTTTTAGCTCAGAAAGATACCATGAGTGCTACCTTCCAGGAAATCCCTAGCCTCATCTCCTCCGACAAATCCAACGCCGCCACCTGCGGCCGCGCCATTAGGAAGCGGATCGGCTGGACACGGAACTGGATCATCGCTACAGAAGCCCTGCCTCGACGAACGATTCAGATCTGAGAGCGTGCGAATTCCGCCTGTCCGATTTGGAGTCCATGGGCTGCCGTGATCGGAGACTATAGCGGTTTGGCTATCAGAAAGGGGCAGGCGGTGGAGACAGCAATCGGGAGAGGAACGAAGATGAAGACGGTGGTGAAGGACACTCAACTCCTACGCCAAGAAGCGACCCCTGCCACCCTCGCTTGAATCAAACTGACACGACTCTGATGTACCTGGGACCCCATAAAACTATCCATCTGCCTCTTCTTACCTCGACCTTCCTTCTAATCCACTAAACCCCCATTCTGTTTTTTCCAAATACCATCAACCAGCATGGCCATAGCCACGACCATCTGTTATGTAAAAACCTCCTGGTCAGACAGTCCTAACTGATGAGCACTCAGTGCCTTCGGCTGCACCCCAACTCCCTATGGCTCCTAAGGCAAAACATCACCACCAGTACCATCACCAACCGGCGCGACCCTTGACTTGGAGTCACCACTGGCTGCACTGAAACCCTCTATGGCGCAAACTAGCCTGAACTGCATGACCTCAACCTAAACACAGCCCTGACCTCTACCTCATGCATATGACAGCATCCTCTCTAAAAACACCACAAAACAACAACAATGCCTAAAAGATAATTAATTTCTCAAACATTAACGAGTCAACAGAAAATCAAAACACTAAAGCAAGCTGGCACATAATCATAAATCACACAATTATAAAGACTCAACTGTCCCTAGTATTTCCAAATACTATCAACCAGCATGGCCATAGCCACGACCATCTGTTATGTAAAAACCTCCGAGTCAAACACTCTTTAACTGATGAACGCTCAGTGCCTTTGACTGCACCCAACTCCCTATGGCTCCTAAGGCAAAACATCAGAGTTTTTTTTTTTTTTTTTTTTGGTTCTATGGTTAATTGATGAAAATATGTGGTATCTACTGCCTGGTAAAAAGTATTTAGCGAATTACCATTAGTGAAAACACTATTCAAAATAGTGAATTTATGGCCAACTGAAAGCGGAGTTTGAAAGAGCATCTTCTGAAGGCACTAAATCATTTGGCGTTTTCAACTTGAAGGCGCTCATTCAAATAGCGTTTTCCTATATGCAAGAAACGCTATTTCATATAGCATTTTTCCTGGCACCCTTCCCCACATCCCTACCTATTTCTCCTCTATGCCCCTGTTAATTTATCCGAGTTGCTCAAAACACTAACATTTGAGGGAATAAACACATTTACAAAGTTAAACAAACTAAAGCTTATAAACAAGTTAAGAACAATAATAACTTTTAAATAATATCATAAAATGTATAAACAATAAAACAAAATATATAAGTTAAAACTAAACTAGCTGTTAAATGATATCACAAAATATATAAACTAAAACTAAGCTAACTTTTAAATGATATCACAAAATATATAAAGAATAAAATAAAATATATAAACTAAATTTTAGAATATAAGGTTAACATGAACATCATGTATATATACATAATAAGGAAATAAGATTGCAAGATAAACGAAGAAAGTTATGAAGAATATATAGAACTTTTGAATTGCGCATACCTAATAGAATATTACACTCTAGTATTAGAACAATGATCTACAAAACTCGGGGTAGATGATGCCTACTTTGTCCCATAAGGAGGGTGCCTCCTATTACGGGGGGGTTCCTCCACCCCTCCTGCACCTGTGGCTGAGTCTGTGGTGCTGTAGGCTGTAACTGAGGTGGTGAGTCATGAGACAGCTCTAAATGGGCTAGAGGTTGACTCAGGTCAAAACGAGCTCTAAGCCTCTTCCGGGTGTATTGTTTGGGAGGAAGAGGTCCTGTGATGTCCTCCTGTGATGGCGGTGCTATGCTGGTGGTGGGAACTAATGGCATAGGCTGCAACGGTGGTGACAGTGTAGTATCCACATCATCCATGACTATAGCATAGACATCAATGCTCTCTAATATCATCTCAAATTTATAGATATAAACCAGAATCCTTAATTTAGAATAGTTAGAGGATAAGAAACCAATTTGCTTAAAATATGACAAAGCAAATTAAGTGTACACAAAAATTAAATGGTGTATAAACAAAGCTTACGTACAATTAATAAAACACTGCAGCTAGACAAAATTAAAGTAGAGAATATATCCAACAGTGTGATAAAGAAAAATCTGCCCAATCAATGCAGTTTATAACATACATATATATATAGATATATATTTTATAGAATTTATCCATAAAAATAGTGCAGAAAAAATTCTGTAAAAACTACAGAAAACTGTCAAACAGTTTAATATTATTTTATTGAAAACAATTCAGAAAATTTTCTGCAGAAAAAAATAAAAACATTATTGGACTTATACTGTGTGCAGAAAATTCAGAATGAGATATTACAAAAAATTATTGGAAAAAAAAATCAGAAAACTATGGTGCAAACAATACCATGCAGAATTTTCTGTGCAGAAAAAAAAAAAATTTAATACGCAGTTTTTGATAGTGTAAAAAAATCTATGCAGAAAATTTTAAAATCAGTATAATCTGTCCAGAAAAAATTTTTTTTGTACAGAATGTGTCACAATTAAATTAAAACATAAAATAGTAAGTTTGGAAAAAAATTTGACAGAGTGAAGGTGATTGATTGATTAAAGCTAGTATTAAATACTATATTCTTAAGATAAATTTCACCATTCACAATGGCAGTATCAAATTTTTCCAGAATACAATATTGAACACAAAATACAAGCAACATAGTAATGTGTTTGCACAACGAACCGAAATAGTGTTGAAAATTTCCAGTTCAAGTAACCACACACAATAACATAGAGAATTAATTAGGAAACTTTTTTATAAGGAGAAAAACCTATATTACAAATTTCACTATTAACAGGTTATAATACTCTACTCAAACTCTCTACGATTTACTCACACAAATCCTTTTATCGCTCTTACTCGATTCACTTGATAAATCTTACAAGTGGACTTCCAACTTCACACAGAAAGTAAAGAAAGAACGAAAGAAAGCAAGAGAAAGATCGTTAGGTTCTCAAAAAATAAAATCTCTCTTTCTTTCTCTAAGACTCTATAATATGCTCCCCATTTGTTATATCTGTACATTAAGCTTGAGTGCATATATAGATTTACAAAATCCTCTTCCAATTAGTACTCAAATATATAAATAGATTTGCTACAAACAAATTTTTTAAATGAAAACAGAACCTTCTAGATAACAAATTTCCTAAATGAAAACAGAATCTTTCAAATAATACATAGTTCGAACTATCGCACTCATATCATCAGGCTATAGGGTCTACTGGAATCCGTTCTGAGCCAAAAATCAATATGGGTGAACTCTCGCACATCCTGCGGGCTCCCAGTGTCCCAATGCCAATGTGATGCAGCCACGCACTCCCAGCGATCTGCCTGTGCGTATTGGAATTTCTTCAAATCCTATGCGACTGAGTCCTAGTCAGTCTAGGATTCTGGTTTAACTTGGATTGTAATTTGCCATCTTTTGGTAACTTGCAAATGTCTTGAACTTGGAATAATTACTTTCCACTTCAAATTAGGAAACATACAAAGTTACTATATTTAATTTAAGATTTTGTATAGATTTGCCACTATAAAACCTTACAAGTGTATTGTACTCTCAAGCTTTTCTAATGCAATAATGCAAAGGAAAACAAATTCGAGTAAGTGAAAATCTATTGTGGGGGAATAAATTTATAGAGAATAAGTATCTGTTTAGAAAAGTCATCAATGGGACAGTCAATTCCATTCGTGAACATATACGTCTATTTTCTATTTCTGAACAAACATACCTAGAAAAGAAGACCTGTTCAAAACAATGTAATTTTGAATATTACAACCACTTGTTCAAAATGAACTTCTTATTAAAACTACATCATTTCAATTAACCTCTATTTATTCTAATATGAGTTTATTTATAAACACTTATTCATGTATGTCACTTTGGAGTCATTTTTCTTATTCATTATTTACTTATTTTGAGTAACCAAATATACCATGTTAATTTCCTCATGAAGTGAAACACGTCTTTATAAATTAATGGTCTAATCAAAGAGTGGGACACACTTTTGTTTGGCTCTCAAAATGGACAAAATTAACTTTTTGTATAACAATTTATGCTAGTCATACAATGAAATTAAAGTAACATATTGAAATAAAATTTATATAATAAAATATAAATTAAACATATAGAATAAATTCGATTTTTTATTTCAATAAGAATTTAATATAAAAATAACATATTAAAGAAAAAATTGAACCGAACCAATTTAACCAAGACCCAACCAATTAACCAAAATGAAATTTTTCGTTTTGGTTTGATTTGATTTTTGAGTTTTATTTTGGTTCGTTCACCCCTGACAAATAGCAGGAATAGAAGTATGGGGTGGCAAAGAGGGGCAACTGAAAAATCTTCAAAGGTTTAGTGTAATTCTAACAAAAGTTTTGAATATTCCTCATGGCTCATCATTTAATTTTTTTTTTAAAAGAAACTACTAAACCAACCCCCCCGTGTGCATTAACTTCTAACCATGTATTTCAAATATGAGATCCATCCCTAAAAACGGCGCGCTAAGTATTTTTTGTATGAAAGTTGAGGAAAACTAATTTCGTTGCTATTCTTTATGTTAATAGCTAAATGAAAGAAATATTGTTAGAGAATCCAGGATAACCCAAATGTGGTGATCTGTAGAGAAATTTTATTCCAAATATTTTGGTGCATTCTTTCTCTACCTTTGAAAAAAGAAAATGTTCTTCATGGCTTTGATGATAGGGATTTTTCATAGATTTTCAAATCAATCTTTGAGTCAAAAAAGGAAAAAAATTTAAATAAATAAATTAAAGTCTCTCTATACTGTGAGACGTTGTTGAAAATTTATTGACATTAACTTAATGACATTTTATGAAAATATGACATATCTACATTCTTGACATTTTCTAGAAAGTGTTATTAAACCATTAACACTTTCTAGAAAATGTTATTATTCATTGAACAATTGTGATATTTTTTAAATAAATTATAATATTTTAATGACATTTTATTAAAAAAAAACCACTATTTATCTAATAGTTGTGACATTTTTCAAAAAATTAATGTCTTTGAATAAAAAATAAATTAAAATATTTTAGTGACACTTTATTGGATAATGCCAATATTACTTAACATTTATGACATTTTTTAAAAAAGTGTCATTAAATCATGTTGGTATGAAAAAGTGTCATTAAAGTGGCATAGGGGAAAGTTACGCTTCCAGAGAATGAGGGCTGACTTGGTATCAAAAAATTGAAGAAGTGGAACAAGGCTTCAATGTTGAGACACATTTGGGAACTGGAATTATAGCACAATTCCTCTAATAGTTAGGTCAAGTGGATATATGTTAATGTGCTTAAGGAAAAGAATTTTTGAATTGTCAAAATTCGCTCTAATTGTACTTGGTCTTTGAGGAAATTATTACAATTGAGAAATATTGCTCGATCCCTGATCTATTTTAAGGTTGGAAAAGGGAATTTGGCCTCATTGTGGTATGACTATTGGTTGCCTTCAAGTCCCATTTGTATGGAAGCTAATCAAAGAGTAATCTATGATTCTAGACTTGGCTCAATAGCACTAGTTAATGTAATTATATCTTCAGAGGGCTGGTCTTGAACTAGGGCAAATACACCTGAGCTGCTAGAAACTAAAGTAGCTACAACAAATCTGCCTTCCCTTAATATCAGCAAGGATGATCAAGTAATTTGGGTAAGGAAGTTTGGCAACCAATTCTCCCTTAAAGCAGCTTAGAGTTTGCTACGTTCTCCAAGTAACAAGGTTGCATTCTGAGTAAATTTAAAGGTTCAACACCTAGACATCCTTGTCTCCCCATTTCCCTATCTGTACTTAAAATTCTACTACGTTTATCTCATTCTAAAGTGTGCCCATAAATCTATATATAATAGTAAAAGAGTATATCTTCTCTCTCTTCTTGTTCTACGGTCCAATCCTAGGTAGCATACCTCTTTGATCTCCATTCCACTTTTTCTTTTTTTTTTTTAATTGAATTTTGAATTATTTTTTAATTTGCTTCCTTCCCTTTTTTTCTCCTCTTTTCCCATTCACAAAACCTTTGTTTCTTTGTTCCACATCGCCAAAACACTACAACTTTACTTTTTCTTTTGCCTGTAAAACACCAAAGTTGAGGCATGTGATTTTAATAAATTTTAAATAACTCATGAGTTTTGAAAAAGGGCCTACTTTATTGGGTTCCGAAGATGATCCACTTACTTATAAATTTGATATGATAAAAAAGGACTCACTTGCTTATCTATATTATAATACTAAAACAATGCAGTTTCTTTCTCCTGTTCTCCTTCACCCTCATCTTATATGGCTTGCCTCTTTACTTTTCATTCCACTTTTCTTTTTTTTTTATTTTTTTACAGAATTTTGAATTATTTTTAAATTCCTTTATTCTCTCTTACTTTCTTCTCTTTTTCTCATTCACAAAACCTTTATTTCTTTGTCCCACACTGGTAAAACACTAGAATTTTTTCACTTTTTCATTTGTATATAAAACTATTAGAGTTGTGGCATATGATTTCAATGCATGTGAAGGTGCTTATAAGTTCCAAAAATGGGGACCCACTTGCTCATAAATTTAATATGATTGAATTTATAAATTCCAGAAAGGGACTTGCTTACTTATATGTAGTTGTAAAATTTATATATTTCAAATACATTAGGAATTAAATTAAAAACACAAATAATAAAATAATAAAATTAAATTAAAAACTCAAATAAAAATGCTTAAATAATAATTAGATTATTTCTATTTATATAGCAAACCATGTCACTTGATGTGATGGTTGTCCTACGTGGCTTGGGGATGTTTCAATTGTAGTGGCTTTGGCCAGGGTTGTCCAACGTGGCTCGGGAGTGTTTCAAAAAGTGTGCAAAACTTTTGATCTTTTTAAATTTTGAAATTTCTTTTTTCAAATTTTGAAATTTGAAATTCAAACCTTATTATATTTTTTATATTTAAATAAATTAATTAATTCTTTTTTTTGACATGTTATGATATATTATTAAAACTTCACCACTGTTAGATCAACAACTGTTAATCCATGTGAAATTCAAATTAATGAACATAGATTGACAGTTCCAATTGTCACAATTTTTTCTTTCTACCTATATTATCTACAAATGACATGTGTATTTATACAACAATATAACTTATTGATTTGACTTTTAAGCGTTAGATTTATTTAATGGTCAGAATTACTTCTTTCTCATATATTTTTTAAATCTAAAATTAATATTTAAAAACATTTGATAATATTTTTAATAAATAATAAAATTGTACACATTTATTAAACAATGTATGCGTGCTTATTAGACAAAGTCAACTAAATTTTTTATTTAAAAAACATTTAAACTTTAATTTTCTTTAAAATTTTATTAAAAATAAACCTTTAAATTAAAATTTCAATTTGTCATGCCTCCGAAATCTACAACTTGAGGACGTGAGGACTAGACCCCAAAACCACCACAAACAAACATACATCAAACAATATCAGAGCAGAAGCGAAATAATAATGTTGTATTCACCATTAGAATACACCAAAGGTCTAACAAATGCTATAATGGGGCTACAAAACAATACACTTCAAACTAGGCCAAAAACTAGATATCTAAAACAATACTTGAAAATAAATAACAAACATCAAATGTTCAGGTAGCCTATCTCACAGATCCATCACAAACATCTGCTCCTGTAAGATCAGCTGTAGAGAGTGAGCACTAAATCATCTGCTCCTGTAAGATCAGCTGTAGAGAGTGAGCACTAAAACATGTGTGCTCAGAAATAAGCATATAAGTATATATTTCTTAAATTATGCAAGACAAACAGCACATAATCAACATTAAGTAAACACTTCATTACTTCTACAATAATATCACCATGTCCCTAATCATTATACCATTTTAAATCAATCAACAACTTAACCATGAATCCTCAGTTTCATGTTAAACATTACCCATCATCTCAATCACAACACACAATATAATATCATACTATGAGTCAGGTACTCTGCAAGGTTAGTCTGTGACCACAAAACTAAATCCAAATAATTTAGATAGCCTTGGTCCTGCGATCCCAGTCTATCTATAGCCCTAGTTTCATAGTCCCAGTCTATCAAATCAAATCCCCAAACCTCAGCCGTGGGGTACAAATGGTCTTGAAGTCCCAAGTGTATAGATAGTCCTAGTTTTTCAGTCCTAATCTATCACCCAATAGACCTGGTCCCTCAATCTAAGTCTATAGATAGCCTTGGTCACATAGTCCCAGTTTATCAATTCTCGCCTTAATAAGTTAAATATATGCTAATGCAAGCCTTATATACACTTTGTAAGTTTCTAGCCTACAAGCTATGCTAAACCACTCTATGCCAATTTTGGGACTTTTGACCCTCGGACTCTAAAAGTCACTCTTTCTAGTACCCTTAACAATCCCAAATATCAAAATCAAATCATCTTATAATCATCACAACATGCACAAGATAAATCCCTAAATTAAGTTTCTTGTGTTCTTCCCTTTACTTTATAAGTTTTATTAAGTTTTATGTTGCCCCTCCATAAATATTATTCTCATTACAAAATATATCAAATGAAATCTCATGTAACAATTTTCAAGAATATATACAACTAACTTGATAAATAAAATTTAATATCAAGCATGTCTTGACAAAGAAGGATTTAGGATATAAAATTGATAACTCATGTAAAATAGAAAATAAAAATATTTTTAGATAATTTAAAAGACTAAAATGCTTATAATTAATTTCATAAAAATAAAATTTAGAATTTATTCATGTAGCCAATTAATACAGATTTTAAGAAAACTAAATGGGTGTTTCTATTTAGGACCACACAGGACAGCCTAATTTCACAATTTTAATAAAATTCATTTTCAATTAAAAAATTGTTAAATTTTTACACGAGACTCATTCATATGTCTAGTTTCACATGTAAAAATTTCAAAAATTAAGTCAACTTCTGTATATACCTTTTATACAAAAAATCAAACTGGTATCAATGTAGCAATGTAAACCAAATAGTCAAATTTCACTATTTTTATAAAATTAAATTTTCCTATAAAAATTATAAAACTTTTAATGTAGACTCTTTAACATGTCTAGTTTCATGTATAAAATTTTTAGAAATCAAATCACCTTTTATGTATACCTTTTATACCAAAAACCGAACTGGTGCTAATGCAGCAATTCAAACCAAACTGTCCATTTTCATAATTTTTATAAAATTTATTTTAACTCAAAAAATATGAAATTTTTACTGAATATTATTTTAGATGTATATTTTCACTTGTAAAAATGCTGGAAATTAATTCAACTTCTAGGTATAAATTTTATATAAAAACAGCATACTAATCCTAGTATAGAAATCCCAACCAAACAATCAAGTTTGATAACTTTTAATAAATTCATTTTAACTCAAAAAAAAATATGAAATTTTTACTGAATACTCCTTTACATGTCTAATTACATGGGTAAAAATAATTTTCATATAAAAGCAGTATACTAGTTCTAGTGTGAAAATTCCAAAATTTCATATAACAAAAATCAATACATAGATCAAACCTTCGACTCATACACATATACATATAACCAAACACAATTTTTTTTACAAAGACATGAAGGAAACATACACTTATATGCTAAACCCCACCTATCTCATTATACACGTAGAAGATTAATGCGTAATGTGCAAAATACACCAACTCAAGTTGTCTCTTTTACTCTCTACGAAAAAACTCCAGAAAAGATAAGAAAACCCTTCTTCTTCACATGAATAAGAAAAACTCCAGGTGACTTTGAATATATATATATATATATATATAACCCTGTCTTTCTCTCTACATCTTAGATTTTTGTGTTGGGGGGAAAATCTTGGAAGCTTAATGGGAAGGGTTTATATAGAGTTTCATGTGAGACTTCCCAAGTAAGCTATAATCCTAATTAATGTGGAAGCTCATATATTCATGAAATGGACCTATTTGCTTATTGGTTTGTTATAGTTACAAAATAATAATATAGGAAAGGGTTTAGCAATTATTGCAATAACAACTCTTAGTATATTTTAAATTTTAAAAGAAAACAAAAAATTTCCCAAATATTAATATCAAGAAAAAAGAACCTAAATATTAATTAGAATTATGAGTAATTTTTTTACAAAAATTCAAATATGAATTGGTCACATTGACCAATTGGTCAAAAAATCATGTAATATTTGAGTTGTTTTTATACGCTACAAGATATGATACAAGATTAATACTAATAATTTGATTTATTAAAATAAAAGCATAAATTAAGATTGACAAATAATTTAAATAAAAAAGATTTACCTGGTTAATTATGTTTGAGATTTAATATATATTCTAAAGTCAAGCTTAATTTTTTAAATTGAATAGAACCAAGATTCGGTAAAACATAAGTTTTTAGTGCTCACATAGAAATCCAAATTTGAAAACTCTATTAGCCCACTAAAACTCATACAAATATATATCTAATAAAAAGAATGTGTTGGTATTCTTTTTTCTCTTAATTTCTGTTCTTGCATGGCATGTTCTAATATTTTCCATTTTACTTTTCTTTTATTTTCTTTTCTTATAGATTGTTGAACTGAATTTTTATAAATTGTCTAAAACTACTAGGGTTGTGGCATAGGTCCATAACTTATTTATTAGTTCTTAAAGTTGTAATATTTATTTATTTCAAATAAATTAAATTTAAAAATACACATAAAAATACCTAAATTATATTGGGATTGGGAAATGGTTTAAAAATTACTAAATACTAATTAAATTTAAGAAATCTAAGTTCTTCGACTATGACAACTCTTAGTATATTTTAAATTTAAAAAGACAAAGAGAAAATTATCTAATTGTTAATTAGGTTCATGAGTAATAACTTTCTATAGAATTTTAAATTTGAATTTAAATTAGTCATATTAACCATCCATTTAAAAAATTAATAATACTTAGTAGTTGAGTCCTTTTTCTAAACTACAACATACAACATACGATTAGTATTTTTAATATTAGTTGTTTTTATAAGACCAATCAAAATTAATTTTAATACAGTTAAAATTAACAATATTTTTAACTGAAGTTAATTTTGCAAAATGAACTAATAATTAAAATATATATATATATTGAAATTGACAAACTCTTGAAATAAAAAAGTGAGATCTGAGCAATTAATATATATATATTTTTAAACCCAACCAAACTTGATTTTTCGAATTAGGCTAAGTTAAAGATTTGATAAAAATATAAGTTTTTAGTATGCATATACAAAACTTGACTTTGATAAGCTCTATCAATTCATTAAAACTTACATAAATAAAAATATATATATAAATATAAAATTACACTAAACTATGCAACTTCATTATATACATGCCACATAATACTTGGTCTGAATAAATATTATCTTGCTAACTGATTCATTCACAAAATTTTTATTTTTTTATCAATGTAAAATGTTGTATAATCCTATACATCATACGGGGTTAACACTAGTAAATTTAATAAAGTTGTAAAATTTATATATTTCAACATTTGTAATTAAAATAAAAATAAAGATGAAAAATAGAATTTAACTAAAAAAACACAAATAGAAAAAGCTTAAATAATAATTAGGTTATTTATCTCATAACAACTCTTAGTATTTTTAAAATTTGAAAGTGCAAAATAATACTAAATATTAATTAGCCTTGGGAGTAATTATTTATCATCTTATGAGGTACACTCTATATTCATCATTCTACTTTTTTTGTTTTTGTTTTTTTTTTTTACGAATCTTTGAATAAAATTAGTTTTGGGAAAGTGATTTTTTTTCTAAATTTTAACTTAAAATTTAAATTGATAAGGTTGACTATATTTTTTTTTAAATCACAATGTTTGATTAATAATAATGTTTTTAATTTAAGTTATCTTTATAAAATTAATCCAAAATTATTACTAAGTCTTGTGTTCTCAATATTCACCACCCTGTTTTTTTATTTTTATAAATCTTTGAACCAAATACAATATTTTTATTTTTAATATTTTTTGTTCTCACTCCCAAAATCTTAACTTCATTTTGTTCGACATCAGTAGATGATTATAGCATTATTTTTGTTTTTTTTTTCTTTATTTTTTTCTTTTTTTTTTTTTTTTTGGTCTATAAAACCACTATAGTTGTGACATATAATCTTCATCAATATTAAGTGAACTCATTGGTTCCTTAAATTCAACTTGCCTACTGGTTCATTATTGTTGTAAAATTTACTAAATACTTTGTTAGGGACTATATCGTAAATTGGTAAATTCATGATCAAACAAAGTGTCTTGCAACTTTTAGACTTGGTGTAGGATAAGGCACTTAGAGTCTTGACTCTGGTAGAAGAGTAAAGGCCTCAAGAAAGCATTTTGATAAAGCTGGAAGTTTGGAACAAGCTGAACAAAGGCAGAACAACAATAACGCAAGATGGCCGCGAGATGACCATGGGACGGCATGAGATAAAGCCGAGAGCCAATTTTTGGAGATTGACCGTGCAGGAAGGCCGCTTTAAGCCATGGGAAGACTGCCAGATAGCCATGAGAAAGCCCAAGGCAAGCTTCCGGTGAAGTAAGAATTCTAGACCTTTCAAATTGCTGATTCTGAACCCTATGTGTCTCCAGATTTGATATAAATACTCACTAGACGTGCTTAGGGTCTCACAAAGAGAGAATAATTATCGTTTTGTGTGCCAGACAAATCTATTGTTCTCTTATCTTGATGAAGAAGCTCCATCATTACCAAGCTATCAAGGACCCATAACAAGGGCCAAAGCAAAGAAGCTCCAAAGTTTGATCATAGGAGCCTTTGGCCAAGAAGAAGCAATCGGCCAAGGAGAAGAATCCAAATGCATGGTTCTTTGCCAAGTGGATGAAGGGAATTGCCAAGTGGAGATAAATTGAAAGCTACAAGGCAGCCACATGAAGATCTCCTATTTAGCCAAGAGAGAGAAATTTGACACATGGCGAATTTGTATTGAAAATGATTGGCAAAGCATCAAATCTGCCATATTAAGAGTCGTGTCTATTTTTGTCTTTGTTTGTTTTATATTTATTACTATATTTAATGAGTATTGGTACATGTGGCGCAGCTATTATCATAAATTGGAGTTATGAGGGTGTTTTGTACTTATTGCTATATTTACGTGAGCCTCTTGGTCTTTCCTATTCTTGGAAGGGTAGAGATATATAATGTATGTTGAACTAAAGGTTTAGAAGTTAATGAACAATCAGATTTTCTTTTGGTTTCAAATCCAATTGTGAGTATTTTCTTCCTTGCTTCTTAAAAGAACTAGGACTTAGACAATCTAGCCATTTGTCTATTTTATCTTTGATAATCAAGTTGCCTTAGGATCTGATTTCTATTGTGATTTGATTCCTCGGATTTCCTTCTTCGGATCCGGTTAATGCCTCTCCACGGGTTGGGGTTGTGTTAATCAATTGAAGAAGATAACCTTGTCGTGGTGATTCTAAAGATCCTTTTCATGATTTGCTATCAGAGCTTGATTATCCTAACAAGGTAGTGTTTTTCCAAACCAACTTTTCATCTTCCATTTTCTTTTTTTTTTCTCCTTGTGAAATTCGTTCTCTCTTTAAGACATTTGGCCAACATTTTGCCTGAAACCATTATAGAGTTGATGGATTGAATGATAGAGTTCTGAACCGAGTTTATTTTAAAAAAAAAAAAAAAAAAAGTGGACAGAATACGAACCGGCACATTTCAGTTCATCCATCAAAACAGCCCAGAAATTTCTCAAATTTACCATCTTTTTACTCGTATCATAATACCATATTTCACCAATTTTTATCCCGAAATTCATTGATTTGATTGGTGAACTAAGTTTGAACCGAATTGGGCTCTAGCCTTGAAACGTCTTGCAAAAACAGTGAGCAATCTGCATTTGAGCTTGTTATCAACAAATTGGGTGAGTTTCAATTTTGGTTTTCAAGAGTTTTACATTTATACTTCATTGTCCTCTAAGTTGGGATCATCTCTCATTGGGTTCTAGTGTCATCTTCTTCTTTCTTACAAATCTGTCTTGCCTAGTCATTTTGATTTTCATTGATATATTTTCCAATTGGTTAGGAAGTCAATGTACCCTAGTTCTTGAAAGGTAGGCAAAAAGAAGAGAATTGAGAGGTAAAAGGCAAGAGAGTGAGAACATTAGAGAGAAAAGCCAAAACTTGAGTGAAACACTTGAGAGGGTGAGCCATTTTCTACTAACATTTTCTTTCTTATAGCATTGAACATGTCAAAAGAACAAGAAACCAGTGGTAGTGGTGTTGAGGAAGCAAATAGGGATGACCGTATGTTGATAGAAGCTTTAAGACAACAAATGGATAGAAATAATTTTGTGATGACCACCTTGCTAGATCGAATTGAAAGGTTGGAAGCAAAGGATAGAGAGGAAATTAGGGATAATGGAAGTAAAGAAAAGTCACAAATTGGGGAAGAAAGTGGAAGAAGGAGGGAAGGTGGAATACTTAGGATGGGAGCCAACCAACATGTGGGCAGAAATGAGGGATGGAGAATTGAGGAAGTTGGGGATGAAGAACTTAATGAGAATGAATGGGAAAATAAGTATGATGAAGAAGGGTATGAATTCAACCTCCACAATCTGAGAGGTAGAGGGTTTCGGCCACCTAGAGGAAGAGGATTTGGTGGAAGAAGGGGAGGTAGGAATTATAGGAATTAGGACTATGGAATTGGGGAAGGAGTTGAAGGAAGAGTTGATTCACATGTGGGTAGTATCAAAATGAAGATTCCTTCCTTCCATGGAAAGAAAAATCCAGATTTGTATTTGGAGTGGGAAAGGCAAGTTGAACTTATTTTTGAGTGCCACAACTATTCGGAAGAAAAGAAAGTTAAGCTTGCGGCTGTGGAGTTCAAAGATTATGCTATAGTGTGGTGGGATCAATTGTTGGTTAGGAGGAGAAATCTTGGCCTTAGACCTATTGCTACTTGGGAGACCATGAAAGAAAACATGAGGGAAAGGTTTGTTCCACAACACTATTTTAAGGAGCTTCATCAAAGGTTGCAAAGATTGTCTCAAGGGGGTAGAAGTGTGGAAGAGTATTTCAAGGCCATGGAAGTGGCATTGGCAAGGACACAATTGGAGGAACCGGTGGAAGCCACTATGGCTAGGTTCTTGGCTGGTTTGAACATGAAAATAGCTCACGTGGTGGAATTGCACTCTTATAATACTCTAACCGAAATGGTACACATTGCCATTAAGGTAGAAAAGCAAATGAAAATGAAAAGGTCCCTGAAGTATGGAAGTGGGCCGTATGTTTCAACCACAAAAAGTCCATGGAGATCGAGTGTTGGCAAGCTAGAAAAGAATGAGAAGGAGATAGCAAAACAAAAAAAAAAAAGAAGAATGGAAAGGAAAAGGAAAGGTGGAAGAAAAAGAAAAAAAGAGAGGTCCTACTAGGGCTAGAGAAGTGAAGTGTTTCAAGTGTTTGGGGCATGGGCATTATGCAAATCAATGTCCAAACCAAAGGGTGATGTTTACGAGAGAAGATGGAGAAATAGAGAGTGGAGATGAAGATGAGGAAGAAGAGACACCAAATCTGGCCGAAAGTGATGAAGAAAAGGAATTGGAAATGGGTGAGCAAGATCCTATGGTTGGGTTATCTTATGCAATGGTTTCCATGAGGGCTTTGAGTACACAAGTGAGTTTGGAAGGTGGGGATGCAATTCAAAGAGAGAATATCTTCTACACAAGATGTGCTGTGAATGACAAATTGTGTAGTATGATAATTGATAGTGGTAGTTGTTGTAATGTGGTGAGCTCTCATCTTGTGAACAAGTTGGGATTGGTGTGTATGAAGCATCCAAGGCCGTATGGACTACAATGGCTGAATGAGTGCAATAAATTGAAAGTGACCAAGCAAGTTGTGGTTCCATTCACCATAGGGAAGTATAAGGATGAGGTATTGTGTGATGTTGTGCCTATGGTTGCTACTCATATCTTGTTGGGGCGTCCTTGGCAATATGATAGGAATGTGACACATGATGGAAGGACGAACAAGTATACTTTGGTGAAGGATGGCCGAACTTACACCCTAAACCCTTTGAGTCCTACTCAAGCTCATGAAGACCAAGTGAGGATTATGAGAGCAATTGAGGGAAAATCAGGTGAGGTAGAGAATGATACAAAAAAAGATGAGGGAAAAGAGAGGAAAGGAACGAGTAAAGAGAAAAAAGAGAGGACAAAAGAAATGAGAGAACAATCTGGTCCAAAAGAAAAGGAGGAAGAAAGAATGGCATTGTTTGTGGGAAAAAGAGAAATCAAAGAGGTTTTGCATGATATAAGACCTTTATACCTTCTTATGTATAAAGAGTCTTTGTTTTCTAATTCTAACCTTGACTCTTCTCTCCCTAGTGTCGCTACTTCTCTTTTGCAGGAATATGAGGATGTTTTTCCCGAGGAGGTGCCACCTGGTTTACCACCATTGAGGGGGATAGAGCATCAAATTGATTTTGTGCCTGGAGCTCAAATTCCAAACCGACCGGCTTACAAGAGCAATCCTGAGGAGACTAAAGAGCTTCAGAAGCAAGTGGAGGAATTGTTGGCCAAGGGGTATGTGAAGGAGAGCATGAGTCCATGTGCCGTACCTGTGCTTTTGGTGCCAAAGAAGGATGGGACATTCAGAATGTGTGTTGATAGCCGTGCTATCAACAAAATCATGGTAAAATACAGGTATCCCATTCCTAGACTAGATGACATGCTTGATGAACTTCATGGTGCTTGCATATTTTCCAAAATTGATCTTAAGAGTGGTTATCATCAAATTAGAATGAAAATAGGTAATGAATGGAAGACTGCATTTAAGACGAAGTATGGTCTTTATGAGTGGCTAGTGATGCCTTTTGGGCTCACGAATGCACCTACTACATTCATGAGATTGATGAACCATGTGTTGAGGGCTTTTATTGGGAAATTTGTTGTTGTCTACTTTGATGATATTCTAGTTTATAGCAAAAGCATGCATGACCATTTACAACATTTGAGAAGTGTGTTTGATGTTTTGAGAAAAGAAAAGTTGTATGCTAATTTCAAAGTGTTGTTTTTGCATGGAAAAACTTGTGTTCCTTGGATTTGTTATTAGTGGAAAGAGAATTGAAGTGGATCAAGAAAAGGTGAAAACCATTAGGGAATGGCCGAGACCTTCCAATGTGAGTGAGGTGAGAAGTTTTCATGGGCTTGCTAGCTTTTATCGTAGGTTTGTACCTAACTTTAGTAGCTTAGCTGCTCCTTTGAATGAATTGGTGAAAAAGAATGTTCCATTTGTATGGAGTGATAAACATGAGAATGCATTTAACATGTTAAAAACAAAGTTGTGTTCAGCACCCTTACTTGTATTGCCCGATTTTACCAAAGCTTTTGAAATTGAATGTGATGCCTCCGGGAAAAGGATTGGCGCTGTTTTGATGCAGGAGAGAAAGCCCATTGCATATTTCAGTGAGAAACTAAACAGGGCAGCCTTGAACTACTCAATATATGACAAGGAACTATATGCATTGGTGAGGGCTTTGGAGACATGGCAGCACTATTTGTGGCCAAGGGAGTTTATCATTCACACCGATCATCAGTCTTTGCGGCATCTTAAGGGCTAAAGGAAGCTAAACAAGAGGCGTGCTAGATGGATCGAGTTCATTGAGTCATTCCCATATGTGGTGCAATACAAACAAGGTAAAGAGAACATTGTGGCTGATGTACTCTCAAGAATGTATAATCTCCTTAACACACTTGATTCTAAATTACTTGGATTTGAATATGTTAAGGAATTATATGAACATGATTCTGATTTTTCACAAGTGTATGCGGCATGTGAGAACATGGCATTTCAAAAATATTTTAGGCATGATGGATATTTGTTTAGGGAAAACAGATTGTGTGTGCCCAAAAGTTCTTTGAGGGATTTGCTTGTACATGAAAGTCATTATGGTGGTCTTATGGGGCATTTTGGGGTTGCTAAAACTCTTGATGTACTTAAGGAACATTTCTTTTGGCCCCATATGCAAAGGGATGTTGAGAAATTTTGTGCTAAATGTGAAACTTGCAAAAGAGCCAAGTCTAAGGTGATGCCTCATGGGCTATACACACCATTGCCCGTACCTAAGCATCCTTGGGTTGATTTGTCTATGGACTTTATTTTGGGGTTGCCTAAGACACCAAGGGGACATGATTCCATTTTTGTGGCAGTTGATAGATTTTCCAAGATGGCTCATTTTATCCCATGCAAGAAAACTGATGATGCTACTTATGTAGCCAATTTGTTCTTTAGGGATATTGTTAGATTGCATGGCATTCCCAAAACTATTGTTAGTGATAGGGATGTGAAATTCTTGAGTCATTTTTGGAGAGTGTTTTGGGGAAAATTGGGAACAAAATTGTTGTTTTCTACTACTTGCCATCCCCAAACTGATGGACAAACCGAAGTGGTGAATAGGTCTTTGTCTACACTCTTGCGAGCTTTTGTTAAGAGAAATTTAAAGTCTTGGGAGGAATGCATACCTTATGTTGAATTTGCATATAATAGGGTTGTGCATTCATCTAGTGGGTATTCACCTTTTCAGATTGTATATGGCTTCAACCTACTCACTCTTTTGGACTTGTCACCTTTGCCTATTGAACACATCGTTTCTCTTGATGGTAAGAATAAGGCAGAATTTGTGAAGAAAATGCATGCACAAGCTAGGTTGCATATTGAAAAGAAAAATCTATCATATGCATCACATGCTAACAAAGGCTGGAAGGCAATTGTGTTTGAACCAGGTGACTTAGTGTGGGTGCACTTGAGGAAGGAAAGGTTTCCTAAACAAAGGAAATCAAAGTTATAACCTAGAGGAGATGGGCCTTTTAGAGTCTTGGAACGCATTAATCCTAATGCCTACAAGATCGAATTGCCAAGTGAGTATGGTGTGAGTAATACTTTTAATTTATTGATCTTTCTCCCTATTTTGGTGCAGGACCAAATTCGAGGTCGAATTTTTCTCAAGAGGGAGGGGATGATGAAGAAGCTCCATCATTACCAAGCTATCAAAGGACCCATAACAAGGGCCAAAGCAAAGGAGCTCCAAAGTTTGATCATAGGAACCTTTGGCCAAGAAGAAGCAATCGGCCAAGGAGAAGAATCCAAATGCATGGTTCTTTGCCAAGTGGATGAAGGGAATTGCCAAGTGGAGATAAATTGAAAGCTACATGGCAGCCACATGAAGATCTCCTATTTAGCCAAGAGAGAGAGATTTGACACATGGCGAATTTGTATTGAAGTAAATGATTGGCAAAGCATCAAATCTGCCATATTAAGAGTCGTGTCTATTTTTGTCTTTGTTTGTTTTATATTTATTACTATATTTAATGAGTATTGGTACATATGGCGCAGCTATTGTCATAAATTGGAGTTATGAAGGTGTTTTGTACTTATTACTATATTTACGTGAGCCTCTTGGTCTTTCCTATTCTTGGAAGGCTAGAGATATATAATGTATGCTGAACTAAAGGTTTAGAAGTTAATGAACAATCAGATTTTCTTTTGGTTTCAAATCCAATTGTGAGTATTTTCTTCCTTGCTTCTTAAAAGAACTAGGACTTAGACAATCTAGCCATTTGTCTATTTTATCTTTGATAATCAAGTTGCCTTAGGATCTGATTTCTATTGTGATTTGATTCCTCGGCTTTCCTTCTTCGGATCCGATTAGCGCCTCTCCACGGGTTGGGGTTGTGTTAATCGATTGAAGAAGATAACCTTGTTGTGGTGATTCTAAAGATCCTTTTCATCACATCTACTTACCCAAAGATTCTTGCATATGTATGATTCGAAGGAGTTCGAATCGTTGAGCGCTGAGGATTCAGCAAAAGAAAGTTGTCAAAGATTTGATGTCATGCCTTTGAGGTGTCGAAGAGCTTTTGTTAAGGGAGTTGGTGAATCAAGGATTCAAGCAAAGTCAACAATATAGAGTCGAAGAGATAAGTCTATTGAGAGATTGAGTCTTGTAACCAACATTCTGATTTAGTGAAACTTTTGGAGTTTTTCTGTGTGCTTAGGGATTCCTCACTTCATATATTGCCTTCTCTGTGTATTGTTGTATGTTTGAGTTAATTGGTTAATTGGGATATTTAGCACATAAGACGAAATTTCATAATTAATTCAAGTTGAAAAAATTTTAAAATACTAGCCAAATTTGAAAAATATATCTTCCCCTACAATAATACCTCTTATTATATCTTAAATTTAAAAATACAAAAAAATGCCAAAATATTATTTAAACTTAAGAATAATTTCTTTGTTCAGAAAAATTTCTAATTGTAAATTTAAATTGAAAATGTTTAACAATTTTTTACCGATTAATAATACTTAATATTTGAGTTACTTTTATAAATGTATATTATTTATCTATCTATAGTACTAAAAGAATATATTTTCTCTCCTCTTTTTCTTCACTCCAATCATACATGTCATGCCATTTCATTTTTCTTTTTTTTTATATGTTTTTGAATTATTTTTTGAATTCATTCATTTCCATTTCTTCTCTTCTCTTTTCTCATTCACAAAATCTTTGTTTATTTGTCTCTCATCGTTAAAACACTGGAACTTTATTTTTTCTTTTGCCTATAAAAATACTAGAGTTGTGGCATATGATTTTAACAAATGTAAAAGAACTCATGGGTTCTTAAAACGGACCCATTTGCTTGGGTTTTAAAAAAAGATCCACTTACTTATAAATTGAATAAGTTGTAAATTATATATATTTTAAATATATTAATAATTAAATTAAAAACACAAATAAAAAATGAAAATATTTTGTTTAAAAACACAAAAAAACAAAAAAATGTATATCTTAAATTTAAAAACACAAAAAAAATTCAAAATATTATTTAAGTCTGGGAAGATTTATTTTTAGAAAAGTCTCAATGATAATTTTTAATTGATTAATATAATTAAGATTAATAGCATTTCTAACTAAATGCAAAATGAGTCAAGGATTAAAAAATAAAAATGTATATTAAAATTAACAAAAAGTAAAACAAAAATAATCAAGTCGATTGGTAGGTTTATGATTTAATATATGTTTAGAGCAAATTGTATTTTTTAGGATTTGATCAGATTGAGATCTAGTAAAACAAAAATTTTTAGTATTTATATGTAAACCCAACTATAATCAACTCTACCAACTTAATAACATTGATAAAATAAAAAATAAATATAAAAAATACAAATAAAAATATAAAACATTTCATAACTATTTTATGAAATTATGCAATTTTATTGAAATATTTTTTAACGTACTCAAAAATTATGTTTTGTCCATAAAAAATATTATTCAATTTTGTGCATTGCATTAAAATTTACAATTACTGAATATTAATTGGGTTTAGTAGTAGTTATTTTTTCTAAATAATTTTTAATTTAAATTGGTTACATTGACTACATTTGTTTTATTTTATAAAGTACATAAAATTAGTAATAATATTTATTATTTGATATTCAAATCCTATGTAACACTTTATATATTTATCATTCTACTTATTTATTTTTAAGAATCTTTGAATAAAATTAGTCTATGAGTGATTTTTTTTAAATTCTAATTTTAAACTTAAATTGGTCAAGTTGATCATATTTTTTAAATTGATAATAATATTTTTAATTTAAGTTATTTTTATGAAATCAATCGAAAAATTATCACTAACTTCTATGTGATACTCTCCATATTCATCATCCCATTTTTCTATTTTTACAAGTCTTTTAATCAAATATAAGTACACACTTTCCTATTGATTCACTATCGTCACAAAATTTACATATTTAAATAATAATTAGGCTTGAAAGAACTTTTCTCATAATAACAACTCTTAGTATATTTTAAATTTAAAATACAAAAAATAAAAATTAAACCTACTTACTATTAATTAGGCATAAAAGTGCCAAAATATTAATTAATCTAGAGAGTAATTTTTTTTTTGGCAAGTTCAATTTCAAATTAAATTAGTCATGTTGATTACTGATTAAAAACCAGATTAATAATACTCAGTACTTGAATTATTTTTATAAAATACAACATATAATTAACAAAAAAATATTTTTAGTTTGAGTTACGTTTATAAAACCAGTCATAAATTAATTTAATAAAATTACGATTATTTCTAAAGCTAATTTTGAAAAACAAGTAAGTAATTAAAAAATAAAAACATATATTAAAATTAATAAATAATTTGAAATAAAAGAGAAATCAAGTCAATTAGGTAAATTTGTGATTTAATAAATATTAGAACAAATCTTAATTTTTAAGATTGGTCAAATCAAAATTTAATAAAGTATAAACTTTTAATAGTCATATAAAAATTCAACTATGATCAAACCTATCGACTCACTAATATTAACACAAACAAAAAAATATAAAAAATAACTCAATAATTGTTTTATGAAATTATGTAACTTTATAAAAATATTTTATAATATATTTAAAATTATATTTATCTATAAAGAAATATTTTTATAATTTCATATATTACACGGGTATATACATGTATGTATGTGTGTATGTATAAATTGCGAGTTCGGGGATTGATCATAAGTAGTGCGGTGGGTGGTTAGGGATGGGCATGGGGCGGGTAGGGGATGGGTACACGTATACCCATACCCGATCCCCAAACTAAAATCAATCCCCATACCCTACCCGATCCCTAATGGGGATTTATTTTTACCACCCATCCCTAACCCGAACGGGAAATGGGGATTCCCATGAAAAAACGGGTACCTGAATTGAAAAAAAATATAAAAATACAAAAATTCTAAAATATGACTTATAAAAAAATAGAGCAGAATCCTAATACATATTTAAAAAATCAAAAAATACCATATATATATATATATAGAAAGCACTTATTAGGTTTCTATTTTCCTACCATATTAATAGGTTATATGATTCAAGATAGGAAAAGTAAATAAATAAACATTCAAGATAGGAAAAGTAAATAAATAAACATTCACAGTTAGTTTATCTCAATTTATAGTTTCCTTGTAAATTAGAAAATAAAGTAGTTTAATAACAAGCTGATAGATAAGAAAACTCAAAATCTTAATTCCCTACTTTACTGAGAAATTTGTAGTAACAAATATATTAAAAAATTAAATATATATATACACGAGAATATGGAGAGGGTCGGGGAACAGGTAAGATAGGATACGGGATGGGGACAGACTTATTCCCGTACCCTACCCATCCTCAAATTTTTTTAAAAAATGCCCTCATATCCTACCCGATCTCCAAAAAATCCTCAAATCCCCTACCTGTTTAGGGCGAGAATCGGGTAAGGTACGAACGGGTCAACCGAGATGACCATCCCTATGGGTGGTTACGGACCTACGGCCATGGATGCGAGTCCATGGCGCAGGACCGAGGTCCCAGGTGTGTGGCTGCCTTGACATTAACCCTTTTTGCATTAATTGTATTTTATTTTTTTGTAAACGTCCAATGGATTCTGGCCATGTAAACGTTAATACATATTAATTTTCATGTACGCCTGCACATACGTACTCACTTTATTCTACTACATATACTGCATTGTAGGTAGACATTCTAAGATTGACTAATCACAAAGCTTCTAACTTTAATTTTAATTTTAATTTTTTAAATTAAACATCAAAACTTATTCGATAAATTTGTTTCAATTTTCAATTTTCAAAAAAAAAAAAAATTATTTTTAAAAATTATGAAAATATTAAAAAATATTTTCTCAACTTTACATTTTCAATTTTCACAACAAACACCGCCACCACTAGTCACAATAATCGCCCACCACCCCACCTTCAATCACCGTTACTAGCCAGCCACTATTCACCTCCAATCACAACCACCGGCATCCACAATTGGTCGCGATCCACCACTGCCAGCTTACTCTCCCAACATCCTAATCATCAACCAAAACCTATTGTCGAGAAAACACAAACATGAGAGATTAAAACCACAACGACAAAAAGGAACAATCCTTTCAAACTAGGTTTTCTCCAAAAAAATAAAGAATCCAAGCTTAGACGGCAATTTGCGTCCAAAATACATGGTAATAATAATAATAATAATGAGAATCAAATATTATGTAGACAGCAGGATTCTTTTCTTCCCAACGAATTAGGCCAATTTCATCCAACACAATTCCAAAGCCAATTAAACGAAGAACCTCCACCATCCATTTAGAAAATGATGTATGCGTTAGAATCTCTCTCTCTCTCTCTCTCTCTCTCTCTCTCTCTCTCTCTCTCTCTCCATCTTATGAATAAAAAAGAATACTTCCCAAAAAAATATATGATGCTTTAGAGAATAAACCACGTGGAAAAATCAATAAATTGCTTTCACCTTTAATCCAAAAACAAAACTTCAAAAATTTAATAGAAGCGAATAAAATCCATGCTATCTTTCTTACCGAGTTCATACTAGAAGATAAGTTACATGTGTTCTCTGGGGCACGTATATGAAAGTGAAGATCAAACAATTTCTCAAAATTTTGAAGAAAATGAAGGAAAATGTCTCAAGGACTACACAGATTCCACAAAAAGTTTATCATTCAAAGGCTATTATCTACAATTTTTCCCCAAAAATATTAACCATCTCCGATGCCTTTACCTGTGGAAAAAAAAAAGAATAAATAAATAAAAGAAAGAGAAGAAAACAAGCAAGAGATTAATAGATATCCCAGAACAAAAATGAGCCCAACCAAGCTGAGTATTTAGCTCCCACAGGTCAGGCTCAATCAAGTTCATGCCATCGAAGGTTAGCCTGTCCAAGCTCAAAACTTTGGACAAGCAGAGTCTCAGTTGGTGTGAGGAAGAAAAAGCCATTTAAATCTCAATTCGACCCTAGTAAATCAAGGTGAGAAGTCCAACTGGAAATTTAAAGGGGGCTCCCATACAATTCCATGCATCACCGGGCTAATGAAATCTTAAAGCATAGTTGAAACCAAATAAAAATATATACACACACATATATATATAGCAAAGAAACAAGAAGTCAAAACAAAGTAAACTGGGAAAGGGGGAAAAATGCTTAAAACCAGCAGTAAACCAGCAACAATTCACGTAAGGAGTACACCTCCACGATCTCCTAAAAATTTCGGCCATGAAAGGAGACTTTTTTTTTTTGGGGGGGGGGGGGGGTGACAAGCAACTCCCCAAGACGAGGTCAAATTCGACCCACCTTTAGGGAGTTAAACCCTGAGTTCGTGAACCACCTCCACAAGACCCACAAACTAAAGCAAAAATAGGGAAAGCAAATGTGGATGGCCTTGAGGGAGAAACACAACCTATTTACGGTTGAGGAGTTTGTCTTCCACACTGTTAGGTTACTCCTCAATGTCAGACAAGAAAAATATTGCTCATTTATGTTCCCAAGAGAATGATAATCATATACCACCAAATAACTCCTTTATCCAACAATACTAGGACATGGAAAAAAATTTACATTTCTTAATTCCATTCTTTCATTTTTCAATGTGAAATGTTATTTACAAGGTGACACAAATCAATTCAAGCAATATAATAGAGGTTATTTGCCAAGTGAACGACCAATTATGTATGCCAGTAACATACCACATCCAAGTATCAACCATTCAACATGGTGGCTACACATATTTAGAAAAGTCTGCAATATAATGAATAGTTCTCAAATAATAGCAGAGAGCACACATTCTGATAGAAAATAATGTGAATTATACATCAACTAATAGTAGAGCACAAATTCTGAACGTCACTGTTCTGCTTAAGTGTTTACAAAGAAGTTCAAGCTTCTTTCGTAGTTTCCTTTCATACAACTCTATAGGCGGCAGACAATAACCATCATCGATGACAATGTCAACAATCATCAAATGACATTTTCTTGTAACTTAAGCGATGAAAGCATAGAAAACTGCATCGAATAATAAAATTATTTCGTACAATTGACCCATATGTCAAAAGAATAATTATGTAGTGAAGTTCATAATTAATTAATATGCAAGATCTCCATGAGCTTATTTATGGCATTTCGCTTGAAAACCTCTAACGAGTCCTCCACAACTGCTACCAGTGTCTATGGAGAAGGGAGCGAAATCCGCCACCATCGCTGCTCCCATAGGAAGACCTAAGGTTAGGATCTGGGCAAGATTACCCGGCAAACACTGAATGGATGAAGAGTCCAAGAAACTCCTGCTACTACCAAGGTGAGTGAAATTAGGGTTAGGGTTAGGATTTGATCAACATTGAGAATAGAGAGGGGGGTCGCGGCCGAAGAAGAGGCTCAAATTGCAGGCAAAATTGAGGAGGTTGGGGCTAGGGTAGACCCAGTTGTGATGAAAGGGATGGAGACAACGGCGGAGGGGTTGACTTATGGGTGGGGGCACTTGACAATCACGTCATGAGTGGGGTTGGCATAGACAAGGGGAGGGTAGCAAGGATAGAACATCATGAACCAGAGGAGGATGGGGATGTTGTAGGTGACCGCCTGGAAGAGCACGGGGGCGATGTCATTAGCTTGGAGGAGGCTGAGGGAGTGGCCTTCTTTGTAGGTGTAGTTGGTGGTCTTCTATTAGAGTTTGGGATACACATCAGTAAGAGAGACCAACTGCTGCCGGATCAGCCACTTGGCTTCCTCAGAGTTGGGCAAAGCAGAGAGGCCTCACTATGATAGCATGTTGCTTAGGAATTGCTAGATGTCTTACGTGTTTGCCAACTACAGTGATGTAGGCAATGATGATGATGATGATGATGATGATGATGATCCACCGTAACCACTGGTGGTGGAGGTACCATTGCCATCGCGTTTAAGAGAGAGAGAGAAGGAGATGAAGTATGAATAGTAAAAAGTCTAAAAGAACAAAACAAAGTACTCTCACTTAGCAAGGTTGGATTTGTGCGTGGAAAGAATTTCTTTCTTATTTTACATATGCCTTGTCCATAACTGTGAGTTACCCTTAAAAAAATCGCTTCCCTCCTTTCCTGAGGCATTCATGTCATTTTCTTTTAACAGATTTTATATTTCTTTAAATAAAAAAATATATCATTTCTACATATTCTTTATTTGAAAAAATTCTACATCAACATCTCTAAACAAAATTTTTAAAATATGAATTAATCATTTCTCTAATTTTTTTATCTAAAAAAGTTAAAAATAAAACAATTTAAAAAAGATAGACAAGTGAAAAGAGAGAGCTGGGGAGAAAGGGGGAAAGAAAAATAAAAAAATGGCACTATTCAACTTAAGTGTTACCACAAACTTGATGCTACTTTCCTTTCATACAACTCTTTAGTGGCACACAATATAATAACCATCTTCTATGACAATATCAATAATCAACAAATGACACTTTCTTGTCACTTATGGGTTGAAAGCATAGAAATTGCAACAAATAATAAAACTATTTCTAGTACAATTGATGAAGATGTCATAGCCAAGTTCACATAAGAAGGAGCTACGCAATATTTAAAACAATAATCAGATTGCTAATTCAAACAATGTCAAAGAATCATTCACTATTTAAGAAATTGTCCATAACCTTCGACCTTTTTAAACTAACTCAAAGAACTTCACCGCAAGGAAATTTCATTTCATAGGAAATGATTGTTAGGTTAACCAAAAAAATCATAAATGACCATCAGATGAACCAAAAGAGACAACTATGCGGCTATGCCCATTTGTCAAGTAACCAAAATGCACTAGGACATAGTTGTTCATGAACCAAAAACAAATGTGCATATATACACATGATTAAAAAGAGTAATCTTGCAACAAAATAAAGAGTGACAAAGTAACTATCAGGCATTGCCAACTACAATACAAACAAATACGAAATTCATCCCATTGATCAGTGCAGCATAATCAACAATGCAATATAATATAATCACACAGTGAATTTTTTTTTTTTTCATAATCCATGTAGTGATATGTTATATTATGATACTCACAATTGTAAGCACAAGGTCATAACACTTAACTAAAAATAAAATGTTGACAAACAGCTAAATGTAGTAGACATTGTGATCAACTACAAAAATATTGCATAAAAGTGAGTTTCGACTCGGATATTATCTATTATTATAACAAGCCTACCTTCGACCTGCAATAAGGAAGTTAGCTTACAAATGCTGCAAGGAATTCCCAATAAAAATGAAATGAACTAATCAACTAAATAGGCCCCAATATTAAAAGAATACAACAGATATGACCAAATACAGATATTAAACTATAAGTGAAACGTAAGTATGGATATTTATTGGGAGGATAACGCATGATTTTCCCTGTGTTGACATCAATACAAAACCAATTAAGAACAATACTAAATTTCAAGGCAAAAAGGGAAATGAGGGGAAAAATTAACAGACAGATTTTCACAAGTAACTAACAGATAACTACATGATTCTTGAGCTGTCCTATAATGCAATCAAGATATACCACATAAGCTAGGACTGTGCCAGCAGTTTCCACGAAAACAGGCCCCATGAGAAACCCAAGGAGATGAATTTTCACAATGCATATTGCGACCCCCTAGCAGCCATAATATTAATCTGAGCCTGCATCTGAACAGCCCTAACTTTGGAAGCCGTTGCCCGATGGAAGAACTGCTCACGCGACAACAACCTTACATTTCTCAAGTACTGATCAAATGGTATAGACCCTTCTTGCGCTGCCTTGTCCAAAGCATACACTACATCTTCTATAGCCAAATCAGAGGAAGTAGAATCAAGCATCTGTTTAGAAAGAGCATCGCAAGGCTCAAAGGCATCATCAATGTCCACATTCCTCATATTGACTATCTTCCCCTCATTCTCCCTCAGCCAACCCTCCAACACATCGGTATTCATCAAAATCATCTGCAATTGCTGCTCCAATGCTTCCTTCTCATCTTGCATCTCCCTCACCCCTTTCCCAAGCTGTTCCTCTCTCTGCCTCAACACCGCCTGCGCATTAAACAACCCCTCCATTTCCGCCTCCCTCGTTTTCCTCAGGGATCCAATATCACTATGCAAGCTCTCCACGAGCTTATTTATCGCGTTTCGCTTAAAAACCTCAGAGGGGTCCTCCGCAGCTGCAATCGGCCTCTGCGGAGAAGGCAGTGGCATCCGCCCACTACCACCACTGCTGCTCCCGTAGGGAGACTGAGGGTAGGATCTGGGCGGGATTGCCGGTCGAGCAATTCCGGCGGAAACCGAACTGGATGAAGAGAGCAAGGAACTTCCGCCGCCGCCTCCGCCAGGGTGGGTGAAATTAGGGTTAGGGTTGGGGTTAGGGTTAGGATTGGGTCTACGTTGGGAATAAAGAGGGGGATCTTGGCCGAAGAAGATGCTCAAATCGCGAGCGAGATCGAGGAGGTTGGAGCTGGGGTAGACCCAATTGTGGAGATAAGGGATGGAGACAACGCCGGAGGGGTTGACGTAAGGGTGAGGGCGCTTGATGATCATGTCGCGGGTGGGGTTGACGTAGACGAGGGGTGGGTGCCGAGGATAGGACTCCATGAGCCAGAGGACGACGGGGATGTTGTAGGTGACCCCTTGGAAGAGCATGGGGACGGTGCCTTCGGCCTGGAGGAGGTTGACGGTGCGGCCATCGTTGTGGGTGTAGGTGGCGGTCTTCGGTTGGAGACTTGGATACGCATCGGTGAGGGAGACTAGGTGCTGCCGGATCAACCACTTGGCGTCCTCCGAGTAGGGCAGAGACGAGGGGCCTCGCTGCGACAGCACGTTGCTCAGGAACTGTTGGATGTACTGCGCGTTTGCCGACGACGATGATGTAGATGATGATCCACCGTGAACCGCCGGTGGTGGAGGTACCATTGCCGCCGGGTTTCAGAATCTGTTGTTGAGAGAGAAAGAGAGAGAGAGAGAGAGAGATGAAATGGGAGGAAAGAATAGGAAAGTGTCCACAAAAACAAAACTCTCTCTTACTTGGCGAGATTGATTTGCGCGTGGAAAGAATTTTCTTCAAACTTTACTCGAGGCTCTCTGTCCGGAACTGCTCGGGAAATTTCTTTTTTTTTTCTTTCTTTTTTTTCGTTTAACATTGTTTAATAAAAATATATAATATTTGCTTCTTGGTTAAAAATAATTATTGAATAACCGTTAATAAAAATACAATTTAAAATTACGCTTTGGAGTACACTGAAAACACTATTTGAAACGGAAGCGGGACAGACATCACGTGCGATATTTATCACGCCCCGGATTTTCATAACCGAATATCCAGGGGTGACTTGGAATTTATTTGTTAGGTATAAAAATAAGATGATAAAAACACGCTGTCACACCCTAGAGTTTTCCTCCAGATTGGGGTTGACCCGTAAGAAAAATTTAAGATAGTCAAAATCACATATTTATCCCAAACAATATTTATAAGTCATTGGACTGAACCATTTGATGGGATTTCAACTACAGGGCTCAAAATAAAGATAGCGAAAAATATTACAGAGCCATCTAAGTGTCCCAATCACGCTATTAACATTACATACCAAATAAAAGCAAATTAGGTCTATGCTTAATAATTACAATCATCCAACAATTATTACAGACCAAAAATAAAATACTCCAGCTCTGTGCAGGAAAGAAGAAAAAATAGATAACTCTTCTGATGGAATATTTAAGAGAATTTAATCTCTTTCCAGCTCATCTTCTGTATCCCTGTGCTTAATATCCTGAAAAAATATTCCCACAAGGGGTGAGCTACTAAAGTCCCAGTAATCAGAATCTCCTAGGTGCCTATATACAATGGTTGTAATACTACACTGTATTAAGTGAATGTGTTTAAGTGGCATGCTATTTATGCAACAATTAATTCAATAGATCTCAACTGAATAATGTAAATTATACTTACAACGGTTCGATGAAATCGTCACCGTAACTACTATTTTACTTATATGTAAAATAATTAAATACTGATGTGTATACCACAATGAAGTCTGTGTCGCAGTGGTAGGGATCTCAGATTTAGATCTTCAAGGTCTCGGGATCAAACCCCGTAGCGATACAAGTTTCATACATATATATATTTTTTTTTATAAAATATTAATCGAGAGGAATTAAATATAATTAAATAATTCCAACACATCATTCATACATAACAAGAGAGGTTGCTGGTCACAGTAAAATTTTGTAAAGGAGTTTAATCTAAATCCTCCTAAGATAATCATACTCCTATCCTCCTCTACCCCCAGCCTTGGAAACCAGTGACTTTACGGGCTTAGCATCCAATGCATACCGACGGTGTCACCTACCAAAAACCTAGCCGTCGCGACCGGCTACCTGACTGGCCAGGTCAGAAGGGAGCATCTCCTAAATAAAATGCATGTTCCCATCTTCATCTAAAAGGCCATTTCTACCCACCCATCACCCCATTGCCAAAAACAGCTTTAGCACGAAGTGCCTTAATTTCTTCTCACCCTTTTACATTCTAAGGGTACCTTGTATGGAAATCAGACATTTTTAATAACAACCGGCAATGTCCCCGGGCGATGAATCAAAAGTGAGATTATTTAGTCACATGCAATATATTTTTAAGCACTTTATCTATATCCATACTTTAATAGTAATTCTCAATAAATCAAAGATTTAACATAGTCATCAATATCATTATCACAAAGGTAGGCGCTATATGTAAATTAACAATTAGCAAAAAAAAAAAATTTAGAATACAAACCAGTATTTTAGTTAATTGTTTTGACAAGCTTACCGTACCAAATTTGATAAGAATAAAATTATTTCTAATGGTATATTAATTAGGCCGAGGTTGGTAACTTAGTGGGTGGGCGACCCTAATTGCGATTTAAAGTCGCAAGTTCGAACCTCATTGGCTGCAAATCTCGGTTTTTGCTCCTTTTACCTTTTATTTTATTATTTTATGGAATATGAAGATAATAAATAGCTCTTGGACTTATATTTAATTTTTAGCAAAATTGATAAGTTTTATTTTATTCAAAAATAATTTAAATAAATTTCTAATCATCATCTTATTTATAACCAAACCCTTATCATAGGTTTTTGGCTTCAAGATATCCACAAATGTCCACAGAATTATCCCAATGTTTAGGAAGGTATTAAATGAGTTTTATTTAATTCACTAAATCATAAAAATATAATTATATAACTTGCTAGGTTGACAAAATAATGCCAAAAATAAATCAAATTCATTTAAGAAAGACCAAATGAGAAAAGAACGAGTCCATTGTTTCTTTTGGGCATTTTATCAAATACTAGTATTTTAGTTTGAATAAGTCATCCAACTATCCATGATGAAACTGATTATCTAAGTCAATTATCATCAATATTAGAGGGTCAAATAATACATAATATCTAGTTTAAAATAATTTCATATCAATAGAAATTATTAACATGACAATAACTAACAGAAGGAAATTAGAAATTTAAATAAATCTTTAAACATAATATTCTAAACAAATCCAAACAAGCATCAATTAAAGCTAAGCAGAATAGCAGCTTGAAAGAAAATTCATATAAAATAGAGCAAGACTCCAATATCTATAAACTTTATATCTGTAGAAACTAGACTTCAAGACCTACAACTTTCATGTTTTACACTTTTTAAAATTCTAAGGTCTAAAGGTACAAAAACAGCTTTGAATTCAGTTTGTTCAGAAAATACAGTTTTACACGTGCTCAGTATTTTGGGCATAACTTTTGACTCACAAATCGGATTGATGCAATTCTTTTTGGGTTGAAAAGAAAACTGAAAGGGCTACAACTTTTATGTTTTAGCCAAAGCCTAATTCCACCGTTTTAGGGGTTAGAAGCACATAAGAAGTTACAAATAGAGAGCTGTCAGCATACTAAGTTACTTTAGTCAAAATTTTGGCTTCCCTACCCCCAATATACGGGTATTTATTTTTATCACAATCAAGTTTCATACTTCAAACCAGAAAATGCATCAAATATATTTAGGAGATTCATCATCCTACCTCAATGAAGATATTAATGACCAAGTCTGAGAAGGAAAAATGAGTTAACTTTGAACACCACCCAAATTGGAAAATTCCAAGCCTTTCTTCTTCCTCCAAGCAACACCAAATCTTCAACCTCACTAATCAATAATTTATTATTATTTCTCTCTTCTTTCTTCTCTTGGAAGACACACAATTTATAGGGAGTGTAGAGAAAATTATTAGTGGAGAAAAAATCAACTAAGGTAAGATCATGCCTATACAATTGGTAGCATGATCCAAGAATCATGCTTACTTTTTGACTATCTAACCATATCATTAAAGAAAAGCATTGGGGAAGATGTATGGAAGTGGCATGATCCGGGAATCAAGCTAACTTTTTGACAAATTTAAACAATCATGTTAGCTTTTTGACAATTTAACCAAATGCTTTAAATCATGCTAGCTTTCAAACAAAATGCTTTAAATCTTGTTTGCTAAATAATTTGAAAAAGATGCTTTAAGGTCATCAATGTGGGTCTTCTCTTTGTCCAATTAGTCAAATAATTTTGAAAGATGGTGAGAGTGTATGGAAGATGGAAATGAAGTTGTCGGGAAATAATTTAGAGCAACTATTCATGAGTCAATTCATTGAGTGATAAAGTGAGTTGAAGTGAGTTGAGGTGAGTCAAAGAAAAGGGTTGACCCATGGGTTAATGGTCTTGGTTTGAACCAAATAAGTAATTGGGCTAAGAAGTGTTTGGATAAAAATTTTAGAAATTCTACATTAAACTCCCACATAGGGTGAAATTTAATCCGAAAAATTTTTCAACTAATTTTTATCATTCCAAAAATTTTCAAATGCTCAATTTTCTAGATTTTTACTATAATAAATATCACTACCACACTTAAATAATTTAATTAAGAAAAAAAAATTCAGGTTATTACAATATTAGCTAGCCGCCTTCGTGATCGTGGCCGTTCGATTTTTGAGCACAATCCTAGCCACTCCTCCTTTTTTTTTCAAGTCTTCCGCACCACATTTGTCTCTTTTTTTTTTTTCAATTTTTAGAAAAAATAAATTAAAAACAACAACAAAAAATAACAACAAAAAAACAGTGTTTTCAAACGGATCTTAAAAAATTAATTTTTTTTACTTTTTTTTTCTTTTTTTAAACATAGAAAAAATATTATTTTTTAATTAATTACACAATTTTTGTTTTAATTTCAGAAAAAATAAATGGCAGCAAAAAATAAAAAAAAACGACAACAAAAAATAACAACAGAAAAACGACAATGTTGTCAAACGAGCCTTAAAAAATTTACGTTTTTACTTTTTTTCTTTTTTAGACATAGAAAAAATTATTTTTTTAATAATTAGTAATTAATTAAAAAATAATATTTTTTCCTAAACACAACATCACCAGCAATGTCAGCCGACAGAAAAACGACAGTGTTGTCAATTAAAAAATTAATGGCTGACATCACGGGTGATGCTGTGTTTAGCAAAAATGTTATTTTTAATTAATTTTTTCTATGTTTAAAAAAGAAAAAAAATAAAAAAAGTAAATTTTTTAAGACTCGTTTGATAACATTGTCGTTTTTTTATTGTTATTTTTTGTTATCGTTTTTAATTTATTTTTTCTAAAAACTGGACAAAAAAAAAAAAAAAAAGAGACGAACGTGGAGCAGAAGGCTTGAAAAAAAAAGGAGCAGCCAGAATTAAACGCAGAAGGCCAAACGGCCACGATCGCGAGGGCAGCGGGCCAACATCGCACGCGATATCAGCCCCCCCACTTCCATTTGAAACTGCATTTTGTCTATTGAAAACGTAAGGTTTGAACCAGTTTTTCATACTTAAACAATTTTCAAGGTTTGAAGTTGAGATACTCTTTATATTCGAACCTTGATTCAAATCATAACTTGATACTTAAAAAATTTTATTCTAGATCGCAAGTTGATTCGAACACATATTCAAACGAACTATTGGTTCGAATAAGAGTTCGAACAAATTTTTAGAACTTACTAATTTTTGCATCTAGAATTTTTGCAACCGTTTTGTCCTTAAAATGTGTGTTCAAATAAGATTCGAACTATAGAAAGTTTGAAGAAATTCTAGATGTAGAAATTAGCAAGTTTCAGAAATTCATTCGAACCCTTTTTCGAACCAATAGTTCGTTTAAACACACGTTGGAACCAACTTGCGATTTAAAACAAAATTTTCTAAGTATCAAGTTATGATTCGAACCAAGGTTTGAACAACAGAGAGAATCTCAACTTCAAAACTTGAAAATTGTTTAAGTATGGAAAAGTTGTTCGAACCATGAGAAAACGTGGTTCCAAATAACGTTTTCAGTACATTCAAAAAGCGATTTCAAATGGTGTTTTCATTAAACAACAATTTGACAATTATTTTTAATCGGGCAGTATCTGAGTATTGCAATTATTTTTATAAGTACAATATACAATCAAGAAAATTAATATTTTTATTTTTAGTTATTTTTATAAAATCGGTCAAAAATTAATTTAGTAAAATTAAAATTAATAATATTTCTAACTCAAGTTAATTTTGTAAAATAAATAAAGAACTAAAATAATAAAAACATATATTAAAATTAACAAAAATTTTGAAGTAAAAAAGTGATAAAGTCGATTATGTGATTTAATATCTATTTTAGAGTAAATTTTAATTTTTATGATTGGGTCGACAAATTAAAATTTGGTAGAATATAAATTTTTAATATTTCATATGTAAAACATATTTTGATCAAATCTATCAACTCAATAATTATTTTATAAAATTATGTAACTTTACTAAAATATTTTATGATATATTTAAAATTATATTTTGTCTACAAAAATATTATATAATTTCGTGCATCATATGAGCTAACACTAATATACACATCAGTAAATGTGATATTTTACTAATATTGATTTGTAGCATTTCTATGGGTCATTAATTTTTTATTTTGAAAAACATAATGTAAAATTATTTAAAATTACCTACTTATTCCAAAAATGATTTGAGAAATTTTCTTTTATTAGTATTTTTCTAGAATTTTTTGCTAAAAGGTTAATTTGCTTTTTAAAAAATCCTTAAAATAATAAAAATTAAATTTCAAGCCAAAAATCATAATTGATAAAATAAATTACTTTCAAAAATTGCTTACCAATTTGCCAAAGCACCCTTGTCTGTTCGAAAATAAGAAAAATAGGCTCTTTCGCTTTCGAAGACAAACTATGATCATTTGTATGAGTCTATAAAATCAATGTAATTATGGGAGTGTCTGGAGTGATAAAAAGTGATAAAATTTGATATAAGATGTGAGTTTATAGTTCGTGCAGTAAGATAAAAAGTGAATAACTTTTAAAAAATTTCAATATTTTTCAACGATTTTCAAAGTTCCAAACGAAGCCTATGTGTGTACTTGGATGTTGTATTTCAGCAATACATAGTTGAAATAGAGCAAAATAGATTTGTTAATATTTGATTAGCAGAGAGAAATTAAACAACAATCAAAGTAGAAATGACTTGATTCATTAATCTTCAAAAGAGTAGAATGAACAAAATTTTTTTAATTTTTAACGAGCGAACCAAGATCTAACAAAACTAAAGTAGAACAAACATAATTTATTAATCTTTGAGAAGATAAACTAATAAAATGACAATGTTTGCAAATAATAAAATAAGAAAAGTAACAATCTAAGGTAGAACTACTACTATAAAGAAATGATAAAAAGTCCAAGTGTCGAGATACTAATTCGGGATCATTTCCTTTAAGCAATCGAGTCCCTCCATAGACACATCAAAGCACTTTATCTCACTTTGCAATTTTTTCTTTTCAATATCAAATGTGAGTGAATTCATTCTTTAATTTAATTTAATTTAATTCTTTTCTCTAAAATGCTCAGGGAATTATCTATACATTTAATTTATCTTAACTGCCTAGCTGTCATTTTCTATCTTTTATTGGCTTATTCACTTGACTGGAGAATCTCATGTGCCTTTCTCGTGATCATTTTTATTTTTTGGATGTAAACCAACCTCTTAAATATGATATTTTTTAAGATTATATATTTTTTTATTTTTTCTATTTATCTTTTGAGATCATTTTTTATGCTTTTTGAATAAATTATGAATGATGTCAATTCGTTAGATTACAACTACAATATTTATAATTTGGCCCATTTAGCTTGAAAAAAGTGAAAATTTTAAATTAATTATTGATTATGAACTATTCATAATTATGTATTATTAAGTAAATGAGTACAACTAGGGTCAGGCATTGTAATGATGTCACGCCCCAAATTTCGTAACCATAGGGTGAGTGACATGCTCAATACGTAATATGCATATATCAAATATAACCCTGATTAGAGTCCAATCACGCTGGAATATACATCCATACTAAATAACAATAATATAATAATAATTTGAGCCTTGGTCAAACCAGGTAATAGTGCTCCAACACAATTCCAATACAATATCTTGGCTGTATGGTCTTATAATCATATCGAATAAATTTATAATAATAATATAGTCCCAAATATTAAATAAATAACTCTATAAATATAATGCTTAATCCAACGTAACGGGTCCTATCTAATTTTCAAGTTCTATATCTGCAACACAATATCTAATTTTTAGGTTCTATATCTGCAACACAATATGTAGCGACGTGAGTACTAATCCATTTTATGCCCACAATGCATAATAAAAACATTTATAATATGCAACAATAATAGAAGCAATTAATAATAAACATCATAATATCAATATTCAGTATCAACATGTTGTCATAATAATCCAACATCAAAAACCCATAATTATGCATTATCGTTGATATCTTAATAATCAACATAATTACTTGTCCATTCATTATCTTTTTTTTTTTTTTTTACCATTTCACATCATCACATCAAAGTCATGAAGTGGATACTATCAACATTATTTTATGGGTCAATACCCAACGGAAATGATTAATTGAAATGTCGTCTTTTTGTGAGCATGTACTTACGGGGCACGATTAGCCAAATCATTATCATTATCATTTATGAATCAGAATCTAATGACCATGATGAGCCAAAATAAATCTCATGATATAAGCTATTAACATACTAGCACGATAACCAACATTTGCTCAGGTTTAGGGTCTTTTAATCAAATGGTAGTCTTTGTACCCTCCTTATTTTCTAGTATTTGTCAACCTCATAATTACAACATCACATTTTATTTATTTTTTTCCACTTCCTTTATCATATCTTACTCATAATTATAGCAACTTACTAACAATGTATTACATTATCATAGCAAATATCATCAACAACTTATCATAATAATAACATACTCATATCATCATATCTTTCAACAATTACATAACATAAATATCTTTCTTTTAACCATATTTTTTGCCAAATACTTAAATCATACTTCTCAAATCATAAACTACTCATTTATACAATTAAAAATATCATTTATTTTATAAAAACACTCTAAAATCCTTTGACATTAACATTTAGGGAAAAAACACATTTTATGTATAAAAAAAATGAAAGAAAACTGGGCTACTTGTCAAAGTTGGTGCGCATGGAAGTTCAAGTTGGTACACGCGAATAAAAGGCAGAAAGCTTGGATTGAAGGCTTTGTTTTTTGTTTTCACTGGTTTCTCACTTTGGGTTTCAAATTGGTTCAAATTAAAGCTAAAATCTTGAAATTTCTTGTTTCAAATGACATCACAAGGCATATATAAATCAATGAAATTATCAACTTGAGATTTCAACAAGTATGGATCAAGATATGAGGTTACGTTCATTTTTCTTTTCACAGACATATATGTGTGTGTGTGTGTGTGTGTGTGTGTGTGTATAACTTGCATATTCTTCAACAGCATGCATTAAAAACCTAAAATAAGCATCTAAACAACATATTAACATCTTCTACATATCATATGCACAACTAAAATGCATTGAATCTATACTTTAAGTGATTGAGTGAAGAAAAATAAAAAGGCAGTAACATTGCCAATAAACTTCAAAAAACTTGAAAAACTCTATACGCTCAAACGGTTGATCCTAACATCGACATAATCACACCAACGTGTTTAACACAACTCTAATTATATGATTGTAAAGTTAATTTGTGTATTTTTTTTTTTCGGTTGAGGTTTGATACACTTACCATTCTTTGTTTACTTCCTACTCTCGATTCCCTCTGGCGATCGAAACCAATATCGTAAACACACACACACACAAAGTATATACATATATGTATTGAACCTTCTGGAGACAAGGCTTTCTACTCTCAACAGAAGTGACACCCAAAGGACAGGTGCGACAAAGGAAAGCTTGGGGCTGTAAATCAATTACCCATCACACCAATCTGAGCACACGGGCATGTACATCTATGCGCCTGAACCCTTCTTTGGTTGGCCAATTTTGTTAAGTGTTATCCTTTTATTTGCAATTTAACGCAACTTTGATCTTTTACACCTCAAATTCCACCATTTTACTTCCATTAATACGTCCTTGCATCATAATCAATTTCATAAACTTTAATATGAAAAATTTAGGTCATTACAAATAACCTTATATTTCTTAATTTTATATTTATGACATCATAATAATGCTTTCTAAGAATTTTAATTATTATTTATTTGATTGGATGGTGTTCGGGAGTATGTTTGAGTACTAGTCTAGATCTTAGCAATTGATCTAAAACCTTCTTTGTCATGTATATGTCTGTTGTAGTCTCGGGCGCATGGAATGTTTATGCTCTGTTGTGCACACACCACCCCATCCTAATACGCACCACTTTCACTTGGGTCTTACTTATCAGAACCTCACCTATTTTTTTCTTATTTTCTCAAATGTGGGTTAAGGGTCTTCTTGAATCCTTGATCAAATGTGGGTTAAGTTTGTTGTTAGCATATTGTAAACTTACAAGACAAGCTTGGGAAGTTTGGGTTTTCAATTACCAAAACATTTTTCATTAATGTATCTATATACATATGCATATCTTTACATATGCATATCTTTCAAATATACAGATGAGAGAAGATCTTATATGCAGTTGAGAGAAAATCTCCTGAAATCAAATTAGGTTTATCCTATCTTGATAGAATTAATTGTAGCCAAATTCGTAGGAGGAGAAGTCTTCATTGAACTAAATTGATGATAACACTCCATTCAACTGAATTGACGATAACTCTTCATTGAACTGGATTCTAAGATCAAATCTTTAGGTTTGGATAAAAACCCCGCAAACTGATGGGGCGACAAACACCATCAGTTTGTCCCGAAAGACAGAGAAACAAATGGAAGTGAAACCTTTTGTAAATATAATCAAAAATTTGATCCTTAATGTTGATATATTTGATAACGATATCACCATCAAGCACCTTTTCCCAAATAAAATGATAATCAACTTCCATATGTTTGGTCTTACATGAAAAACTGGATTGGATGCCAAGGAAATAGCCCAACATTATTGAAAACATTCAGAAATTGAATGGAATGTCTTAATTCATTACTTGTGCTATAGTATTTATTTATAAACATAAATACCTATACAACCTAGGAAATAATAAATTACAATTATCTAAACTAGGAAAAAATAAATCGCAATAATCTACCTACCATATATCTATCCTACCATATTTCTGACACTCTTCCTCAAGCTGGAGTATATACATCATATGTGCTAAGCTTGTTATAAATATACTTAACTCAAGACCCACTAGGAGTTTTAGTGAACAAATAAGCTAGTTGGTCTAAAGATCAAACATAACGAGTTTTAATGGTGTTTTGTAGAATCTTCTCCTTGACAAAATAACAATCTATCTCGATGTGTTTAGTCCTTTCATAGAATACTGGATTAGAGATTATATGAATTATAGCTTGATTATCACAGAACAATTTCATTGGTTGTGAGCGAAGAATTTCCAATTCTTTCATCAAATTTTGTACCCAAATTAGTTCACATGAGGTGTAAGCCATGGCCCTGTATTCTTATTTTACACTTGATCTTACTACCATTGTCTGCTTCTTACTCTTCCATGACACAAGATTACCTCCAACAAAAATGCAGTATCTAGTGGTGGAGTGTCTATCTGATGGTAACCCTATCCAATATGCATCTGTGTATCCCTCTGCTAAAGTATGCACATTATTTTGATACAATAAGTCCTTTCCAGTTGCTCTCTTAAATATTTCAGGATTCGAATAACAGCATTCCAATGATTGATATAAGATGACTCAAGAAACTGATTAATAACACTCATAGCAAATGAGATGTCTAGTCTTGTCACAATCAAGTAATTTAGCTTTTCAATTAACCTTCTGTACTAACTAGTAATATCGAAGAGATCTCCGTCATCTATAGTGAGTTTTGCATTAGGATCCACGAGAGTATCTATAGGTTTAAAGCCCAACATGTTTGTCTCATTTAATAAGTCCAAAACATACTTTTTCTATAAAAGAGCAATCTTTTTCTATGATCGGGCCATCTTAATGCCTAGAAAGTATTTCAATGGTCTAAAATCCTTACTGCTGAATTTAGTTTATAGAAAAGACTTTATGTCAATAATTCCCTATGTATCATCTCCTTTGATGATAATGTCATCTACATAAACCAAAAGCCATATCATTCCACGAGTTGAGTGTTTATAGAACATAGAGTGATCCACAACACATCGAGTAAATCCAAATTCCATAACCACCGTGCTAAATCTTCCAAACGATGCCCTAGAGGACTGTTTCAGGCCATATAGAGACTTCTTAAGCTTGCATATTAACTCAGATTTCTTATGAGGAACAAAACCAAAAGGTTACTCCATATAAACCTTGATTACACTTGAAAAGTGTAATTACAAATTCCACTTTTAAATACTCATTAATGTATTTAAGTATTTTATTTTGAAGTTTTATCATTATTTTATTACTTACAGCAATTATTTTCTTAATTGCAGGGAAAATGGTAAAATAAGTGAGATTAGCAGCGATGAAAGTGGCTACCGAGGAGAAAAAAATGGTCCGAAGGTCAAGATGGTTGAAGTGGTGTGCAGCTGAAGTTTCAGCTTGACACCCTATCAGTATTTTGACCATATCTTTTCACTCACAACTCGGATTGACCAAATTCTTTTTGGGTTGGAAAGAAGACTCAAAGGGCTACAACTTTCGTGTTTTAGTCGAAGCCTGAATCCATCATCTTCAAGGTCAAAATCGCATTGGAAGTTGAGGACAAAAAGCTATCAGAAGTTGCAAACAAGAAGCAGAACTTGAAGAGCAAAGTTTCTGCTAGACGGTCCGGACCCCCTGCTAGACGATCCGGACCACAGTGTGTTATGCACGCACGGCTTAATTCCGTCTTTTAGGGTTTTCCTTGCAATTTCTTTATAACCTCTACTACATGGCCGACCGAAAGAGAGCCATAGTTTTAGTTTTACATACTTTGAACAGCCTTAGTTTATTTTTTGTATTCTTTTTAGAGTTTTAGATAGTTTTTAGAGAGTTTTAATGTCCGTGTAATGCTTTTATGGATTTACGAAGCCTTCGTAGTTTTCATTACAGCCATAGTTGTTTAATACTTCGCTTCAGAGTTGATTTCAGAGTACGTTTACTTTCATTCTTCCTTTTAATAATATTGTTTCTTCATCTTATTCTTTAGATCCGTTAAATATGTGTTCGATGATTGATTTTATTTCATTTAAAGTTATGTTAGTGTAAAACCCTAGTTCTTGATTCAACGAATCAAGGAATGGTAGGTTACTCTGATCTATGGGATGTGCGTAGACCCTTCGCATGGTTTGCGAAAACTCATGCGTAGGGGTCTACAATGTTTAAACCTAGTTCAGTATCTTTCAAAAACTTTTGAAAACGAAAACCTTTGATTATATTTTCTGTAATCACTGGTAAAGGTTTTCGATTAAAATTTTCTTAATAATTTTGAAGAACTGAAAATTCAGATTTTGAATCCAAATTTGAATTGGTTTATTTCAGAAACATTCAAAAACGAAAACCTTTGACTATATTCTCTGTAATCACTGGTAAAGGTTTTCGATTAAAACTTTCTTAATAATTTTGGATAAACTAGAAAAATTGGATTTGAATCCGAATTCGAATAGGATTGTTTGAGAACCCTTCGAAAACAGAAGTTTTTGACTATATTCTCTATAATCACTGGTGAAAACTTTTGATTAAAACTTTCTCAATAATTTTCAAACAAATCCTAACTTAGGTTTTAACGTAAGTATTACAACACATCCCATAGTAAAGACGTAAACTACCCGGAATTGAAAGTTGAATTAAGAATTGCAAATTATCTTGAATGCGTAGTGTTATTACTTTCGTTTTAGTTTAATTTAGTTGTTGCTATTTATTTTATTTATTTAGCAGTTAGTAATCAACACTTTTCAAAACCCAACATAAATTTTCTTTTCTTATTTTTAAACCAAAACCAGTAGGTAGAAGAACTTAGAAAATCTTAGTGTTCAATCTCATAGATCCCTGTGGATTCGACCTCGGACTCATCAAGTTAAACTACACCGCACACTCTTACACTTAGGAGTTAGTTTAGACGCACTATTTAGAAGTGGTCAAACCTCTTTCTCTATATCACCGTACAAAATGGCATTCTTTATATCAAGTTAATAGAGAGGCCATTAATAAATAGCAGCCAAGGAAATCAAAAACCGAACTGATGTAATTTTTGTCAATGGAGAAAAAGTTTCAGAGAAATTCCATACACCTGTGTGTAACCTTTAGTAACCAGACTGGCTTTTAATCGATTAACAGAATCGTCAGGGTGAATTTTTACTATATATACCCATCTACGGTCAGCAATTATTTTTCCAGCAAGAAAAGATACTAAGTCCTAAGTACCATTTACATTTAGAGTAAACATCTCTTCTTCCATAGTAGTACGCCATCCAGAATGTGAAAGAGTTTCATGCACAGAGTTAGGAATAGATATAAAAGATAAAGATGAAACAAGTGCACAGTATGAGGGTGATAAGCCATGATAAAAAAATAAAGTTAGAAATTGGATGAGAAATACATATGCTTGTACCTTTTCGAATAGCAATAGGAAGATCTAAATCATCATTAGGTTTTGTAGACTCGAAAGAAAAAGCTGGAGTGACATAAGGTTCAAGAGGAGTAACTACCCATCATCATTGACAAACCTACAAATAAGGATAAGAGAGATATGTAGAAAGAGACTGTTGTATGGAAGATGAAGGTAGACTTGCAGTTGTGGGAAAGATAATTAAAGTGAGGTCTGTATCAAGGGAGGATGTATATGGAGAAGGAGAAAAGAATCAGGTAGACTCAAAGAAAGTGACATCAACACAACTAAAATATCTATTGAGAGATGGACTATAATACTGATATCCTTTTTGTACATGAGAATACCCTAGAAAGACACATTTATAAGTGCGGAGAGCAAGTTTATCAATCCCACTATCAAGTTGATGAACAAAAGTAACACAGTCAAATATACGAGGAGAGATAAGAAATAGAGGCCTGTTAGGAAATATAATAGAATAAGGGGACTTGTCATGTAATACTAAGGAAGGCATCTGATTAATTAAGTGAGTGACAAGCAATGAGTATTGCATCACCCCAATAGATTTTAGGAACATGCATTTGGAACAACAAACATTGTGTAGTTTCAATAAGGCATAAATTATTTCTTTAGCAATTCCATTTTGTTGCCGAGTGTGAGGAAAAGGGGACTAGTAAATTATTTCAAGAGTGGCCATGAAATCAATGAAAGGTTATGAAAAATATTCCTTAGCATTGTCATTACGAAGAATTTTAATAGAAACACCAAACTAAGTTTGAATTTCAGTACGAAATGATTTAAAGATAGAGAATAATTTAAAACAATTTTTCATTAAATATAACCAAGTATTCCTTAAAAAATCATCCACAAAAGTTACAAAGTACTGAAATCCTAACTTATAAATGACACGAGTTGGTCTCCAAACATCTAAATGAACCAAGTGACATGGATGTAATGCCCTATTATTAATCTTAGGAGGAAAGGAAACACAGCAATACTTTCCTAACTGACATGACTCACATTTTAAAAATTTTAAATGGCACAAAATAGGGACCATTATCTTCAATCGACCAAAAGACAGATGGCTAAGACGACAACGAACATTAAATATGGAAGGAATTACTCGGTAAGCAATAGGGGTTGGTGCATATGAAACATCTAGGCAGTAGACTCTTTTAGTTTCATGTCCTCCACCAATCTTCTTATTTATCTTCATATCCTATATAATAACAAAATCAAGAAAAAAGTTCATTGAACAGTTTAATTGTTAAGTTAATTTACTTATAGATAGGATGTTAAAGGAGAAAGATAGTACATATAAGACGGGAGATAAAAGTAAAATAGGAAAATGATGGATTATATCAATTCCGCCTATAGGGTTAATAGATCTATTAGTTGTAGCAATAGGAGGTATAGAAGATGAATGTTGAAGTGTGAAAAGTAATCTAGGTGTTCCAGACATATGATCTGATATACTAGAGTCAAGAATCTAGGATGCAAGAGGGGATGTAGAAAGACAGGTGACATGGTTACCTCTATGTACAAGGGGAATAGTGGGAAGAGATGCATGATGACCAGCCTGATACTGGAGGAACTTAGAATACTCCTCGCCAAAATAGTCAGAGGTGTAGATGATCTAATCTCACTGCAAGTAGGTTTATTCAAAGAAATATCTGATTCAAAAATTCCTGTTTAAGCCATATGAGTTGGCTTATCACGTAATTTTCAATATTTCTCACGAATATGTCCTGGTTTTCCATAAAAAATGCATTTGGGTCAAGACCCTTTGCCATTATTATTTGGAATTACCTAGGTATCATGACCATCTGAGTGAGTTGAAGCACCAGTTTGACTAACAAGGGCCAATTGTGTAGGCTCAGAGTCAATTGGAGTAGGTTTTCGGGATGCCATCATTAAAGTACGAGATGTGTTTCAGCAAAAGATGGAAGAGATGCTCTTCCAAGTATCTGTGTTTGTACTAGTTCAAATTCTTGATCAAGGCCAGTAAGAAATTTGAGAACAACCATTTATTCATGTTGTTTTTACATCTTATGGATGTCAGTTGATAATGGTTGAAATGAGTTCAACTTTTCATACATTTTCTTCAGAGCTATAAAATATTAAGTAATGCTTTTACCAGATTATTAAAGTTTAAAAAATTTACTAACTACATAGTAAAGACGACTAAGATCACTGGAGTATAACAGTTGAATATACTCCCATATCTTCTTACTAGTGTCTAGATGAGTGCATAAGTCTACAATGTCAGCCTCCATAGAATCCCATAACAACCTCACAATATTGGCATCATCCCGAGCCCAAGAGTCATATGAGGATTGGGAAGATGTTGGGGCAAAATTAGTAAGATGTTTTTACTTTTCAAGACCAGTCAAGGCAATTTCGATTACATTAGATAACTAAAGCTAATTTTTTCCATTTAATTTCCGAGTGGCGAGATGATGAGGCTAATTTCTAAAACCAGTTATCTTTGATTCCACAAAAACACTAGTAACAGTAGAAGATTGGGAATCCATAGAACTTAAAGTGTACTGAAAAAGAATACTAGAAAGGCTGTATTTGATTATGTTAGCGAGATCAATAATAAATAGTTGACGATTGACGATGATAGTATCGATTGACAAAGAGAAACATTACCAACGGCCAATAATTGATAATTGACGTAAATAATACGTGCCACTGATGAATTACGACGTTGGAGCACTATTGATGGACTGCAACATTGGAGCACAAGTTATCAATGAACAGTGACTAGAATCCAAGTTACTTATGAACTTCATCGATGAATCACAACACTGGAATTTAAGACGACTCCAATTAGCGATACTAAGACAACAACCAATGACGATGAAGGAGACCAGTATCGATGAAGGACACCAGTGTAATCAATCAACGATGGGCTAACAGCAAACCCAATAATCGCAATCAATGATATTGAGACAACCACCAACGATGACAAAAAAGACCAGCATCGACGAAGAATTCCAATGTAACCAATCAGTGATAGGGCTAGAAGCGAACCTGACAATCGCTAGGGCTTCCAATGATAGCACAACGATCTACTGACAACAAAACTCCAACCGATGGGATTGTCGATTTCATTTTCTTGATACAAACACAAGAAACTCAGGCAATTAGGGTTTTTTGATACAAACACAAGAAATCTTAAGAGAAATTGAATACAAAGATTATGGATCTTTACTTTGATACCATGAAAACATTCAAAAATTGAATGGAGTGTCTTAGTTCATTACTTGTGCTAAGGTGTCTATGTATATCTATTTATATATATAGATACCTAAACAAACTAGAAAATAACCAATTACAATTATCTAAACTAGGAAACAATAAATCACAATAAACCTACCATATGTTTATCGTACCATATTTCTGACAATTATCACACCATAACTTAAGAGGATAAGCTAGAAAGATGCGTAAATCATAAAATAACAAGTGAAGCCAATAAAGTTCAGCAGTTATTAAAGAGAGAGCTCTATATTCAGTCTTAGTACTGGATCTAAAAACAATATTTTCTTTCTCAATAGACCAAGAAATTAAGCAAGGACCAAGAAACACCCCATATCTAGATGTAGAGCGTCTATCATCAGGGTTACCAACCCAATTGGAATCACAGAAGTCTTATAGTGTAAGATCAACTTTTAAGTACCATATGCCATAGTCAACTATGCTTTTTAGACAATGAAGAACTCATTTAGCAGCAAACGAATGTACATTTGAGGGCTTATGCATGTACTGGCCGAGTTGCTTCATTGAGTATGAGAGATCGATCGAGTTAATAGTATTACAAAGCACCAACTAGTTTACGATCCATATCTGAGAGGACATCACCATCCAAAGAGGATAACTTAGAGCCAAAAATAGATGGAGAAGCTATCGGTTTTGCACCAACCATACATGACCATTCCAGAATATCACGAATATATTTTCACTGCCAAAGGTGTAGACCATCTGAAGTTTGGGAAGCTTCAATGCTAAGAAAGTAATTTAGTTGGCCAAAGTCTTTAAGTAGAAACTCTTTTGCAAAGCTGTGACAATTAAAGATATAACAGAATTATATGTCCCTGTGATGAGTATATCATCCATATAGATTAAAATGAAAATATGAATATTATCACAGTGCATGATAAACAAAGACAAATCAGTAGATGAGTTAAGAAAATCAAGTTCAATGAGAGAATCACGAAGTCGATAAACCAAGCAAAAGGCACTTGCTTGAGGTCGTACAAAGCCTTGTGCAATTTGGAAACATGATCGAGATATTGTGGATCAACAAAAGCCCTTAGGTTATTCCATATACACCTCCTCTGTGAGAACCCTATTTGAGGAAAGCATTAAAGATATCAAGTTGTTGAACTCTCCAATCAAAATACACTACAAAAGCTAGCAATATACGAACAATGGAGGGTTTAATAACAGGACTGAAAGTAAAATTACAATCAATACCAAATCATTTATCAAACCCCTTAGTAACTAAATGTGCTTTAAACTAATCTATACAACTATCTGGTTTCTGTTTGATATGATAGACCCATTTATTGTGAACAATATTGTGATCAAGAGGTCTAGGGCATGAAGACTATGTTCCATTAGCTATCAATGCATCAAATTCTTCTCCCATGGTAGCCTTCTATTCAGCTTGTAAAACTACTTTTGGAGTAGCATGTTGGTTCAGAAGGGAGAGTAACAATGTTCAGGGAAACAAGCAGATGCTTGGTAGAATAGTATATGTGGTAGTCAGGAAAATGTTTGGGTTTTCGATGATCGGTTTGAGAATGAGTAGTCATGCATGGAGGAGGAGACATAACTTGAGAGGGAGATATAGGTGCAGGAAATGAGTTGTGGATCAAGCCTGATGAGGTATTAGGTTAATTTTGATTAGAAATGATAGAGTGCTGAATGCTTGTAGCAAGAGACACAAGTAGTAAAGGCAAGGCAGGCGGTGAAGGTAGTGGAGGTAAGGCAGGAGGTAGGGACGCACGACTCACAGTTGACATGGACAAATTTGGTAAAAAAGATTATTAAGTTAGAGAGGAAACCTTGGGTACTTGGACTGTAGAAAGTGAAGGATGATTAGACTGACTTGGTGAGTTGGTTGAGGACAGGGTGATTACACTTGAAAAGTGTAATTACAAACTCTATATTTAGATACATTTTAATGCATTTGAATGGTTAAATTTAAAGTTTTGATATTATTTTGCAACTTACAAGTTTTATTATCTTATTTGTAGGGAAATAGATGAGAAAATCGAAGTTAACAGTGTTGGAGAGGGCATAGAAGACGAAGAAGTTGTGGTTAATGCTTCATCAAGAATGGTTTGGACCAACCCAAGGACTCAGAGCGAAGGAGAAAGAAAAATGGAGCAACTAAGGTTCTGGGGCTCGGACCCCTCCCCAAAGGGCCCGGACCATAGTGAAAGAATCTAGAGAAATGGATATTTTGGGGTCCATACCCCTCCCCAAAGGGTTTGGACCCCAGCAAAGCCCTAGGCCCACGTTTTATTTCGTTTTTCTAGGGTTTTCTTAACCTATATATAACACCTTTGTACGGCTGAACAAGGGATGCCTCCCCAATACTCTTTAGTTTATTTCTTGAGAGTTTTGAGTGGTTTTTACATTGTTTTTGAGAGAAGATTTATGGATTTGTTGGATGTTTGCTTATTCTTGGTCGCACTACTTTTTCATTACGCACTTTTAGAGTTACTTTCTGTGTAAGTTTATTTTCGTTTCATCTATTTAATATATGATTTCTTGGTTTTAAGTGATAGATCGAATGTTTACGCTTACGTTTGTTGCTTTCATTTTGTTTAAAATCATGTTCATGAAAAGCTCTGGGATGTATGTAGACCCTTCACATGGGTTGCGAAAACACATGTGAAAGTCTCTACGATTTCAAAACCTATTTTTACTTATTTCGAAAACATTCGAAAACAAAAATCTTTAATCATATTCATTTGAAATCACTGATACTGATTTTTGGTTTAAATGTTCTTAACATTTTTGGAACAAGTAGATAATAGGATTCAATTTCAACTTTGATTGTGTTTGTTTAGAAAACATTCGAAAATAAAGATCTTTAACCATAATCGTTTGAAATCACTGGTACTGATCTTTGATTTTAATATTCTTAACACTTTTTAAACAAAACCTTAATTCAAAGTTGCATCTAAAAATCCCAGAGCGAATTAGTGAATCACCCAGACTTGTAAGTTGAATCAAAAACCCTTTTATTATCAAATTTTATTAGTCACTTCAATTCCTTGCAATAGTTAATTTGCCTTGAATTTTAGCATATTACATTGTTGCACTTTCGAAATTAGTTAATTAAGTTAAATTTGAAAATCAAACATTTGAATTGTTTAATTTCTTAAGTAAAATTAATTTAGTTTTAGTTTAAATTTTAATTATGCAAAACCTTAGGAATTAGTTCCAATTGAATATCAAACTTTAGTTACGTTAGGTTTTAAATTTGTCTTACAACCTAGAAACTGAATAATAGGCTCCCTGTGAATTTGATCTCGGACTCATCAAGTTAAAACTGTGACTACTCTCTTGCACTTGAGAGGTAAAACCCGAACACAATTTAGGGTCGGTCACAGGGTACTGGGTATAAAAGGTAATATTTGAAAAGGGTAAGGACTGGTAGATGTCGATGGAAAGTTTGTTGTAAGAGAGGTAGTGCAAGAGAGCTTACCATTCGTTGCAGGAACTAATGTCTCATCAAACACAACATTCCTGTAGATACAAACTTTGTGTGAGATAGGATCGAGGCACCTATATCCGTTATAGCATATCCAATAAAAATACACTATTTGCTTCTAAATGTCAATTTTTAAGATGTATAAGGTCTCAAAAGAGGATAACAAGCACATCCAAAATTTTTGAATAAATGGAGTGGATATTTGAAAATATCTGGATATTTTCTAAATAATTTGAAAAAATGGAGTGGTATGATTCAACACAATTGAAGGTAACCGATTTATTAAAAAGACTGGCATTAAAAATGTATCAACCCAATAGGTCATTGGTAATTTTGATTAAGGAGAGATAAGCCCATTTCCTCGATATATCTATGTTTACACTCAGCCAATCCATTTTGTTGTGGTGTATAAGGACAACTGAGGCGATGCAAAATTCCATTTGAGTTTAAAAAATTGATGAATTTATGAGTAGACAAATATTCCCGACCATTATCAGATTGAAATTGTTTTATTCGTGTGGAAATTGATTTTCAACGAGTAGTTTAAATTTAACAAAGATGTAAAAACATTAGCATTTGAATGTAATGGATAAAACAATGTGAACCTTAAAAAATCATTAGTAAAAATTATATAAAGTAAACATCCATGATTTGATTTAGTTGAACAGGACCAAACATAGGAATGGATGAGTTCTAGTGTAAAACTAGTGATATGAGATGACGGATAAAATGGTAGTTGCTTACTCTTGCCCATTTGATAAGATTCACAAACATCTAATTTATTTAATGACCCACTAAAAAAAAGAGAATGATGTTGGATTATTCTGGAGACAATAGGTCGTGTTGGATGTCCTAAACAAGAGTGCCAAAAGGAAATCGGTGCCTTAACTCCTATAAAAGTAACAAGAGTGTTGTGTTTAAGAGAATTCGACTTTCTTAGGCGTAAAGGGTAGAGCCCACTCTCACTTTGACCTTTCAACATCATTTGCCCTATCTACACGTCATGGACAAAATAATGAGATCTAGTGAGAACAAAAAAATAATTATTATCAGTACAGAACTGATAAATAGAAATTAGGTTAGCAAAGGCATTAGGGCAATGAAGGACACAAGATAAAACAAAAGGTGAAGAAGTAGGATTTAAGAACACTGAACCCATATTAGCGATCTCCAAACCAGTGCCATTACCAATAGCAATAGTTTCCTTCCCGTTGTAAGGTTGCACAAGGGAGAGACAATCAAACTTGCTAGTGATACGCTGATTAGTGCCAGTATCAGCAAACCAAGTGTTTCCATCAGCACGAGAATTCACATTAGCCATAAACACTGCATTAGTTTGTGCAACCATAGTGGCAAGTTGGAGGGGGGAGGATGCCGACCCTAATAGGCATAATTAAAATGGTGAAAGCAATCTAATGCTTTGTGACTGAGCTTGCCACAAATCTGACATGTATCTTTCTCCTTGACATCATTGGAACATACTATGTTTGAGATGCAAAACCAAGAGTATTGGGGAGTTTAAACGAATGCTTTGACTTGGTTTTATTGCTTTTCTGTTGCTATTGATGTTGGTGTCTAGCCACCAAAGCAATAGAATGCTCAAGAGGAATAGTCTTATAGTGGGACTCAAGGAGTAGTTCAAAAGACAAAAACTCAACCTGGAAATTAGCAAAAGAAATTCCTTTGTCACGTGTTGCTGTGGTGATGGAGCTTTAAAATGAGAGAAAAGATGAGTTGAGGCCACTAAGAAATGTAAACACTAAGTTATCATCATCAATGGTTTTGCCCGCAGATGCAAGCTGGTCAATAAGATTTTTAACTTGATCAAGATATTCTGAACATGATCGATTTTCCTGACGTAAGCTCCTCAGTTGACGTTGAAGAAAATTCATAAGTGATTTAGACATGGAAGCAAATCAAGTAGATAAGGAGTCCCAAACATGCTTAGCAGTATTAAGCCCATAAACTGTGTTCAAAACTTTTGGAGATAGGGAAGCATTGATGCAAGAGAGAACAAAGTTGTTCTTTTTGTTCTAAAGCAAGTATTCTAGATTATCATCAACATATGATTTTCTGGGAGTTAGAAGGAGAGTTCAATCAGGATATGGCTCAAAACCATCCACGAAACCCATGAGATCGTTCATTTTCAAGACATGAACAAGATGTGACTGCTATTGAAGATAGGTGCTCTCACCATCCAATTTGACAATAATAAGAGGACTGATATTTGGAAGAGTAAAAGTAGATGTGGAACTGTATGAAGAAGTCATTATGAAAAAAAAAAAAAAAAAAAAACAGAATCAAAATCAAACGTGAGCTAATAGCTTTGATACCACGTAAACTTACAAGATAAGTTTGGGAAGTTTTGGTTTTCAATTACCAAAGCATTTTGTTATTAACATAAATATACACATGTGCATATCTTTTAAATATACAAATAAGAGACAATCTTATATGCAGTTGAGAGAAAATCTCATAAAAGCAAATCTCATCTTATATATAGTTGAGAGAAAATTTCAAAAAATCAATTCAGGTTTATCCTATCTCGATAGAGTTAATTGTAGCCAGATCGTAGGAGGAGAAATCTTCATTGAACTAGATTGAGTAGAACTCCTCATTGAACTGGATTCTAAGATCAAATCTTCAGGTTTGGATAACACATATCTAGCACCTTGTGCTTTGTTATAGGATATGATGGATTGTTTTGGTTGATTAATGACTACATGGACGTATATACATATATGTCTTTTATAGAGAGAGAAATATAAAATGTTTAACAAATCAATTTACCTAAATCCCTGTTCCATGTTGTTAATCATAACATAAATCTTGTTTATGACCATTGTTAGAATGTTTGGACACATATTGAACTAGATTTGATCAGTTGTTGGATAATTTGATGAAAACTATTGAAAAACCTAGAAATAAGGGTTGTTGAACCAATACAATTGGCCTTTTGTCGAGCACACTTGAAGACTTACCCTGTGCTCACGTGCACACAACAATTACACAACCTTTCCATGCTCATGCTTAAGTGGTTCTCCTACACAAGCCACAGGATTAGTATACTGAAAATAAAGGATATTGGTATATCCAAGGATTGAAATCCTAAAAGCTATAAAGTCATGGGGTTGGTGACTCGTATTCAATTGGTTAATAGCTTTCAAAGTAATACAAACACCTGACTAGCGTGGTTTTCACTCCTAAGGTTTAGCTAAGGTAGTAAGAGAATTCGTGTGGTTCACTCTATGGCCAAGGCCATATAAGACAGGCGCTGAACGTGTGTTTTGTGTTGGGCTCTGTGGCCATAAGCCTACTTGATAGAGTACCTAATTCGCTTATGTATTGATTTTTGGTATTATTGATATAATGATAAGATATTGAATTGGTCAAATGAAATGAGACGAGGTATTTGATTTTGGTTGTAAAGTTATATAATTTTTCTATGCAGATATTTTGGATGGTATAATTTATAATCATTTAGTAGCATGAGAAGACAGATATATTAGGCTTGTTTTATTGACAGTGGACATTAATACTTATGTACTCACTCCTTTACAGACTTTGTTGCAAGTTCTATTGTTGATTCTCATGTTGAGGCATCTAACAAAGGATGCTCGTTCTCTTATGTAACTTTTGTTTAGCTTCATTATTTTGAGATACTATATATTCATTTTTTTGTACTTCTAGTTCTGAGGTTTATTACATATATTTCTACATACTTTCTATTAGGTTGTATAGGTTGTATAAAACTCAATTAAACATTTTTCTATGAATAGTAAAGAAAAATTTTCGTTAACTTATTCACATACGTTTAAATGAAAATGTTCACGAGTTTTCTTTACAAATATTTATGAGTGTTCACAATCTATGAATAGATATAATCATGAATATTTAAACAATAATGTTGAAACAAACATGATCATGAAAGATAAATGAACTTGCTCATGAGCTTTATTGAGCCAAGCTTATCTTTATTTAAGCTTGTGTCATTTATTTATCGAATTTAAGAATTGCATTCAAACTTATTTATTTGACTTATCAAATAAACATAAACTAGCTCTTAACAAACTTGTTCACGAGTGGCTTGTTTAATATTTTGTTCGTTTGCAATCTTACTTATCTTCGAATGAGCTTAAACATTTCATACAAAAGGAAAATAGTTAAAAAAAAATTACAAGGCTATCAGCTAGGGAGTTTCTTTCCAAATCAACCTTAATATAGAATCCTACTTGATCAATACCACATGCACCGACCCCTCAAAACTACGTCTGCCCCCACAACTCACATGGCAAGAAGTTCTTTTATGACACAATTATACTCCAACTCTGACCATCTACTCATAAAACAAAATAAAGGAACATCAAAACGAGTCCTATAATAGTTTTGGAATCAAAAATTAATATATGAGTTCGAAACTCCCAACCAGTGACATTAATTCCACACTAGTCTTTTCACTGTAATTACAACTCTATAGTAATTGCTAAAAAGATATAGCACCTCTCCCTTCAAATGATGCAAAAATAGCGACTGCAAGACACTGTTTTCTACATAGTCTCAACCTTCCATATTCCATTGCACCATCAACAGTTTCTGCCCATGCCCTACTTTGCCAATATATACAGTAATAGAACTAAAAAGATGAAAAATGTATCAAGTTAAAGCTGACATAATTATGTTACAAATAACTTTAGGTTTGCTTTGGAAATAGAAAAATCAGTTTTTTTTTTTCCCATCTATGGTTTTTTTCCCCCAACAAAATTTGATTTTTTTTATTTGGTAGTTTTAAGCATGTTATTTGTATCTATAACAAAGAATAAAAAAACCATTTCCCAATAGAAAAATTAATGTGTCAGACAAAAAAAAAGTAGCTTTTTTAACCCATACATGAATTTTTCTATTTTTTGACAATTTATTTTGATGAAGGTGAATGACAAGCCTTAAAGCTCCTAAATTTTTTTTTTTTTATTAAAACAATTATATAATACAAAAACCTTAAAAAAATAATTTTTTCGTTTCCAAACCAATCAGTGCATACCCACAAATTTCCACCTTGCACCGGATGTCATTGAACTTTCTTGATGCATTTAAGATTAGCATTACAAGGTAAAAGCAAATTACTCATGATCACTAAACTCGGTAGGATCGTACAATCTCTTCCTGCATTGATGTACAAATCAGTTAGAACCAACCGAAATGAAGCTTAAGTGCCAGAAAATAGGGAAAGAACTTTTAACATCATTAAGCATTAGACATGCCCCTAAAACCCCCAATGTATTGGTTACTCCAGCTCAAATCAATAAGCAAGAAGCATTGAAGATTCTACAAGGAGATCCTACAATGATTTCTGAAACACAATGTAGAGGAATATATAGGAATCCAAAATACCCAGAGAATATTGAATAAAAACTTTCAACTCACAAAAGTCAGAATGATACAATTATGATATCTATTAGTCTTCTCTAATTGGTGACTGGCATGCTGAAGATCAATTTTACTACCAGTTTGTATACTAACTAATGTTTTCACCTTTAATTAGTTCATAATTCCAACAATAGCATTTGCATAAGACTTTTTCCATGCTTAGTATGATGTGCATAGATGAACTTGCAAGCATATCGTATGACGCAAGGAGTGGAGTTACACCTTCTCCATGCCATGACATGGCAGTAGTGAGGATTAAATACGTACTAATAGATTTAGGAATTAACGTATATATTTTACTTTGAATACGAAAGTTATTGATGGTAAACTTCCCCTAATGACCATCTGATAACTCCTAATTATGCTGAAAACATCTCAAATTTTCCAAGGGAGAAACATTGTGAAACCAACATGAAGCTCCAACCAAAATCAAGCAGTGTTGGATTAAAAAACCCATTAGAGATGACGTGGTATGATTTTCATTTCCTCAACAGCTAAAGGACAAACTTTAATAGGAAGCCAATGTCAACAAACCGTGTACGTTTAAGCGGCATTGGCTCACAATCAGAGATTTACGTCCCCCATTTTAATCTCTTTATTCATTGCAAGTCTACTCCAGACGTAGGGGCTTGAATTGCATGTTGAGTGGTGTAGGATTGTAAAGTAGAAGAAAGAATCAAAGATGAAGGAGGAGGAAGAGGAGCTATAGGGGAAGAAACAATAATCAAAATATCATTCAATCTAATGTTCTGTTAACCTAATTAGAGTTTAAATAGAAAATTTCATGAGCCTAACACAAAGGTCTAAAATAAAATAAATCTAACACTAAAATAGACCAAAAACAAATGGGTCCAAAATAATAAATAAAATAAAACCTACTTAACTAAAATAAATATTAATAACCAAACCATAATAATAATGGTTGAGCCTCCTTGACCAAACGTCCATATACATGTCCATATCGTCTACTAGTGTCCGCACCAACTCCCGCGGGGTGGAAAGAACTCGGCTTTGACGAGGAGGTAGTGTGGCGACTCTCATAAAACTCTATGAAATCTGGATCAAGCTACCGCAATGTCTCAGCGAGAATCCAAGTTCAATCAAAATCAGGACGACCAACCTAACGAACTAGGAACCTTCGAACCACGCCATCTTTGGTGAGATCAACTTGCTCATCTAAAATAGCATCAATTATATCATTGTGTGCCGGGACTAGTGGTAGTGATGAAGTAGTAGGTATTAAATCTGGGCAATAGTCAACGGCTAGGGCATCAAATGGTTCATTAGGGGGTTGGATATGTCCTTTGTAAGCAACAAGGTCCTCAACATTAAAGACAAGGCTAAAATCAAAGTGTGATAGGATATCAATGACATATGCATTTGATCCAACCATTTTAAAATTTTAAAAGGACCAGCACTACGAGATTGAAATTTCGAAATGGATCCAGGAGGAAAACATTCTGGCCTTATTCTAATCATCACATAATCACCAACACTAAAAGTAACATGTCTTTCATGTAAATCAGCTTTAAGTTTATATGTTGCATTAATTGACTCTAAGCGCTTACTAATATCAACATGCAAGTCTCAAATATGTTGCGTAAATGCATCAGTCGACTCAGACACTAGCAAATGGAGACATGGGAACTAAGTCTAAAGGTTTTCTGGGCTTATAATCATGCACAACTTCATAAGGGTTCATTCCTATTGACCTATTCACATAGTTATTGTAGGCAAACTAAGCAATAGAAAGGATTAAATCCCAATTCCTATGATGATCTTTAACTAAACACCTCAATAGATTCTCTAAGCTACGGTTAACTACTTCTGTTTGGCCATCAGTTTGGGGGTGATATGCTGCGGAAAATTTGAGTTTTGTACCAACTAGATGCCAAAAAGTTTTTCAAAAATAGCTAGTGAAACGAACATCCCTATCGGTCACTATAGTTTAGGTAGACCATACAATTTGACAGTTTCTGAGAAGTATAACTTAGCAACTCTAGAAACATCAAATGTTTAACTACAAGAAATGAAGTGAGCCATTTTAGAAAAATGATCTACCATCACAAGAATAAAATCATGTTTTCTAGATATGCGAGGGAGCCCTAAAACAAAGTCCATATTAACATCTTGCCAAGGACAACTAGGAACAGGAAGAGGGGTATAAGGACCAGTATTTTGTTTCTTATGCTTAGCTAACTGACAAGTACAACATTGACTTACTATTCTACCGACATCCTTCTTCAAACTCGGCCAGTAAAATTGACGTTCAACTTTTGCTATGGTCTTGTCACGTCCAAAATGTCCTAAAAGACCTCCAACATGAACTTCACACACTAGGAAATCCCATACTGAAGTTCTTGGGATGCAGAGTATTAGCCTTAAACAAGAATCCATCCTAAAGAAGAAATTTGTCAGAAACTTCAGACTTTCCATTCCGTAGCTCTAGAAAAATTTCTCCAAAGTCAAGACATGACTCATACTCATCCTTAAGTCTATCAAATCCTATAACCTTAACACTCGTGACAGAAAGTAAGGACACACAACGACTAAGGGCATCAGCTATCTTGTTCTCAACTCCTGACTTATGTTTTATGACAAACGAATAGGCTTACGAGTACTCAATCCAACGACCATGCCTATGATTAAGCTTCTTTTGGGAACTTAAATAACACAAGGCTTCATGATCAGAATAAAGGACAAACACTTTCAGGAGTAAATAATGGCACCAGTAGCGTAAGGCTTACACCATCACATAAAATTCCTTATCATAGGTAGAATATTTTTGTTTAGCTTCACACAATTTCTTGCTAAAGTAAGCGATAGGGTGACGCTCCTGACTGAGTACTCCTCTAATACCTATTCCTGATGCGTCACATTCTACCTCAAAGACTTTCGAAAAATCAAGAAGACGCAACATAGGGGACTCAGTCATTCTTTTCTTGATATTCTCAAAGGCCCTTGCAGCATTCTTTGTCCACTTAAACTCTTCTTGTTTCATACATTCAGTTATAGGGGCCATAATGGTGCTAAACCCTTTGATAAACTGGCGATCAAAAGTAGCTAACTCATGGAAACTCCGCACATCATGAATAGTTTTAGGTTCATGCCAATCTAAAATTGCTTTAACTTTCGAGGGTTCAGCCGAAATTCCTTCAGAGGACACCATAAATCCTAGGAAGATAACTTTATCAGTAAAGAATGAACACTTCTTCAAGTTGGCATAAAGATTTTCTTTCCTAAGGGTGGAACAGACTTGAGTAAGGTGGTCCATATGTTGATCCTTACTTTTACTCTAAACAACGATATCGTCAAAATAAACCATCAAAAACTTTCCCATGAATGGTTTAAGCACTTGAGTCATTACTCTCATGAAGGTACTAGAGGCATTTGAAAGCCCAAAAGGCATGACTAACTACTCATAAAGATCATCTTTAGTTTTAAAAGCAGTTTTTCCATTCATCTCCTGGCCGAATTCTAATCTGATGGTATCCACTTTTCAAATCAATTTTAGAAAATACCGTGGCACCTGCCATCTTGTCTAACATATCACCTAGGCGAGAGATAGGAAAACGATACTTTACAGTTATCTTGTTTATTGCCCTGCTGTCTACACACATTCTCCAAGAACCATCTTTCTTTGGAGTTAAGAGGGCTTGAACAGCACAGGGACTCATTCTCTCTCTAATAAATCCCTTTTTATGAAGTTCATCAACTTGCCTTTGTAATTCAGCATGCTCAGTGGGATTCATCCTATAGTATGGCAAGTTAGGAAGTGTAGCTCTTAGGATTAAATCTATTACATGTTGGATGTCACGCAATGGGGGTAAATTATCTGAGAGATCCTCGCGAAAAACATCTTGAAACTCCACAAGTATCCTATTTGCCTCTCCTGATGTGTATTGCGGAGAATCCACAAGAACTTCCTTAACTACCAAGGCAAACACAATACATTCTTGTCCACCTATGTTCTTTAGGACTAATGAAGTTCAACCTCTTTCTACTCATCACTTCTTTTCCTTTGCTAGGATTAGCCTATTTCGAAGGCATAGGCTTGAGATGAATCTTCTTGCCATTAAACATAGAGGAGTATAAATTAGAACGACCATAAATAGTGACATCTAAATCAAACAACCATGGCCTTTCCAAAATGATATGGCCTACATCCATAGAAATCACATCGCACCAAATTTTATCTTTATAATCAAGGAACTGAATAGGCACCTGACAACGCCAAGAAACATTATATGGGTAAGGGTAGGGCACAGTTTGAAGTCCTAGACGGGCAATTTTACTTGAAGATATTGCATTGATGCAACTACCACTATCCACTATGACCTTAGAACCCTTATCATTGATCTTAGTATAAGTGTGGAAAATGGCAATGGCAACGTCAGTCTTCTGTCTCTCGAGCTTGCGTAAGCATACACTGAACTACACTCATCCGATGATTGCTAAAAGTGAGTTGTCTCTCTCCTATACTAGGGGAAATGGTCTTAAGACATCCCACTAAATTTTCCTCATACTCTTCATCCACATCTTCAAATTCCTCCACATTAGGTTCGTATACTTGCTCCTCTACTAATTCATCATCATTGACTCTCTCTTCCTCCCCAATAACTAGAGCTCGAAAGGGACAACTAGCAGATACGTGCCCAAAACCGTGACACTTAAAACATTGGACTCGAGAGTTACTTCCAAGACCCTCAAGTAAGTTACCCTTATTCTTATTATCTTTTATAACTTCGGTACTAGGAGGTGGTCCCAAAACAAACGTAGTGTTTGATAAGGAAAGGCGGTTATTAGGGGAGTGACTATCATTGAGCTTTGCAAATTGGGGCTTAGCTACCAATTCATAGTTCTGGACTAGAATGTAGGCCTCGTCTAAAGTGGTGATTCTCCTAAGGATAACCTCTCTTCGTAGCTCACCATTAAGATTGCGCCTAAACCAACTCAAAATAACGGCCTCATCATCCTGAACATTACATCTCATCATTAGTTCATTGAACTGGGCTATGTAATCTTTCACTAGCCTATTGCTTTGTCGGATATCGTTCCATTCATCCAGCAAATTACCATGATAGGACAAAGGCAAATATTTGTACATAAGCCTCACTTTCATCTCCTCCCAATCTACAAGCAAGGGTTCATGACACCTACCAAGTAAATTCTCAACACTTTCCCAATACAATTGGGCACTCCTTGCCAGCTTCATTTTAGCAAATCAACACTTTTTCTCTTCAAAAAACTAGTACCACTCAAAGAAGCGGTTCATATCTTTCAGTCATTTGGTGAACACCCAAGGATCTAGGCGACCATCAAAAGTCGAGGCTTCTACTTTCATTTCATTAATTTATCATCATTACGCTCAGGTGACCTATCATTTCTATAACGTGGCACTAGTTCTCTACCTTGATTCTTAGGCCTAGTGTGTTCCTCAATTATGTCCACCCTAGTGTTTAATCTTTGAATAGCTTCAGTGAAGGCTGCTAATTGGGTTTGGAATTAGTCATCTACCATAGTGCTAGAGGATGTCAGTGTGCGACCACTACGTAATTGCATATAAAGACTCTATGACTAAACGTGTTGATATCAATAACGACTCACGCAATTTACTACTAATATAAACTTAAGTGTTTATATGTAAAGACACGTAAAACTCTAGATGTTGATTAGATTACTAGATAACTCGAATAAGGTGCAAGTAATAGTGCTGCCCTTTTTTTTTTAAACAGGGGATCAAAGCACGAAAGAAATAAATGACAAATAAAATATCACTGGCTTAAAGTGTATTTGGTGAAAGTATTCCTTTCACTATTCAAGGCTTCCAAGTGATAAAAGGAAAATAGGATACGACTCAAAATAGCAAGGAATAATTGTGGGTAGTCGGATTATTTTAAAAGAAATGAGTTTTGGGATGATTGGAGTCGTAGTGCACACGATAATTCAATCAATTGCTAAAATAGAAAGTAGTTAATAGCATCAAAAATATAATGAAACGAAGTTACCGTTCAAATTGGAAATCGGGATTTCATTGGTGACCTGAAATCTGCCAGATTAGACTGATAAAGTGTTCTAAAATTCACTAGAAAGTCGCCAGAGAGTCGCCAAAAACTCACCGGAGTTTCGCCGAAGGTCGCTGAGGCGATAGGTCAGATCACTGGAGTGTTGTGGTTATTCTGGACTTCACCGGAAAAGCCGTCAGAGGTGGCCAGAGTCACCAGCGAGTTTGCCGGAGGTAGGTGGTGCCGCTGGTAGAGTTCGCCGGAATTAAATATTGCTAGAAACGCATGAAAACATATTTGAAGAGCTTGAGAGCACATAGGGCGGCAGCGATGGTGGCGGCAACAGCTACTGGTTTTTTCTTTTTGATAGTTCTTGCCGTTCAATAGTGATGGAGATTAAAAAAAATTTGTATGATTTTTGCTCTGATGCCAAAGTTGGTGTAGGATTATAGAGGGAAAGAAAGAATAAAAGAAGAATAAGGAAGAGAAGGAGAAGAACAGTAGTTGTAAGGGAAGAAACAATAATCAAAATATCATTCAATCTAATGTTTTGTTAACCCTAATTAGGGTTTAAATAGAAAACTTCACAGGCCCAACACAAAGGCCTAAAATAAAATAAACCTAATACTAAAATAGCCCAAAAACAAATTGATCCAAAATAGTAAATAAAATAAAACCTAATTAACTAAAATAAATATTAATAACCAACCTATAATAATAATGGTTAGGCCTCCTTAGCCTGACATCCATACACATGTCCATATCATCTACTAGTGTCCACACCATTGAGTTTCAATCTAATTGGTAGATTCCCAAGGTATCGACCATCAATGTTCCATGAAGAACTAGGTCATCGTTAAATCAATCTAGTGTCAATCAGATGTGAGTTATGTGACTAGTGACCTTAGAATTAATCTCTTTCAACATCAACACATTGGTCAGCACACTCTAATCTCAATAAAACCGTATTAATGGAAATTCTTCCTAGGAATCTAGTTAGTAAACCTAGAAATTTAGGAGTGATCATCTTGTTTAAGATTAAGACTATAGAAAACTCTCCATTCATTGTTTGCCTATAGTAAGGTGCTTGGTTGGTAACCTCATCTCATCAGCCAACTTTTACTGAACTGTTTAGACTGCCCGTGAGCCAAAAAGCTGGAAGTACATCTTAGAAGTCGATCTACTCGATGTAACCCCCTCTTTTATAATTTATTTTTTATTTTTCGAAAATAAGTATATTTTAGAAGTAGATACTTTAATTGAGCCAAGAATTGGAAGATTAACAGGTTTTCCTGTCATGGACATTGTTCTATGTTATTGACTGAGTAATCTGTGAGTATAAATTATAGGCTTATTTCATGATAATTAAAGACAACTTACAGAAATATTATGCCTAATGAGAAAAAGTAACATGTAGTGAGAGCTATTAAGCTAAAAATCTATACATATATGTTGTGAGAAGAAGTCGGGGCAATACTTTGGAGAATAACTTCTTTTAACCATCTTTTATGCAAGCCTAATCCTCAGACATAGATTGTGGGCTGTAAACTTACTTGCATGGAGTTGTAGTGATTGATCTCAAATTATGGTTGCAAAGTTTTAGCCTTGAAAGTAAGTATTTCTGTTTCATTTATGAGGAGATTTGATTCCTATCTGCAGGAATGGAGCTAGGGGGTTCATAAGGGGCAATTGCATCTTGGATTTTGAAAATTTTCACCAATAGTATTATAGAAACTAGAAATGCAAGTTATTTGGTAAGCATAAATTACTAATCTAGAAAAGATATGATACGATAATTTGCATAAAATTTTTATTTTGCATTCCTAGTAAAATCCAGGCAAAGCCATTGCCAATCTGGTAATGTCAGAGGGACGAAAGGATAGGGGGCCTATTAACTAAACTAATCAATTTGACATTCGTTTGACGATTTCTCCTGTCTGACATGATTAAACTAACTCGGCACATTATTAATAAATATATATTAGGAGGATAAAATAAATTGTTGAGAAGGAAACATGATCTATGTACTAACGAAATCTTCATTTCCTCCTCTGTTTGAAGGAAACATGATCTAAATATTAAAGAAATGCTTGATTTCCTCCTCTACTTGATTTCCTACTTATTTTGAGGTTATGGTCCATTTTCTTATCCTATATAAATGCACCTTCATTGATTGTGTAATATCAAACTTAATAAAATGGACGTCTAATACAATTGCACTCTTCTCTCTATATTTACAGTATTTTGAATTCTAACAATGTGAAAGGCATCTCTCTTTTGCCAATATATCAAACTGGAAAGAAATTATGTGGGCTTCATTTGCTGAAATATTTCTCTTCATCTTTCGTGGTAAAATTTGTTAACTCAGAAATAATAGAAAAGGCGTCAATGATAAAATAATCTAATGACTAATGAAAAATCATTGCAACAGGTGACTCAAATTCCCACCTTTTTACTGCTTCATTGCCCCACAAAGCTGCACGCTGGGCAAGTTGACGTATTTGACTGAAGTTTCTTTGAACAATTGCCTCTTTATTAAATATACCATCCGACAGGACAACTGAAGATGCTCCCTGAGCAATGTATTCCCCTATTAACTCTACCAAATTCCAAGCATATCTACATTCAGCTTCCAACATAAATACCATAAACCACAAACCATAAGCCACATAAAGTTAAAGGCAGGATTCATGGGTATACAAGAGTGATTATAATAAAAAAAGACAACAATATTCTAGTTCTCGAACAAGTTCAAATTTTTAAAGGAGGGTTTTAGTTTTTATCTATTGCCCGGCTGTTCTGAATTGAAAGCAACGAATTCATGACTCACCAGAGCTGCTAAAGAAGAATAAACCTTCAGAATATAACAGATTTTCCTCTTTAAATTGTGATTGAAGATAGAGCCATTGAAACATAAGAGATTATAAGCAAGAAACTGATGTTCAGATTACGAACCTATTGTTATGCCTTGAGAAGCAATCATTGAAATATGAGAGAAAGGCTTGTTGAGTGCTGCTATGTACCGAATGCCACCTAGGACGGAAACAGGATAAACCTATTGCACATCCAAAATAATAGAGAGAGACAGAGAGAGAGAGAGAGAGAGAGAGAGAGAGCAAAACACAAATATATGCATAAGGCATCTGCCAACCTAGATGTTAAGCCAAGCCATGTCAAATAGATTGCTCACAATTTTATTTATAAATGTATGTTCTTCAAAGAATTTCTGACAATTGAAGATTAATCCTTAAATACAGTCCTAATTTGAGTTTACTAATAGTGTATGTTAATGATATGTGATTAAATTGAAATGAAAAAATATGTTCTATAGAATGATTATCCCTACAATTTATTTTATTCAATTTAGCGATTGACCAAAAGAAAATTTTAATTACAGAAGAAAGAATAATAAGAAATGATACTTTCTTGTTGCATTAATCAAATCAAATCAGATAAATTGTTTTATCTATGATTCGTTGGAACCAAAAGACAAAAAAAAAAAAAAGGCCCTGCTAGGCATAGGCCTAGCCCGACCACGGAAATAAAAAGGCCCTTTTGATCAAAATTAAAGAATAAATAGTAGACACAAGTAATAAATAAGAGAATACTAAAGATCTAAGCCATAGAATTTATCAATTCTGATACAAGGCACTTATTCAATATTTGTTATGAAGAGAACGAATATTTTTATCCAAGTCAAGTCTCTCGTGTGAATGATTGGAATATTCAAAAGTGAATGATTTGGAATATTCAAAACCAAAGATAACGGTGTTTGCCAGCAACAACATAATGGAGGCAGTCAATCAATATAGATCAATCTGAATTCTTCTAACAATAACCATTAACAGAAATTAATGAAGGAAAAGTATTAGTGTAGCCGACTCTAATTAGTTTGAGACCAAAACTTTGTTGAGTTGAGAATTTGTGCTCTTATAATCATACCCTAATCAAGGAAATTTTCTTACCTCAAAAAACCAAAATAAAATACTATTGTTATATTGTTGTTAATATTTTCCTTAAACTATAATAAAAATAGGTTAGAATGACAACATAGTTTGCCAAAATAATTATTTTTTTAATTAGTTTATTATTTTGCTTTCATTTAGATAGATTTCAGTTTATTCTTCTCAATGTTTCAATGTTATTTTCTATTTCAGTGCCTGCTTTTGAAATATTTGCAAAACTTTGTCATTTCTCTAGTAACCAAAACAACATTCATAAACGAAATTTCAATCCTTAAATCCAATTCCTAGCCACAAATATTACATGTCAATTTGGAAAATGTATCAACCATTCATCCACATGCATCAGAATGTATAGATTTTTTTTTTTTTTTAAATGAACATGTTATTTTAGATATGCCTTTGATATCTCTCAGGTAAGGCATCGATACCATTATAAAAGAATACATGTAATGCACGAGGATAATTAGGGGTGAAATAGGATGATCCAATAATGTCATGTGGCATTTTAATAAGTTCACAGTCAAGGTGTCGGTCAATATTTCTAAAGATTTATATCCATTAATATACCTATTAAGTTAACTAGCAATAACCCACGCCTACCGCACTTTGAACAAAATTAGTATTAAATTTCTTATATAGTTGAAACTTTGGACAAAAAGTTCTAATCGAAAAAACTATGATAATCTATGGGTTTTAATTTTTTTCCCCAAAACTTTAAACTCTAGTAGCCACTACATGTGTTTTAATTTGGAAGGTACAACTTTCTAGAAACCATAATTGGGCGAAATTTAAGTTGACAATTTTAATTTACATATGATCTCTACCCTTGAAATATGGTGAAATTTAAAATGCCCAAGTCATTTTGTATGATAGATGGTAGTGACGTCCAGTAAAATAAGAATTGAGCGGAAAATTAAAAATATAAAAATGATCTCAATCGTTGAATGAAAGAAAAAATAATTAACCGTTGGATCTTAATTTGTGAGATGGACATTTTCAAAAACTATCCTGTTTTATTATGTAGATGAAATTTAATTCTGGATAAACATCACTAAATTATAATTGCAATTTTAGTCATAAAGCAAAATATCTTACTTACTTTATCATGAAGTCAAAATGTCAATAACACGTGATAAACTAACACCAATTAATGAATGAGCAGTTCAATTGGGGTATCTACAAAAGATGAACATGATGAATCAGTAAATTTATTTACTTGTTCACCACACACTCAGTAGGGTCATAATTAACATCTGTGAGCAAATTGCTTATCCAAACATTAGAAAACAGGCAACATTCACCTTGATAATTTTGGCACCAGCATCATAAGCAGATAATATCTGAACCAAGAAAATTATAGTGTAAGTCCCACATTTTCTGAAGAGTTTATTGAGAGAGAGAGAGAGAGTTAAACTTGCACCACATTTTCATGATTCAGATATGGTGCAAGACCAACTTAAGAGGGGAAAAGCTTGAGACTTATTAGCAAGTCAATAATTTAAAGAGCAAATTTCCAAATTCATCATCAAATGACAAGAGCAAAAGTTAAGCATATAAACTTAGTAGCAAATCAATAAAGATTGTACAGAAGCCTTGGAAGATCGAAAAAGATGAGTAACTTAAATACTCTTACTTCTGTTGGGGTCATCACACCGGGTATGTATAGAGCTTCACTTCCTTGGACATCATCCAAAATATCCTGAAGGCCACCAAATATGTTTTAACTTAAGAGAAGTAATAATGCACACTACATCATATCAGAAAACACATAAGATTCAGGCTTCATAATGGAGAGCCAGTGAGACACAATAATGAATAAACAAATAAAAATGGAAGTTCAAAACAAGAGAAGAGAGGAAGGAAGTGATTTGAAGAATCATACAATGATACATTTCAGGTTACAAAAGTATGCTATTTCCAGTTTCATTACATACCTTCACCATTGCTGGACTCATGAGGAATTTGGCTCCCGCATTGATGGCCCTTTTGGCATCCTCAGCATTTAAAACAGTACCAACCTGAAAGAGGCATGTAAGCTTCAAAGCAATCCCAATACCTTTTTAAATAATCCAAGTAGGAAAACATAAAAATAAAGAATCAGAACCCAGTGAGATATGGATGACACTTTTCTCATTGACATTTAGCATGTTGACCATTATCAAGGGAACATGTGTGCCAGCAAATGTCCAAAATCAGCTCAGACGCTTGTGTGATGTCTCTACCCGGTTTTAATTGTAAATGTGCAAAAGCTAATATCTATTAAAATGAAATAAAATGAAGATTTATACTAGCCATTTTGTCATGGATCCTGGCATAAAGTTGCTGATCTCTTCACAATATGTCAATTTCTGATGCATTGATATTCAAAGGCACAATTTTATGTCATTTACAAACTGAAAACAACTGCCAACTCTCTTCTTTTTTATCACACAAAAGAAATAAACAAACATGTTCGATAAAAGATACAGGTCACTGTAGCTGGACACCCACGTTTTTCTATCCAGATCATTTAAAAATCATAGTTCAAACAAGACTGAAATGTAAGAAAACTAAAAGGATCTATGAAATATTTACTCCTAATGTTGCTGTAGGATAGTCATGAGCCAGCTGTTGCAAAACCTGTGTGGGAGAAAAAAAGAAAGCATCACTTAGATCTCAAGCTAGTAGGCCAAGTTCGGTACAAAAGCCAGAGCCCATAAATAGAAAATAGAAAAAACCTCAAATACACCTGGGGTTGACATCACAATCTCCAACTGCAACAAAGAAAATAGAAGGCATGAGAAAAACCTGCCCCATTTTTATTTTTGATGAATTATAAAATAAGCTAGGAACAGCATATAGAAAAAAAAATATCTATAAGTTGGCTCAAATAAGAAAAAGGAAAAGTAAAGGCTTGTACTAGGTTAATTGTATAAAAAATGAAAATCAAAGAGTTTTCGTCAAAATAGAAGATATAAAGATAGGTGGAGAAGCTATTTCAATAAATTATTTAATAACTGACAGAATTTGGGAGATCATAATAATCCTACTAAGGATAATGTAGGTTTTATATATAGAATTATGTTTGTAGAAGTAAAGAAGGTTATGAAAAAAATGAAGACAAATAAAGTTGTAGGTTCATAAGCTATTCCGAATAAATCTTGAAAATGCCGGATAACATGATTAACAAATTTTTTAACAATAACTTGCATACAAAAAATATGCCTAACAAACGGAGGAAATATAGATTAGTGCCTATCTATAAGAATAAAAGGGATATCCAAGAGTGTAACAACTACTAGGACTTTAAACTTATGAATCACACTATGAAATATTGGGAGAGTGTGATTGGCGCTAGGCTTAGAAGTGTGACAAAAATATTAGAAAATCAATTTGATTTTATGCTTGATAAATTGTCTAAAGCTATTTTCCTAATAAGAATGTTGATAGAAAAATCTAGAAAAAAGGAAAAAAAAAAAAAGAAAAGAAAGATCTTCATGTAATTTTTATTGGCTTAGGGAAGGCATATGATAGGGTTCCAAGAGAAATTTTATGGTGGAAAAGAAAAGAACTGCGATGAAATATATTAAAGTGATCAAAGACCTCTGTTGCTCGAATTCGGATACGCGTATTGGGATACGCCATGTAATTTTTAATTATTTTATAAATTAATATTATGGGAGAGAGTTATTGAGAGAAGACTAAGAAGGACAACAAACATTTGAAAGAATCAATTTGGTTTCATGCCTGGAAGATCAACCATAGAGGCTATCTTTCTCTTGAGGAGGTTAATGGAACAGTATAGAGAAGGTCAAAAAGATTTACATATAGTGTTCATTGATTTAGAGAAGGCATATGACCGAGTTCCTAGAGAGATTCTATGAAGAGTATTGGAAAAGAAAGGAGCGTGTGTCGCATATATTGAGGTGATAAAGAACATGTATGATAGAGCCATGACATCAATACGGACGACAGGTGGTGAGACTAACGAGTTCCCTATCACGATTGGTTTACATCAAGACTCAGCGTTAAGCCCATACTTGTTTGCTTTAGTTATGGATGAGATTACAAGATATATTCAGGATGAGGTGCCGTAGTGTATGCTATTTGCAAATGACATTGTTTTAGTAAATGAGACGAGAGAATGAGTGAATGCTAGAATTGTGGTGGGAAATGTTAGAGACAAAAGGTTTTAGGCTAAGCCGATGCAAGACGGAATATATGGAATGTAAGTTTAGTCAAAGTAGGATAACGGGTAATACAGAAATAAGTTTAGGCACATAAAAGATTGTAAAGAAAGATAAATTTAGGTACCTTGGATCTATGGTGCAATAAGATGGGGGGATTGATACTAATGTAAGTCACAGGATTCAAGCCGGGTGGACCAAATGCAGGAGTGCTTCGGGGTCTTGTGCGACCGAAAAGTCCCTCTCAAGATGAAAGGAAAGTATTATAAGATGGCGGCTAGACCAACGCTGCTATATGGATCAGAGTGTTGGGCAATAAAGATAATCATGGTCAGAAGATGGCAGTTGCGGAGATGAGGATGCTAAGGTGAATGTGTGCGATTACAAGGAAAGATAAGATTAAGAACAAGGAAATTAGGGGCAAAGTAGAAATAGCACCGATTGAAGATAAAATGAGATAAAACCGATTAAGATGGTTTGGCCATGTTAGAAGGTGTCCAACGGAGGCACCTGTTAGAAGGTGTGAACGTATGGAGATTGCTAGGAGTAGGAGAGGTAGAGGAAGACCCAAGAGAAGTTGGGAAGAGACTATTAAACATGATCTGGCCTATCTAGATCTATCGGAGGATATAGCCCTAAACAGATCTAATTGGCATCGACAAATCCATATAGCCAACCCCACCTAGTAGGAAAAGGCTTGGTTTGGTTTGGTTTGGTTTGGTTTTTCCCTTTCGTCTACTGACTCTCTCTCTACATATATAATACACAAAATAGAAAAGAAAAAGTCTATGTACACAAATGGAAGAGCAAAAGTCTTGCATGGGAATATCTCTATCAGTGTAATTAATGTCGGTGTAATTAATAGCTTGCTTGGGACATGTGACTTCCATGTAATATACATAAAGGTTATAAAACTTAATTATCTTTGTGTAATCAATACAAAGAAAATAAAAGGTTGAAGCCATCCAAAGACCCCTTTGGATGGAGAACACCATGGTCAGAGAATGCCATTGCCAGAGAAGTCCAAAATGGATGATTCTTTTATCTAATCATCATAGCGGTATCCGGATTGAAAGTATTGTACCTGACTTCACACCTACACCCAAGTGGGTACTCCATAGTTTTAGAAAGTCCGCACAACTTAGTCGAAGACATGTATGACAGAGCAATTACTAACATTAGAATTGTTTGAGATGATACAGATGATTTTTCAATTACAACTGGCCTATAACAAGTGTCAAAAACAAAAATTGAATGGAATGGCTTAATCCACTATGGGCAAGACCATGTATATTTATATACATGGATGTTAAAATTTTAGGAAAGGATCAATTATATCAATCAGTCCTAATCATATCTTCTATTCTAGGAAACAATCAATCTAGAAATCAATCTAATCTTTTTTCTATATTTAAAATATTTCTAATACTCCCCCTCAAGATGGAGCTATATATCATATGTTCCAAGCTTGTTATAAATGTGTCTAACTTGAGGACCCCTAAGCACTTTATAGATAAGTCTACAAGTTGGTCTTTTGACTTATCATGTCCCATCTGGATAATATTTTGTATTATCTTCTCTCTGACAAAATGACAGTCTAATTCAATATGCATTGTTCTTTCATGTAATACTGGATTAGAAACAATATGTACTGCTACCTGATTATCACACAACAGTCTCAGAGGCTGTGAATGATGGACTATCAACTCTTCCAACATATGCTGTATCCAGTTAATTCACATGAAGTATGAACTAGCTCTATATTCTGATTCTGCCCTAGACCTAGCAACTAAAGTTTGCTTTTTTACTTTTTAATGACACTAGATTTCCTCCAATAAAGACACAATGACTAGTAGTGAAGCGTCTGTCCGATGATGATCCTATCCAAGCTGCACCTATATAGCCCTTTACAGAAGTATGACCATAATTCTGATATAGTAGATCTTCCCGGTGCTCCCTTTAGATATCTTAGAACCTAAATAATTGCATCCCAATGAGAAATTTGAGGAGATTTCAGAAATTGGCTAATCACACTCATAGGAAAAGAAATGTCTGACCTTGTTACAGTCAAGTAATTTAGTTTCCATACTAATCTCTAATATTGACTGGGATTTTCTAACAAATCACCCTTAATTGCAATGAGTTTTGTATTAGGATCCCTAACAGTATCAACCGATTTAGAGCCCAACATACATGTTTCAAAGAGCAAGTCTAGAACATACTTCTTTTGTGATACAGCAATATCTTTATGTGAATGAGCTACGTCAATACGCAAGAAATATTCTAGTGCCCATAAATCCTTAGTGATTTAACCCATCAATGCCCTATGTATGTCCCTAGCAAAGACTATGTCATCTACATAAACAAGGAGCCGAATCTTCCCACGAGTAGAATGTCAGTAGAATAAGGAATGATCAACTCCACAACGGTTTAGGCCAAATTCTGTAACCATAATATTAAACCTGCCAAACTAGGTGCAAGGAGACTATTTGTGGCCATATAAGGACTCTTTGAATTTACAAATATAGGACAACTTCTAACAACCCCTCACGCTGGTCTAGAAAAATATGGGACAACTTCCAACAATCCTTCATGCTAGCCCGCATGGATAAAGGCATAGCGTGGACAGTGGTGAGGCCTAATTGAAAACCTGCTCTAATACTATGTCAAAAACAAACATTGAATGGAATGGTTTGACCCACTACGGGTAAGAACTTCTATATTTATATAACAAATGTTACAATTTTAGGAAAGGATCAATCTATCAATCACTCCTAATCACACATAATCACTTCCCCTATTCTAGGAAACAATCAATCTAGAAATCAAACTAATCCTATTTCTATATTTACAATATTTCTAATACCAAGGATTGAGTTTAAGCCCTTATCTTTTCACTTTGGTCATGGAGAAGCTCATTAAACATATTCGAGACAATATCCCTTGGTCATATGTTGCTCACAAATCATATTTTGTTGATAGATGAAACTAGGTCTGGGGTTATAATAAATTAGAACATTGAAACAAATTTTGGAATTGCGAGGTTTTAAAGTAGAACTAAAACAAGGCATATGCATTGTAAATTCTGTAAAACTAAAATTATGAATATGAACATAGCAAAATTGAGGATCAAGAAGTGCTAAAAAGTGATCAATTTTGATACCTTGGATCAATTATTCATGCAAACGAAGGACTCAGAGAGGATGTTATCTATAGGATTCGACTTGGGTGCTTAAAATGAAGAAGTTCCTCAGATGTCTTATGTGACTAGAGAATCCTATTAAATTGAAAGAAAAATTTTATACGACAATCATAAGACAAACAATGCTTTACAGAACAGAGAATTGTGCCATTAAGAAGAAACTCTCAGAAGAAAAATGTATCAGAAATGAGAATGCTAAAATAGATGTGTGATAAAACAAGAAAAGATAGGATAACAAATGAATATATTCGAAAACAAATTGAGGTGGCACTGATAGAAAATAAGTTGAGAGAAGGTTGTTTAAAATGGTTTAATCTTATTAAACCTAGGAAGGCACCAGTATGAAAAAGTGATTCGATTCAAACAGAAAGGGTGAAAAGGACAAAAGGTAGATCTAAGATTACATAGAGCTAAAAACTTGTAAGGAAAGAATTAATTTCATATAACCTCGTAGAAAATATAATACATGACAGAAACAAATGAAGAAAGAGAATTTAAGCAGCCGACCCCAACTACCTTGGGACTAAGGCTTTGTTGAATAGAGTTGAGTTGAGTTGATGGGAACCTATAACCACTACCTTTCAAATGTGCACTAGGTAAACTTGTCAGGCTCACACAATGGCCCACAAATCACACAAGACTAGATAAACCCATGAAAAATTGATGTGTACCTGAGAAGAAGCCCTCATAGGGTCTAACTCAAGACCTCTCTTAGCAAAAGCTTGAGTTCTGGCCAGTTGACTAGTTCAGCTGGTTAGAAAACCGTGCACCATTATAATTTTATTTGAAACTTTTGGACTAAATACCACTCCCTCACCCCATTTTTAGGGTACATAAGAGCCGTAGCTTCTTTTTTTCGCCCCCGGGGGGGGGGGACTCGGAGCCAGGACCTAACACCTAGGTAGGAGAACACTTTTCAATGGACCATCCTCTCTCACAGTGTGTGACTTCTTTACAATAGTAACCATGGCATAAACAAGTTCATAAAATCAAAAATTGGCCTAGCATTCCAAATTAGGGGAGATGCAAAGAAATATCCAGAACTCAAACTTCAACTGCTAAAAACTATTCTAACAAAACAAGAGGTGTCATCTGATCCAAGAAAGTCACCCAATGAGGACTTCATTGGCCTTGGCACAACCCATCATGGGTTCAAAAGATATAAACAACCTCTGCATGCCCAAAGGTTTCTTAAAATCGATCCTTCCCAAACGTTGCAGTGCCAAGATCATTGTGAAATGGGACTGCCTATTTTTCAAAGGTTAAATCATGCACGAGAAATCTTGTATGTTAAGAGCTAGCATAAATTGATGTCTAAATGTTTATACATTGCACATGGAGTAGTAGTGCATGGAAGAGAGCTCACAACAGAAATACCACCAGCAAGTGCAGCACATGCAGCTTCCATTGCCAGCTCTGCACTATAAAAGATAGCAAAATGATCAGTTAATGACAGAATTGCAAATTAACCTCAGTGACTCCTCTGTTGTTGCCACCGGTTGACAAGTTTAGTTAAATCAAGAGTTGTGTAGGCAAAAGCAGTAGAAAAATTCAGCAATGAAATTCAAAAATTCCCGTTTTATTTCTTTTCAATTTTCATTTTCATACTGAAATTCAAAAAAGTTGCCTCATCTGAATAAGATTATCCAAGCAATAGTACAATTGATAATAGACAGCAAATTCAGAGAGAAGGAAAGTTCACATAATCGGAGAGAGAGGGGTTTGGTTGGTGTTTACCTATGGGCACGAAGGCAAGCGACAACGCCGGAATTATGAATATGTGAAAGCGTCGTATCAACGGTCGAAAGAGATACAGGAGGCTGGGAATAACAGCAGCAGCACCGACAGCGACAGTCAGAGGAAGGCGTATAAGGAGGACGAGGTCGTCTTCGCAGTGGGCATAACAATGGAGGAGAAAAAGAAGACCTCAATACCCAGTAGTAGTAGGAGCTCCCAACCACCGCCATTGCTGTTTCAATTTCAGTTTGTGATAAGACTTCAATTACCAAACGGACGGGACAATATACACGCATATAAAATATACTCACAGGATGCAGAAGAAGCCAGGAAATTTTGTCCCGGGGTTCAATTTATTTTTTTATTTTTTTGTTCATTTGGAGCACTGAATTTTTTCAAAAACATTTAAAATAAAAGTCTGAAAGTTCTTAACTTTTTTCCAATCAAATTTTATTATGAGTTTGTTTGGAGTAAAAAAAAATGAGATAAATTGAGATAAATTGTGGTTTGGAGAGAGTTCGTAATGCGTGCAGTGAGAGAAAAAAGTTGATGTGATATAAAGTTAACAGAGATTTATAGAGATTTTCAGAGATTTTCATCAAATTGTTGCATGCCAAACGCAGCCTATATGTCACTTTTTACATTAATTTTTATTTCTTTTGAATTTTTCAAAACTCTAGAACTAGAATCTTGGATGGTAACTCAACTGATAAAATTTAAATTTAAAATTAGTTAAATTATACATAAACTGATCATATTAAAATTATTAATTTTATTTAGTAAATAAACAAAAATATTAATATATAAAATACATTCATTATATAACAATAATATATCACCAAAAGTAATAAAATTAGTTGGATTGTCAAACGTTGGACTAAATATAATAACTAAAAAAAACATTCAAATTTTATAGAGGTTCAAAATTTTTTTTATCCAAAAATTTATATGTATTAGTTGTGTTCCTTTGGACGAAAGTTCTCTTTTTTCTTTTTTTTAATTTTTGGGATGATCTATAATGTAAAAAAAAAAAAAAATAGCCAAAAAATTACATGTACTGGTAGTATTTTTTTGAATTGAGTCATGCCACTTTTTAAATTTCAACGGAGCTTAAATTATAGTACAAAAATTTTTTAATCTAAAAATTCATACATATAAATGGTATTTTCTTGAACACAAGGGGAGTTGTTACCCTAAAGCCCAACCTTCCTCTATCCTTGGAAGGGGTGAAATTAAGTCTAATCAAGTTGAGTTTTAAGCTATTCAAGCTTGGCTTAAGCTACTAATACTAAGCCTAAGTTCAATTTAAACTTTTATATAGGCTTAAGCCTATATAAGCTCAAGCTTAGCTAATAAAGAAGAATTTAAACTCGAGATCATCTTGCGAATAACTCAATTAAATCAAAATAATATCATTTTAATCTAAATATAATAAACAAAATATTATAAAAATATTATTAAAAAATATAAAAATTATTAAAAATATATTATTTTATCAAGTCGGCTTACAAACTTTTGAGCTGAACTTTTTTGGACTCGAGATCTTCTAAACTTGAGCTCGAATTCAAATTTAAACAAGTCATCAATCAAGCTTGATTCAAGGTCGTTTTTGTTACGAATCGAGCTTAAATAGCTTGATTCATTTCTATCTCTAATTCCGTGGCACAAACACAAAATCAGTTTGAGAATGCCTAATTTGAAGCTTTTTACACCAATAAAGCCACTTGACCTATCAATACTATACGATTCTTTCAATTCTCATAATCTAATAATATATTTTAAAAATAATGTAATGAAATAAAATGTAAGTGTGATAAATTTAAAAATAAATAATTTATAAAAAATTTGTAAAAAAATAAATAAATATCAATATGATAAAGAAAATGACAAAAAATTTTAAATAAATTAAAATGAAATAAGTTATTTTCTTATTTGATTAAGTTATAAAATAAATTAAAAATTATTTTTATCTAATTTCTAAAATATTTTTTTCTTATATGAAATCTACAAATATGAAAATACTTGTAAATTTAAATTTTTAATCATGTTTACCCCTATTAACTTTTCTCCCAAATCCTAAATTCAAAATAGAATCATTAATTTTGTTTCTCATCACTCATCTACCAAGAAATAAAAATAAAAATAAAACTAACAAAAAATATCTAACTAGGAAAATTAATGAAGCGAAAAAAATTAACTTTTAAGTATACAAATAGATTTATCAAACAAATTACAAGTATCTTTCTTTTGAAAGCTTAATTTAGAATTTTCATAATAATAAATAATTTAAAAAAAATCTAGAATTAGAAATTTTCATCATGGTAAGATAATCTATATTGCATAAATGAATTTTTTTCAAAAAAAAAAAAAAAATAGATTGTAATTGCTAGTCTACTTATCAAAATATTTGAGAAAAATTAGTAAGTTGTCTTCTATATATTTTTAAAAAATAAATTTTATTACAAAATAAAGGTAATTATGATATAAAAGTTTTTATGACATTATAAGTATACAAAATATATATGAAAAGATAGATGAGCAATTATGTAATTTTAATTAATTGAAAAAAAGTGAAGCGGAAAAGTTTATTTGTGAAATACAAGTAATTAAGCTGATCCTAAAATAAAATAATTTTTTTTATGATTTTAAAAATAAATATGAATAAAAATTATTTTAGTATTTAAAAAAAAATTTTTTTAAAATAATTTTTTTTCTAGGCTTAAGTTTGCTTGTTTAAATTTGTAAATGTCTTCTTAATTATGGGGGACAATTATACTATTTTAAATTAGACACAACAATAGCTAATCAAATAAGAACAGTTTTGTAATTCTATTTAATGAAAAGGGAAAGTGGAATGCAAAAAACTATTTATGGAGTACAAAAAGGCTCACCCATTTGATTTTTATTAGTTTTAGTAAAAATTCTTAAAAAATAAAATGCTTCCCGGAAAAAAAAAAAAAATCTGATATACCTAGTTAGCATGATCATAAATGTGACCAAATTCTGCTTCTCACACAATCATGGGAAGAAACGGTTTTATATATGAAAAACAATATCTCCCCTTTCTTTTGAGCGACAAAACAAACATGACCAAATTAAGTTTATTAACCATTTTTGCAAACTAGCTTCCCATTCTCATCTTAAGACCTAAATAAAGAAGACATCCACAAAAAAAACTTGGAACACAATCACACGTTTCTTAGTTTATAATGCAAAAAGAAAAGATCAGATCTGAATTTCATCAGACCTGTTGCAAACAAAGGGTAGAGCCATTTAACAATGGAATTATACCACACAGACAGGTATATATATATATATATATATATAAGCAAGATCTCAGGCCAACCAATTTCTTAAATGGACTGACAGAAAATATCAAAATTTCAGCCATTAATCACATGCAGGTAAAGCTCGGAGCAGCCAGATGACTTGCTAATGTAAACATATTAACCACAGATAAAAGAGTTTTCCACAAACTTAATGCATTTGACTGTACTAGTTCGAGTCATGAGCACTATAAGTTGGATTCTACTTGCCAGGCAGGTGAACCAAAGGAATTTAGTTATTTTCTAATGATAGGTTAAAGAAAAGAACAGCCCTGCAAAAAGTGTCTGTATGTTTCCTGTACTAAATTTTTGTGCCACAACAGTCCATTGCTTGCTATTGTTGAGATCATTTCCAGTTGAAATGATGTAATTAATATCAAACCGGAAGCTACATTGGCAGGGGTGGTGATTAAGCAACGCTGAGATGGTTCTCCCAAGTCCCATATGTTGTGCTGAAGCTCCCCCCACCATTCTGACAAGCATATTCAGTTATAACAGCCCGACTACATGCATCCCAACTCCTTGCTATCTCTCTAAGCGACACCGGTTGTGGAAGATTTTGGAGAATAGCATGAAGCTTTGACATCACTTTTGCTGATAAATCTTGTCTTCCCCTAGTGTCAAACAAAAGTGTGCTTTCCAAATAAGAGTGAAGTAGGATAATACATATTTTATGATTTTCTTTTCAATTTATCTTGATGTTTCAATATTTTTAATATAAAAAATTTAAAATGTAGTGCTTTTTTCGAATACGTGAACAGATGTGTAAGGATGCAAGCCAAGATATTGTTCCCATACCATGGGAGTTTCATTTTTTTTTTCTTTTTTTTTTGGCAGCAAACATGGTCCCACACTGATGCCGGGGACTTGAGCACCACTTGGGGGGCCCTAGCCCCACCCATAACATCACAAAGTACCTCCCCTACCTCCAAGAAATGGAAAGAACGATGTGCATATGAAATGAAATAGCAATGGCTTATTCTCTCACCTGACTTCTTCTGGCAACTTGTCTAAAAGTACAGGCGAGAAATTTGGATAATTTGTTGGAACAAGCAATCGGAGGGGCAGAATATTTGACTGCACAGCCACAGAATACAAAGTTATCCAGACGACAAAACTTACAATTTCCAATCAGATCATGCAAGTCTAAATGTTTGGAACTCACCAGCCGGGCTGAACCAAGCTCTGATTTCATATCAGGACAAATGGCCACAGCATTAAAAGAGCACCTAACAATGGTGCCTCCACCAGCTTCAGTTACAGATACTGCAGTTGTTGAATTAACGCTTCCATCAATGATATCAACAACGGTCCCTATCAGTCGTTGATTTATCTCTTGTATTTCTTTAAACAGGGCTTCGTTTACCTGCCATATGATGTATTACTTGTTATATAGAAAATCTGATGCAAAAGCCAAATATCAAATCAAGGAGAACTTTGAATACTAGATATGACCTCAAAATGAAAGGAGTCGAAGGCCAGCCTCAGCCAATGAGAAAACAGGGGTTCAAATGGAGTCTATTTTTCTACAGAAAATCTATATAACCACCATTCCATTAAAAAATGACACCAATGACCATTTGCACAAATCTAGATTGAACCAATAAAAAATATATATCATGCGCCTGATTGAAATGAATATTAGCTTTGCATAATTATGCTGGGAATAGCATGATATATTTCTGGTGGTTAAAAGAAATCATCTATAGCTTTGAGTCATGTCAATGAAAATACCCAGGAGGTGCTATACCTTAGCCCTAGGCCTCTTGTCATAAGATGTTGCGTCTGTCTCCATGTCGCACGTCTCAGGATCAGTTAACTCTTTGAAACCATTGGCTATGCTGTCTGCTGACTGAACAATGTTTGATGGCTTTACTCTTACAAAGCGCCTTATTTTCCTTGTTTTTGGATGACCGTCCAGATTTTCTCCTGGTAAACAAAATTCACTCATCGGCACCAATTCATCACCAAATGTTGATCCATTACCTTGTATTGATCCTGCTGTCCTGTCGATCATACTCACCACCGACTCCATGTCTCTGACAGAAGCACTTAATGCTCTGGGTGACATTGATCCCACCTATAATCAACAATAAAAATAAGTCTCATTCATATCAGGGTACTGTATTTCATGCAAGAAAAAATAAAACCTGTCAAACAGGTTAAGAGTAAGAAAATCAAATCCACCAAACAAGAAACTCTTTAACAGCTTAAACTAACCACTTTCATTAGGCGCTTAATAGGCTCCCTAGTAACGCCTGACTCAAAAAATTCTGATGCAGAAACATTATTTTGACTGCCATCTTGAAGTCCATTTCCAGAATTTTCAAGTAATGAAACATGAGAATTAATTTCATTGGAATCTTCTTTAATGGGGGATGGAGCCAGGGAAATTGAACGAGAGAGTGCAACAGATTGCGGACAAGTTCCATATTTTGTAAAATATGTTTCTAAAGTTTTTGGGTCAATCTGTTGTGAAGTACATTGATAAATTTGAGGGGATGCATCCTGAAGTTGGGGTGAAGAAATAGAGGGTGGAGAATCAGAATTCACAAGCTGACAGTTATTCCCTAAGAGCTGGCCTGCAGAGTTTTGTTGCATAAAACTGCCTGTTTTAACACCCATTGCTTGTCCCACTTTCACACTGGTTACTTCATTCATCTGATGAAGCTGCAGACTCTTGTGTTCCAGTAGCTTTGAAGGTCGCCAAGGATGCTGAAGCTCTATCTCCTCTCTCTGTTGGATTGCTTTCTTTGTAGCCTGGCATTGTTGCAATTGTTGTTTTGCCTGTTGATCCTGTATCATTCGCTGTTCCTTTTGCTGTTTGAGATGCATGTTATGAAGCATAAGGTGATTGATCTCCCGCTGTGGCACATTAACTCCACTTTTTGAGGATGAGCTGTAGATGCAAGAGTTTGCAGGATTTTGTACCTGCAATTTCACATCATTTCCTTGTGGTGAATCAAAATTAGTATCAGGCTGTTGAGAATTCAACTTTATTTGTGGTGCAGTTGTTACCCCAGATGGAATTGCCAAACCATCCCTTAAGGTTGTCACCTTGTTTTTTCCCTTGGCTGTAACCAGCTGGTCTAGGTTCACTGATTCCAAATGATGATTAATTTGATTTCCATTTGAATGCAATCTAGGATTTTGGGGCCGTGATTGAAAAGGCTGCTGCAAGGATCGCACAACAGATGGGGTGAGTTGCCCTTGCTGCAGTGAAGAGATGGACCTTCTGGATCTGTTATATTGAAGAAGATGATATATCATCTTGTCATACTCGCCCAACTTTCTTGCCACATCTTGTGATATGTCAGATTTTCTTAAATGTAAGAAAGCAAAGACTCTCTCCCATAAAGCCTTAATTGCATTGAGTCTCTCATGATCGGCTGTCTTTGGGTGTTGTGATTTAGAATGAAACTATCCAACATAAAAGAGAAATGCTTGTCAAGTTCAAATAGGCAGAATAATCATAGCTATCAGAAAAGATTAAACAATGTGACACATCCATCAGGGTTCTTAGACAGGCCAACGAGCTACAGAGAGAAGCATTATTTTCTATGATAAAATACCTGCTGGAATTCAGTGGCAATCCTTTGGTATATTTCTTTAAGTTCTGGTAGATGTTTATCCTTCATCATTTCAATCTACCAAGTGAATATTGTTAAAAAGCAAAAAAGTAAGAACAAATATGGTGGAGAACAAAAGGAAAATAGAGAAGGATGAGAGAAGTTTGAGAGAATAGGTTGAAAGGTTCAATTCAGCCCTTACTCACATATTGTATTTATATTAGATAAACTAGGTTAATGCATCTTCTCCCAATTACAATCATAGCCGTAAGAGAATAATTCTTACAAAAATCAACAAATAATAAGCAGCAATTCTTGATCATCCATTTCAGATGGACATCTAATAATGCCCAGTAATGGATAGTCAACAGATAAAAAGCCATAATAGTGATGTCTTTATTTGTCACCTAAGAGACGCGAATGGACCACGAACAAAGATGTAACCAGACACTGATACAATAACAGGCAAATTCTTAAAAATCAGGACGCAACTTGGCAACAACCATAAAAAAAGGGCAGCTCGGTGCACGAAACTCCCGCCTTGCGGGGGGTTCGGGGAAGGGTCGGACCACAAGGGTCTATTATACGTAGCCTTACCCTACATTTACAAGAGACGGTTTTCACGACTCGAACCCGTGGCCTTAGGTTACACGGCGGCAACTCTTACCGTTGCGCCAAAGCTCCCCTTTCTTGGCAACAACTGTATATAAACTATATACTTCATATGCACATGAAAATAATAAATATTTTCATTTTTAAGTTACAAAAACTATCTTATTTTTATTTATATCAAAATAGTACAAAATCCCTTTTTTTTTTTTTTTTTTGTTTGGAAAATAAGTGTGGACAAAAAATCCTAATATTTGTTTTAGAGAACTCTATTCATAAGTAAATAGGAAAGTCTGGAGTTTATTTTTTTGATAAGCAACAAATATTATTAATATATATATATATATAAAGAGAGACAACAAAAAAACAAGAGGTCAACTTACAGGAAGGAAGAAACATAAAGCAAAAGCAACAAATCAATAGATTGAGGCTTGGTTTGGGAAGAAATTTAGCTAGCTAGCTATTTTTGTGTTTGGGAAGGAAAAAAAAGTAGCTTTTTTTAAAGTGGATTTTTAGTTTTTGTTAATTTGACATTTTTACCCTTGATAGTTTAAAAGAAGGTTAAAATGTAAGAAGGTAAATTTGACCAACCACTATTGAAACTAGCATTTAGCTTGGCTAATGGCTACCGATGCCAAACGGAGCCTGAGATCAACATCAGCACAAACAAAAATAAAACACAAACAAGAGCTATGAATAGCAGTTGCTCCAGTTCCATCTAATCAAAGAAAGAGGGATGCTCAAAATCAAAATAGATGCTAGGAGATGGAACCAAAATAGATGCCAGGAGTTTGGTCTAATCCAAAATATACTCAAAATCATTGGTTGTCCTTCAAAGATTCTTGAACCTTTTTTCCATCCAAACTATCCATAAGAGAGCAAGAATGGCACAAACCCAAAGCACTTCCACATTTTTTCTTTTCCCAGACACCGGAATGATGTGGTGAAAAAGCTCGAGCATGATAGAGGTGGAACATACAAGTCATTAGCTTCTGAAAATAGATTCCCCCACAAACCAGTGGCAATAGGGCAATGAAAGTAAAGGTGATCAATTGATTCCTCATGGATTTTGGATAAGATACACCACTGACAGAAGAGGTAATGGTTAGGTTTCCTCTGAATCATGCCATTTGTTGAGTTTTTTTTTTTTTTTTCGGTGAGCCACAAGCCAAGCAAAAATCTTGATTTTACAAACTTTTTCCTTCTAAATTTTCTTTCTAGGGGCCAAGAAGTAAATACTAGGATTGTTAATCAAAGCTTCCATAAATGATTTGCTAGTGAAATTGCCAGAGTTATTCAAGGACCATGATTTCAGGCATATTAGGTCGAAGAAGCACACTTTCCAACAGAGATAGAAAGGAAAACAATTCTATAGCTTCTTTGTCATTTAGATTTCAAAATAAGTTCCAAGATAAAGTAAAGGATTGAGGAGAAGATAATAGCATGGAAGATATAGTGCAATTATGGTTTCTTGATATGCAATAGAGTCTGGGATAGAGAACTATGAAGGAAGAATTTCCAAGCCAACAGTCTTCCTATAAAAGTTCCCAAAATCATAAAATCTCTCTCTCTCTCTTTCCCCCGCTCTCTCTCTTTTCCATTTAATTTCAAGTAGATCCCTTATTTAATAACCCTATCTTATTTCGTATATTATTCTATATGAAATATATTTAAATGTCTATGATGTGTCCAATGTCCATGTATACATGCACGATTTTTGGACATAGATCTCATTATCCTACAGTTAAAATTTAGAAAGGCCCGACACTGGACACATGCCCCCATCTTGTACTCATATATGATTTCATGTAACTTTTTTTTTTTTTTGGATGAATTCCACGTAACATACCTTCAAAGCTTAGTGCTAATCTAGTTTTTCCTTGATGACAATTTTGCTCCAAGGCACCTTTGAACCTCCCGTTTTTGCTAACAAACTTATTACTAGGTTGTGTTCCTTATACTTCAGTTTTTCAACCCCAACCTTCATCTTCCACCACTTCCTATGCTGCATGAGGATCAGATAAAGGATATTCTTGAGACTCCAGAGATTGCCTTTTTCTAATGGTGGTTACTAATAATAACTCGAGGGGGAGGATTTGTCCAAGTACAAATGCTATGTGGATTATAAAGAATTGAGTTTTGTCCTTATAATCCTAACCTTTTGTCATAGTACCTTAGTAATTACTTGCAAGAGAGTCCTTTGCAGCCTTCACACATATTACCAACCAAGAGTTCCATTGAAGTTTACATGTATTTGAACTAAAGTGTTTGAAATCATTTAGGATATTATCTTGCACTCTTTTTAGTCTTTCTCTTCGCTTTTGCTTCCGCACCAGCTTCTTATAACTAATTTATTATACAAACCCAAGTATATTATAAAATGGAGGACTTGCTTACACAACAAATCATCCCAAGGCCTAAAAAACAATAAATTCATAAGATTAGTGATATTTTTTAATTCAAAAAATAAAGCTAGACTTATAAATAAAGCTTGACTTCTAGGCTTTTATGCTCAGAATCATACGACAACTTAGGGAGTCATGCAGCATGGCCCAAGTTGCATCAAATTTGGGAGCCATCCTGTGACCCACTACCGTGGTAATCCTTCCATGCCTGTCATACGATTGCGGGTAGTCCTTTTCCTCCAACATGGCTCACAGTAGAAGGTCATCTCAAGAAAACTCTCCCGCGAGGTCTAACCTTCCTTAGATAAGGAGCAAGATTTAAGGAGCTTCACCCCTCTAAGCAAGATTTAATTATATTCAACGGGATTACTGGGGAACCAGTAGTTTGGTGGCTAGAATTTAAGATACGTCGAGGCTCCTTTGACTGGTATAAAGAGAGATCTTCGAGAGAAATTCTTACTTTATAGGTTTGTTCCAGTTAAAGGTTGAGACTCCATTAAGCAAATATAAATCCTTGACCCATGCCTAAGAGATTCCTCCTGGCCTATATAAACCCCCCTCTTCTAAAGGGTCCATCATTCATTATTTCTATCATCACTATTATCACCAGAATTACCCTCTCTCTCTCTCTCACGTGCGCGCTCCAGATCGCCTTGATTATCACCCCACCGACTCTGGTAACTCCGGTGTAGACAACACTTAGTATTGTTCCCAGGCAATCAAGTCCTCCTTTTTAGGTTTGCTCCACCACATACTCCAATGGGGAAGAGTGTCAGTTGACTCCCTATGGCTTCATATCTAAAACAACTATTCCTTTCAAATATGGATCAAAGCAAGAACAACACATCTCAGGATGGGAGAGAGATGTCGAAGAGAACATTTTCCGCTGCTATGGCAGATCAAGTTAGAGTGCTCACTAAACAAATGTTGGCTTTCCAATAATCCTAGGTAGCCATCCAACGCACGCAAGAAGCTATGATGGAAGTTCTCATGACTCTCCTACATAATTCCATATCATCTTCTTTGCTAGTCCCAATTCCTCCACCCTTAGCACCAAGCCACCTTGGAACCAACAATACTCCTCATAGTGATTTCCCATTAACCCCACCTTGCCACCAAAGATAACATGTTGACATTTCACAAGTTCAGCCCTTCGTACCTTCAAGTAAGGTAATCCCTATTAGCTCTACTCCCTTTTCTAGTCAAGCAATCCCTACTAGTCATCCAACTTTGGCCAGTTTCACCCCATTCCTTTCTGATCAAAGAACCCAGGAAAATCCCACTCCAACCCATAATTTTCCTAAATCCCATAATGTGGCTTCCACCCTCCCCACCACCGCAGTTATTCTTTCATAGGCTAACCAAACCCTTACCAATCGTGAGCCCATATTCAACTTGGAGCAGTTGAAATATCATGTTAGGGATTTGGTCCAGCAAGAAAACTCTACCAATACGGTGGGATTCAATTTAGATCTTAGTGCTCGGGAACACATGGTTCAGTTAATCGATGCTTTGGGGATACACACAATGGATAAGAATTTGCAGCTATGGGAGTTCTTAAAATCCTTGAAGGACAAAGCATACACTTGGTATGCAAACCTTCCCGTGGGGTCTATGACACTATAGGAAGACTTGATAAAGAACTTGCATGCCAAATTTTTCTATGTATACGAAAGATTGAATACTCTTCACTTATCTAGGAATCACAAAAATATGGGGAAAATCTTATATCTTATGTTAAGCATTCTATGAAAAAAGCAGTAGATCTCCAAGACCCTTTAGTGGAAGATCAAATAGTGAAGACATGTACTGAGGAAATACTCACTCAATACAAAATGCACATGGTAAATCATTCATTACTGAACCTTTCTAATTTGTTGTAGTAGCCAAAAATCTAAGCACAATGGAAAAAAGATCCTTTCAAGTGCCCATCACTTCAATCCTGCTCCCCGTCCGCGAGGTAACTATGACACAACCTCCTGGAAGAATTGATCACACCGAGGGCATGTGGCATATGCCACGAATGTTGTGGAGGTCGTGGCAGCACAATCTTTATATAGGAGAAACCAAGACAAAAGAGACAATGAATAGAGAAGGAACCAGTTCCTTTCCCATCCCACATCTCTACTACAAATCTCAAGGCTCTTCTAGAAGCATGGGTAGTAGATGGTGTGGTCTCTCTATTGGAACCTAAAACTCCCCCAACAAGGCAAGAGTAAGGAGAACCAAGATTTTGTCTTTATTACAAAACCATGACATCCCACATGAGATTGTTAGGTATTTTGCTCATTATGTCGTAAAATGGTGAAGGATAAGAATTTGGAAATTGCTCTAAATGCATATTTGAAAGATCCCCTCCTGTGGCACAAGGATGAATCCAGAAACATAATAGAGGTATTCTGCCACGAAGAACACCAAGAAATTTTGGTGTGTAAAATAACATTTCCTTCTTAGGAGACATGCTAGAACTTCCAAAGCATCAGAGGAGAAACCCTTAGCTAGATCGGTAAGTTCAAATCATTCTTTGATTAGTTTGGATTTTCCGCTTCTACCCGGATCCAAGAAACCAAGGCTTTTCTTCTCGTGGTGGAAGAAAATCAAGAAGAATGCATGGGGGTAAATGGATCTATCGGTGGGCATTTACGGATAATTTATTATCCATCAATTTTATAGAGGCTCATCGACAAGTTCAGCATTCACACAATCGCCCATTATACGCCCCAATGATTACTAAAGTAATGGAATTCCCAAGGGGTTTCCTAGATGGTGGAGTGTCCATCAATAATTTTCCTATAGCAACATTTCATGCGACAAAGATTCGAGGGAGTTATATAGTGAGTGAACCTATCACCACCAATGGATTTGGAAGCCAGGGGCAAACATCACTGAAGTGTATACAAGTTACTTTGAATGTAGGGGAAATTATCTCCCCCACCAAATTCCATGTAATAGATTCTCCTACGTCCTATCAAGTTCTCCTTGGGCGAACATAGCTCCGCCAGTTGGCAACTATTCCCTCCACTTATCAGTAGTGTGATAAAACTATTTGGAATAACAAAGCAGTGACGATTAACACATCCTATAAACCATTTCAAGTGGACAAAGCACATATGGCTGATGCAGTGTTTTACTCAGAAGCAAATGAAAATCCAAAATATATACCTCAAAGGGAAATCTCTATTCCAAAATATCCAAAAACATTTCCCCTTCACCACGACAAAAGAAATTCTATTGGCCGCATACTTCAACAATTTCTTGCATAATAAGGCATAACTGAGTAGATGGGAAAATGATATACCATTTATGACAGTGTGAGGGGTTGGAAACCCTTGATATGGAATCTAGCCCCCAATATTTAGATAATTCTTGGGATGAGGAGTGCTGCTCCTTAACATCCCTTTCCACTATCTCCAAGAAGAAGAAAATGGGAGAAAACATAAAATGATATCCTTAGAAGTTATGGAAAAACTACCTGATTAGGAAAAAAAACTATTGGAGGTACAAATTGCCCCCAGAATGCTTTGAAGATGGCCTTCAACCACAGATTCAAGAGATAGAAGTCAATCTAGCTAAGGAAGGAGAATTCCCACGACCAGTATTCATTTGCAGGGACTTACCCTAAGAGGATAAAGGAGAATTGCTAGCTTTAATAAGGGAATACTTGAATGTCGTTGCATGGACATATTTCGAGATGCCAGGTTTGGATATCGCAGTTACACTGCACTACTTCAATGTTATTCCTAATCTTCAACTAATTAACCAAGGAATCATATTTTATAAACTAGAACTCAAAATCAAGGAGGAGGTGAAAAAGATTTTGGTAGCAAAATTTATAAATCCTTTTCAACATCCAACATGGCTATCAAGTATCATCCCAGTAGTCAAAAAGAACGACCAAATAAGAGTATGTGTAGACTTCTGAGATTTAAACACTTCTCGCCATAAGGACAGATTCCCTCTTCTAGGTATCGACACCTTCATAAACTCACCCGCAAGGCACCACATGTTCTCTTCATGGATGGATTCAACAGGAATAATCAAATCAAGATGGCAGTGGGCCAAAAAAAAAAAAAAAATTAGAACTGCTATAGGCAACTTTTTTTATACGGTCATGCCCTTCAAATTAAAGAATACAGGAGCTACTTATCAACGAGCTATGATGGCTCTCTTTCATGACATGTTTCATAAATGTCTAGAGTTCTACATTGACGACTTGGTAATTAAAAATAAGGAAGTTTTTGAAAGATGCTGCAAAAACCGGTTGAGGATGAATCCCATCAAATGTTCTTTTGGACTACTATGTCGTAAATAATTTTAACCAATTTTATCCCTTTAAGAGCTAGGCTTGATAGCCAATTAACCAACATTCAGACCAAATACAGAGTAGTGAGCTCTAGTTGGCACAATATAAATGTTAAAGTTGATAATGTAGGTGCATAAAATCCTACTTGGTTTAAAGAAAAAAATATCATTACAATTTTGCAGAACGGATCACAAAAGTATGAAATTGATCATGAAATGTGCACATATACAAAAAAATATAATAAAAAAATAAAATTAAGTAATAAAAATGATGGCATGAGATTTATGAAGAGTGAATTCAATACAATGGTTAAAAAGTGCTATAAAGGCAATACCTTTTGATAGACGTCCTCCTTCCAACTATCTCCATTAGAAACTCTTGTTTGGGATGTACAATCTACTTCCACTAAAAACCAAGCATGTACATGTACATTTCTATCCATTAGTCAAGAGAACATGTCTGTCAAAATATATGGACACTAAAACATAAAATGTGGGGTTAAGGCAATTCCAAAAAGACTTAACACTCATTAGCACAAGGTAACATTAGCAGCTAGACATCATATCACTATCACAAGGATATCACATGTGATGCACAAACCAGTGAAACCACACTCAAAATGAAGAGGCCTTTTATACAATTTGGTAAAAGACTAGAAAACACAACACCAAAAAGTGAAGAAGCTTTGAGGTGAGATAGTGGCTAACAGTCTAACAATACGCAAAAATACTTCACTAGCATTGCTTTCACCTTTGTTCAGTCTACTCCAATGGTATTTTACTAGCATCTTCCATCGGCGTCACTTTTTATGAGTCCATTCCATATTTCTCCAATGTACATACTGCTATTGATCTAGAGTTTGAGTAATCACCTCCCTTTGACCCCTCTTCATTTTCCTCTACTCCTCTCCTCATGATTTCCGTCTCTAAAACCAGATACCATGTTATACATTGACTCTAGTTGCAACTTGCAAGAGTCCACTTGCTATAATGCCTTCACCTTCCTTACTGCTTTAGATCATGGCTCTTGTTTAGAGTTAAAGTTTCACATATGGTTCTTCGTAATGTAAATACTAGTGTTACTAACATTTCTATTTCTAAGACTATTCAAGATGCTCTATCTGATCTGGGTTGAAAGTAGTGGAAACAATGATGGATGCTTACATCCAAATGACTAAATGTGCGCAATGAAAATAAGGTGTAAGGTAAAACTCTATCTTATATTCTTTTGTCCAATCTCTCCATTTATGTCTTTTCCCCCCAACATATACTGCAATTAAGAAGCTAGACAGACATGCTATAGATGGTTGGACACGTGATAATAACATAAATGGGAAAATGCAACCATGTCTAAACAAGAGTAAAATCTAAAGTTTCCAGTTTGATTTTCCATAAAGAAGTATGTGTTTAACCAATACTTTGCAGCCTATCTTGTAAAACCTCTAACGCCATCCAAAAATAGCCAGAGATGATATTAGACCAACATATTTATGAAACCAATGTATGAGAATCAAACTAATAATTTCACAAAACATTACCATACTGTAATACCTCAGATACTTACTTGATGACACAACTGGAAAGGAACTTGGGGATTCTGATGATTGATTTTGCTGCTCAAATTGATGCTGTGGCTGACACAAGGAGCCTGATTCTTGAATTCTTTGCAGCATATTTTGACTTGATGTTGTTGTTTGTGGTTGCAACTTTGCTGACTCGACATGTAGCTGAGACATCATTTGCTGGTTTGATGGATGTGACCTAGGTGGTTGCCCTCGGGATGCTGACAAATCCGATCCCACCTGCTGGATTTGATGCTCCAGGCAAACTTGTGGCCACATACTTTTCTGCTGATCATTATGCATGCTAGATTTGCTAGATTGTCCTATAAATCTAGAAACATTACTTTGTAGGCCAAAATGGTGCAAATTTATACTTGAATGGCTGTTCTGGCCCAACAACTGTTGTTGGTACTGCATGTTAGGTACAGTGTTTTGTTGGTCATTCATCTGATCATGTGTCTTAGTAGCATTTGGCGACTGCTGCAGCTGCTTTTGTAGCATTGTCGGCTGCTGCAGCTTTGGTGTTATTTGTTGATGAATAGTAATTGGTTTTGGTTGTTGCTGTTGCATGGAGACTGATTGCAGATGCTTCTGAGGTCCAGATTGTATTGATATTTTGATAGAAGACTGCTGATTCCGCTGAAGACCATGCATTGAAGGTGATTGCAATCCAGAAGGCTGCATAACAGAAGATGCTTGCATGATAGACTGTTGAGAAGGTGCATTCTGAACATGATGCTGGTCTGGTTGAGGAACAAACTTCAGTGTGTGCTGCCTTCCCTGCACCTGCATCTGAGCATTAGAAGAATTATTGGGAGACAGCCGTTGTCCTATATTTCGTACTGAATTCTGTGAAATGCAGAGGTCTCCAAATGCAGAGGTCTCCAAGTTTAAATTCATGTTAACAGCAAAGGCATGAAAACATGAGAAGAATTAGTGATAGAATTACGAGTGATGTTTGAATCAGTAGAGCTTTGTACCGTAGAAGATGCAATACTATTCTGAGCTCCTTGTAATGAAAGATGCTTATGCGATTGAGGATGAGCACCCGGTGGGTTAAGTGATTGTCCTTGATCATGTAACTGGGGTAGAGGTCTATGAAATGCTACTCAATAAACAACCAAAAGAAAGGGGAAAAAAAGTTAAAGAAGATTCAAATTTGAGGAAACTGTACACCTAATTAACACGCAGAGACAAGAAAAGTGACAATTGGAACAAATTAATGGATTCATGATTCAAAGAAAAATTCAGATTCAAATTGTTCCCGCCAACAATGAATTTGAGGATAAAAATAATGCATATTCAAAAGAAATATGCACATTCATGATAAAAAGAGGGAAGATCAGAAGGAATGAAATTTGTGTGCCGCATAAGAAAGCACCATCACAATTTGAGTCGTTACCTTGCTCTGCAGAATTTTCAATGGTATTGGTGGTGGATGATGAAGAGAAGTTAGGCTGTTCCTGCTTAGTTGCTTTATCTACTGCCAACAACTTTGAAGATATCTTATTCACGTAATCAGCCTGAAAGTAGAAAATGAGAAATATTATGTGTCCTGAAACTCAAACTTAAAATAAATTATAAAGGATATTTTCGCAATGTTTTCTTTTCTTTTCTTTTTTTTTTTTTTTTTTTTTAACATAGCACAAGAAGAAAATTGATTTACACACCAAAAGAGACAAAGCAACCAGACTTGCTATGTTCTATTATGAAATTTCGGAAAGTAAAAAGCATCAATATCGGTAAACATGGATAGATGTTCAGAATGGATGAGAAATATTGGTGAAAGAAAAGGGAAGGACGAACAATGGATGAATTTCCGAACAGGCAGGCAGCAGGCACATAAAAATCTCACCTAGAAGAGCAAAGCCAGTGAAAAAAGTTAAGTAGCTTGAATGAAGCTCTTTAATAATAGCAATTGTTAGAATATTGTAGATATGGTACGATTTATTCTAGAAGATTTGATTTGATTAGCAAGAATATACTTGTTTCCTAGTTTGTAATGGGCTCCTATGTATATAAATACATGCTAAGAAAACCTTAAGGTTGTCAAGCAATTCAATTCAAAACTTGTTACTTCACATGGTATTAGGGCAGAAATCCTAAAACATTGTCTTTTCTCTAATTAGGTTTTTGAGTCTATATCAAGAAACCTTAAACTTCGTTGTTCTCGTGTCTCTACCAAAAGCCTCAAACCAATGTTACTAGCAAGATGGATTGTTTTGGTACATGAAATGAAAAATGGGAACATGGTCCGCTTGTACTCTAAAATGTGGTCTGGTGGGGGGCAAACTTCTCATAAAGTCTCCAACTTTCCAAATTATTAAAATGTTTTACTACGTAAAAAGTGACTTAATTAAAAATAATAATAATGAAAATAAAATAGTGTAGATATTTATGAAACTAAGTGCACTTTCTATTTTACACAAATCTTTACTCATTATCCTCTCAATTTTGAACTTCTTGGTTATTGTCACATAATTTGTTATCAATTCACAATTTGCCTTTTCTAATGAAAATATAACATAAGTATAATATATTCGGATCATGAAAGCCAGTGAATTGGAATGTTAGTGTACCATGTTTTGAAACATGTACACCAAAATGTTTTTCACATGAGTATTAGTGATTTCTGGTAACTACGCCTCAAAACCTAGTCATTGTTCATCAACGACCACTGTTAATCATCGTTGTCTCCATCGCAAACCAACATCGACATCACACCAATTAATTGTCGTTATATCAATTCATCTTATTCGCCATTCGTCGTCATCATCACATTAGTCTCGTCGCCTTCATTGAGTCGATTTCAGAACAACTTTCCAAGGGCATCAACTTCATCACAACATCATTCAGCCTTGTCGACCCAATTGCCATCACTAAAGCATCCTTCTCTGGCAACCACCACAAAGGTAGTGTTATCACTTGAAAAACCTACATGCGCCCACACTTCGGACTCTCACATGTGAGTAAGATCTACTCGTGGCTACTCCAACAATTCGGTTGAACGCATGCAACCTTATTTTTTGTTTTGTCTTTATCTTAAATAACATCTGAGTCCCGTATCGCCTCTATGGTAACTAAGTCTATTGGTTCTTGGCATAACTATTTAATTGCTAGAAGATTAAATGAGAACCATTCGTAATGGTCTAAGGCAGTTAAGATTGCCCTAAAAGGAGTCGACATGTAGAAACGTCTAATCGATTCCACAATAGCATCATCTGATTCCTCCTATGACATATGGATTCAAGACCATGCTCATATTGTGAGCCTGATATAGGACTCAATGGAAGCTAAAATTGCCGATTCATGTACTCATCTAGACTTGTAAGGAAATTTGGAATTATATTCAGCTACTGTACTCGACTGATCTCAGTGAACTCTATAACTTGTCCATGACTTCTTCAAGCTCCAGCAATGTGGCAAAAGCATCACTCAATATTTTGCGACACTAAAGAAGATGTATGAATAATCGAACTCACTTTAACCATTATCCACTGATATTCATGAGACGTTGAAACAATATGAACAAATGCTTGCCTTCAAGTTCCTCGCTGGTCTTAATCCAGAATTTGAATCCGTACGAGCACAAATACTTGGAGAAGCCTTTCTTTTATCTTTTGCTGAGAATACTATCCTACCCCTAAGGTTGTATCCCAGATACCTCCTAGTGAATCTGAATCCATACAGTCAGGCCTTTCTAGTCGGACAATTGCTCATACTTCTTTTGATGGACAGGACACTAATGATGGTCATGAAAACAATAACCGAGGAGATTGTAGTGGCAAGGGAAGAGAACCTGGACCGAAATGCATACTTTGTGACAAGATGGGTCATCTTTATGAGAAATGTTGAGTAATCTAGGTAAACCTTCTCATATAGCACATGTTATTAGTGCAGAAAGTTTTGCTCCCATAGTGACTTCTGGAGATAATGAGACTATTCCACCTACATCAATGATTAATTTTGGCGAAGAGTATGCCAAACATCTCTAGTATCAAACAGCTTATTTAGGCATCTCATTCAACTGCTTCATTTGCTTACTGATGTAATTCCATTACTTGTGTGTCTACCTGTTTCTCCATACCTTAAATTCTTGATTCTGAAGCTTCTAACCATATGCCAGTAACATCTAAATTGTTTCTCAACATCCAATATTTATTTAATAATTCTCTTTTTATTACAACCAATGGTTCTAGCATTCTAGTTAGATGCATTGGCATAGCCTCTCTTTATCCCTTTATATCATTATCATCTGTTCTTCACGTACTCTCTTTTTCATTCAATCTTATTTCTATTAGTGAGCTCATTAAAAAGTTAGACTCCTAAGTGACCTTCTTTCCTAATTCTGCCCTTATCCAAGATATAAAGATAAGGGAGATGATTGGTGGAGGGCATGAAACAAAAAGGATTTACTACCTAGATGCTCGATTTGTGCAGTTTTCTACATCCTATTCTGCAGTCACCTCTCCTTTGGACATTCACAGTCTCCTAGGTCATCCTTTTCTTGATCGGTTAAATGTCTTGGTTCCTAGTCTACATCAATCAAAGTCTCCATAATGTGATTGTTTTCAATTAGGAAAGCATTATCATACTTCTTTCTCTCCCAAAGTCAACAATAAAGCTTTATATGTTTGACGTTTGAGTCATAGTTTCTAAGTTTGGTTTTCAATAATTTGTCACATTTGTGGGAGATTTCTTAAGAACCACTTAAATTTATTTAATAAAAGATTGTTTAGAATTGTTCTCTATTTTCAAGTCTTTTTGTACTAAAATTCAAATTCAATTTGGGTGCCCTATTAAAATTTTTTGCAGTGATAATGCAAGGAATATTTTTCTAAACCTTTTGATGATTTAATGTCTTCCCTTGGTATACTCCACCAGTCATCTTACTCTTGCACTCCACAACTAAATAGAGTTACAAAACGAAAGAACATGCATCTCATTACTTGTTGCTTATTATTTTAGATGCATGTTCCTAAAATTTACTTGGGGGATGTTGTCCTCATTGCATGTCATTTAATCAATAGAATGCCTTCCTCTCTCTTACAAAATTAAACCCCTCATTCTCTCGTATTTCCCAATCAAGCTATTTTTCCTCTTCTATCTCACATATTTGCATGTGTTGTCTTTGTCATCAGCTTGATAATAGGATAATAGATTGGACTCTCGTGCCCATAAATGTGTGTTCCTATGGTGTTCTCGCTTATAAAAAGGATATCGGTGTTACAATCCATCCCTTAACAGGTACTTTATCTGTGCAACTATTACATTCTTTAATCCTACTCCCTTCTGCTTTGAGTCCCAATCCTTATCTTCCTTAGATGAGGGTTTTCCTTTGTTGGTCCTTCCTTTCCCTAGAGTTACAAGTTTATACTCAATGCTAGGTAGCTGTGCTTCCTGCCATTTCAGATGCTCCACTACTCCTTACGTCTTTAGCATCTATTGACAATTTAGAGCTCCCTACTGCAGTTCAAAAAAGTAAATATACATGCATCTCCCATCATATTTCGTAGTTTGTTTCTTATCATGCCCTATCTCCCACCTATCATGCCTTTGCTTCCTCATTATTCTCTATTTCTACTCCTAATTTTGTGTATGAAGTTCTATCCTACTCAGAATGGCATACAATAATGAAGGATGAGATATCTGCACTTCGAGCTAATGATACTTGGGACTTGGTTCATCTTCCTCACAAAAAGTTATTCATTGATTGTCACTGGGTTTATACGGTCAAGATGCACCATGATGATTCTCTTGATCGATTGAAAGCTTATTTGGTTGTTAAGGTTATACCCATGTGTATAGATTGGGCTTTTCAGATACTTTTTCTCCAATTGCTAAAATCACCTCGATTCGCATTTGATCTCTTTGGTTATCTTTATCATTGTATCTCCATTAGCTCAATGTGAAGAATTTTTTTTTTTTTTTTTTTTTTGTAAGGTGATTTGGAGGAGGAAATCTAGATGGAGCAACCTCCTGCATTTGTTGCTTGGGAAAAGTCTGGGTTGGTGTGTAAACTTACAAAATTTTTATATGGTTTAAAACAATCTCCCATGGCATGGTTTGCCAAATTAAACACAACGGTCATTAAATTTGGTCTGACTTGATGTATTGTGAATCACTCTGTCTTCTATCGTCACTCTACATATAGAAAGATATAGGTCTCGGTGTATGTAGATGACACTGTCATCACAAGAAATGAGACACGGGGTATCACTAATTTGAAGTAATTACTTTACAAGAAGTTCATACTAAAGACTTGAGACCATTGAAGTATTTCTTAGGTATTGAGGTAGCCCGATCACGAAAGAGGATGGCTCTCTTACAACGGACGTATATTATATACTTGTTTTTTGAGATACGTATGCTGGGCTCTAAACATGCAAACCCTCTAACGGAACCCTATACAAGCTAATTGTCGATGAGGGTTACTTATTGGAGAATCCCTATGATTTAATTAGTCAAGTTTTGGAATTACCGCATACTAGTCATTGGGATGCTATTGTTCAAATCCTGAGATATTTAAAGGAAACATCTAGAATGGGATTGTTATATCAAGATAATGGACATACTTCAATATAGGGATACACAGATGCAGATTGAGCAAGATCTCCTTCAGACAGATGCTCTAGCACTTGTGACTACATTTACACTGGAGGAAATTTGGTGTCATGGAAAAGCAAAAAACGAACAATACTAGAAAGATCAACGGTAGAATCAGAATATAAAGCATTGGCTTAAACCTCATGTGAATTAATCAGAATACAAAATATGCTAAAAAATTAAAAATTCAGCATTCACAGCCTATGGAGTTGTGATTTGATAATTAGGCTACTCTTCAATCCATTTTTCCATACGAGGATTGAGCACATTGAGATGGACTATTACTTTATAAGAGAGAAGATTCTATAAAACCCCACTAAGACCGATCAAGTCAAGTCTAAAGACCAACTTACTAAATTGTTTACTAAAGCCTTTGGGGGTCTCGAGTTTGATATATTTGTACTAAGTTTGGAACGTATGATATATACGCTCCAACTTAAGAGAGGGTGTTAGAATATTGTAGATATGCTAGGATTTATTCTAGAAGATATAATTTGATTCGGGTAATATACTTGTATCTTAGTTTGTACTCTCTCTTATTTATATAAGCACATGCTGAGATAGCCCTAAGGGTGTCAAGTAATTTTATTCAAAGCATGTGCCTTAACATGGTATCAAAACAAGTGAAGGTTTTGAATTCAAATCTCACCCCCACCTAATAATCAATTGTTGCACTTGTTTGGCTTTGTAAAAAAAAAAATATCAATCCACTCACACATGAAGGGGTGTGTTGAGAAGAAGGTTGACGCCACCACTAGATGGTATGTACGAGATGAAGTCTTATGGCCACAAGTCCACTTGGCTGAATACCTAAATCCGCATTTGTACTATGATTATTATTGATGCATGTTGATGCTAACTGGGTTAATTGTTACTAATGCATCGATATCAAGTTGTTTTGATTTACTGTTATGATATACTATCATATTCATGATAAAGGCATGATTAGGACATGTTTATATATTCAGCATTATAATGAACACATGTGGTTTAGTGCTTAGCCTCCTACAAATTTTGTTGCAAGTCTTAGTATGGATAGATTGGCTGAAACTATCAGGAGGCTTAGTTCACTTCTAGGCTTCTTTAGATTGTATAATTATTTTTGGGAACCTCCAGTAGCAAGGTGGTTGTATACAACCCTTATTTTTGGTATTGCGATTGGGTTGCACGGTCCTTATGAGCTCAATTTTGTATATTGTGGAGTACTGATGCGGAAAATGCGGTTGAAGCTTTATTATTCTTTTGAATGACATATAGACCTTTGCTCCGATTGCTAGTTGTATGGCTTTAATTGGAACAGGATATTGTGATTGTAAATATTTACATGTGAATTAGCTCATGTCCCTGGGTTGTGGGAATTGAGGACAGCATCATATTAGAGAGAGGTTTAATATTATACATATGTCACTTCACTCAACTCGAGCCAAGCGATGTGGGATAAGAGTGCTTCACTGTGCTGTGGTGGTAGTTTGCCCAACAATCCTCATATGCCTGCCCACATCATTACCAATTTGATACGTCTCTTTCCTTTTCAAACATACATCCCACGTGGCCTCACACTTCAAAATGTGTCATAATAGAGAGATTTTGAATATTATATGTGGCACTTCACTCAATCCCACCTAGATAAGGTGGGACAAAATTGCTTCATCACACTTCAGTAGTAGCTCATCTAATGCCCTCCCACACCCACCTACATCATCATCGATTCATCACATCTCCCTGCTTTTAGGCACACGCTCTCGCGTGGCTCCACACTTTTAATTGAGTATTATTTCCTATACCATTTATAATTATTCATATTCCCATAGTATAATATTGTCCACTTTGAGCTTGATTAAGTGCAATGTAAGGACTTCCTAGTGGGTCACTCATCTTGGTACTACTTTCACACAAACCCACTTAACTGTGGAGTTCTAATTGAATTCATTGCTTACTTTAAAATGCATATATTAGAGAGATGTTGAATATTAGATATATGACACTTCACTTCTCTGAATACCAAAGTTTAAAACCAGTATTTTCAACTTCTCCGAACTTTCTACTATGCACTTGATCTCTTGTAGACAAGCTATGTTAACTCTTTCCTAGCTAAAATATGTACTCTTCCCTTAATTTTCATGTTAATGAGCCTATATTCCAAGTTATTATAACCTATTCTCCTGGACAAGCTTCTTTACATACACCCAGCTACTAAGGTGTGGAAACCTTTACCTACTTCAACCACACCTAGGCACAAATCTGGCACATCACATTGAAAATTGTTAACCATTTTTCACTACATCCAGAATTTAGTGCATTGCTAGTAGAGGATGGCCCAACATGCACATCAAATATTCCTTGAAGGATTTTATTTGTTTGAAAAATAAAACTCATTTAACTTGGAACCAGATTTTAAAGTAAGAAGAACAAAGGATTTTGGATTGCAACTCAAAGCATACCAACGGTTAAAAAAGTTATTAATAAAAAAACAATAATGAAACAGGGAATGAAAGGAAAGTAAATAAGAGAACAAAGAGGGGGATAGGAAGAACCAAGCATGCGCCCGCGTGCGCGCGAGAGAGAGAGAGTGGTAATATTGTTTTACGGCATTTGCCAGCTTTCTCCTACCCATATTTAAGCTGCAGAAAGGCTGATTTCCAGAAAAGCGGTGAAGGTCACAGTGTGCAACTATAAAGGAATGGTTGTCAAACATGAGAAGCAAGTTTGACCATGACTCTGGTCACCTAATGCAAACAAAGAAAAATTTTTGTTCAAAACCAGTCTATCCTCCTGGGACCCAGGACAGACAGGTCTAAATCCAAGTAATTTTGTTTTACCTTGGTTTATTCCCAACCTCCAGGTATCAAAATGTAACCAACCTTAAATCCATTCTTGGTTGGAACCTAAATAAAAATATACTAATTATACTCTCACAGATACACCTATTACAAAAGTGAAAAAAATGTTGACAGGGAAATCAATAGAGGATACGGCCTCGCACAGAATTGCTCAACTTAACAGAAACATTGCAAGTAAATTGTTATAAGAAAGTTACTGTTTGTTGATAAAAATAAGAAAGTTAACAGAAGGGAAAGGAGAATGCAGCACACCAAGATAAAAATATAATCAATTTACCTTGCTTATGGCAATTGTAAATACTTTCTCCTCGAACATTAAAGCAAGCCTCTCAACAGTAGATACCTCTTGTGGCCCAGGTGGCCTTGCATGTTTGATTAGCTTATCCATTCTACGCATATAAACAATCAAGCATATAATGGTTATGGGCTATATGGCTTTGAAATGAAGGAAAATGTTTAAGCCAATCCAATAATTTTTGAAGACTAGTCTAAAATAAATGAACTAATTTTTATTACTTTAGAAGCAAAAAGAATAATCCTCGCATGGGACTTGTCTACGCATTTTAATAGCAGAAGGAAACCATTATTTTTTCATATCCTAATCCTATAAGTCTGCAAAAGAAACAAAAATTATTTACCATTAAAACACCAGTACTTCACAACAGTAATGTTCAATCAATATGGCTGGAATATTATTACAGAACATCCATGTGGCTTACAAACTGGATGGAACAAATTATTTCAGGTGGCCCCAAGTCATTTAAACCTTTCTTAAAGGAAAAGGGAAAGGACAATTCAGTCATCTTCTTGGGACTGGGCCCAATCAGGAAGATCCAAGATTCAGCACGTGGGATGAGGATTCCATTGATGACTGTGGAACTCTATATCACCTGAGATAAGTGACATGCATGTTTCTTCACAAAGGATATTTGGGAAGCCATTTGTAAAACTGGAAGGTTAAATCTAAAGGGTCTAGCAAAAAATACACCAAAATACAAGAATCCTAAAGTACATCAAAACTTAAATTCAACAACATTTTATCATATAAAAAAACCCAACTTTTTTAACTCTATTATCTATCCTTCTCAACAAGTAGACAACCAAGCCTTTCTCACTAAAAATAGGATGGGAACTTTGCCACATCAACATGTAAGGAGTGCAAGGGATTAGTCATGTTTATCACAACTGTCTTTTCCAATATTGTTTCAAATTCCTAGATTAAGAAATCCTTTTGAGTTTGTAGAAGGAACAGAATATTACATTCAACACTTCCAAAATCATGGCTATCAAAGTTTTCAAATTTTGATGCTTCCATTGGTTGATTTTAGGAGATATATTTTTGTTGACGGATAGTTCTTTAAGTTAGTAGAAAGAGTAGAATACTATGTGCAACACTATTCATTTGTATTTAGCAAAGTTATCAGATCTTTATCTTTTTCTTAACTTGTAACAGATATTTCTTTTCTTCTTATCTATTAGTGCTTAATTTTTTCAGCTTTCTTAACACTCCATTGTACATGAGTTGTGCTGCCTTTTTTGGCTATGTTTCAATTAAACTTTACTAGTCAAAAAAGAAAAAGGAACAAAAATGGTCAGTTTAAGAATCATCCATGCAGTAAAACCACCTATGGTAAAATAAATAAACAAACAAAAAGGAAATTTCATGTGAAAAGTCAACAGAAGTTTAAAAATGGCATAAGAATGACTGACTAATCAAGGCCCTTCAAGTCATGCAGAGACTACTACTAGCTAATGGATATGGTTGACATCCTCTTATTGGTTACTAATTGGACCACCTGGTATGCATAAACTAACATAATTATTCCCACAATTTCAAGAAGTTTCTAATTACTTACAACTTATTGATAACCTTCCGCCGAGTTTCTTCGGGTAACTGTGTTCTCCAATTGCTGTCTTCCATGGTAGTTACAGTTTTAGGAGGAATATGTGCTGTAATGAATCGATCAAATTCTCACTTATGACCACCTTCTCCAAAACAAAAACAAAAGCGAAAAAATAATAATAATAAGTGAAAGAAATCTGAAAATCCATCTAAACCATATAAAACCAACTTTTTTGCAAGAATTTGAACCATCATACTAAACTAGTAAGTCCAAAAACAATGAGATAAATATCATCAATGGAGAGATGAACAACCTAGTTGAAAGGAAAACCCTTGAAAGAACTCTTAACATTCTATAATGAGGACAAGCAACAATGGTACATATACAAAGTATTCAATGATGCATTGTCTATGGAGAGATGAACAGCCTCACTGAAAGGAAAGACCCTTGAAAAACTCTATTAATGTCTAATGACAACAAAATCAATATAACTATAAATTATATCAAATGACCATCATCTGATACGGACTCCATGATTTTAGCATACATAGTAAGCAATCGCAAAAAAAAATGACTGTCACGTGGAATAATGTACAAGGAAATACTACAATCTAAGGCAGGATGCTTAATTAATGCGCTTCTGATTTTTTTTCTCTTCCTTTTTCCCATCTTGTTGTCTGCATTCCTGAAGTTTTATGTCAAAGGCTGAAAAGGACAGCCGTCTAAGCAAAATCCAAATTAAGTCCAAGCCAAGGCAGATCTCTTTGTGGGTGCTGCCCAATATAGTTACTACCACAAACTTGATCTCGATAGAGAATCAGTTTATATATAGCCCAAAATTCAAATCGATAAGTTGCTCAAGCAGAATTAATTTTTGTATGGACTGAATTGTTGAGGTGCATAAACATTAAACAGCAACCCATCGATACAAAATGCAGAGATGTTAACAAACCAAAATCAAAAGGGAATAATATTCCATACATAGAGAGACAGAGAGAGAGAGAGAGGACGCTACAAAGTGACACAATCAACAAGTGTTCACGTTACCAACATATACGTACACTGATATGTAAAGAGAATCAGTGAACTAGAATTCGTCATACGTACACTGATATTAGGTAAAGAGAATCAGTGAACTAGCATTCATAAAAAATTACGTACAGTCACGATCGATCAAGAAAGTATAAAATAAACTTGATCCCGATAAAGAATCAGTTTATAACCCAAAATTCAAATCGATAAGTTGCTTCAGGCAGAATTAATTTTGTATGGACTGAATTGTTGAGGTGTGTAAACATTAAGCTGCAACTCATCGATACGAAAGGAAGAGATGTTAACAAGCCAAAATCAAAAGGGAATAATCCATATATATATGTATATATATGTATGCATACATATAAAACGCTACAAAGTTAGCAATCAACAAGTATTCACGTTACCAACGCATTCGTACACTGATATATAAAGAGAATCAGTGAACTAGAATTCATCAAAAATTACGTATCGATCAAGAAAATAGAGTGGAAGCTGGATATGGAAATCAAGTAGAGTCACTGACAAAGCTGTTCTTGTTTATCGTAAGAAGAAAGCAGCGACTTCCGAAAGCACCGACTTCCGCGAGAAACCCTAGGCGATACTTTCTTGAGAGGAGTAGACGTCAGTCGCATTACCAATCGGGCAAGAGTCGAAGCAATCGGTATAGATATAGATATAGATATGCATATATGTTTGTTTTGGAGAAACGTCTGTATTAGAGACCAAGTGAGGTGTTGCGTGCCATGCGCCTTCTGCAAGTAAGCGCCAGCACAGCTGACTTTCAAAACTTGGATAGTGAGCGAGCCTTGGCTCCCCGCACTTTAAAAAAATAATTATTATTTAAGCCGCGTTTAGAGTTTTGAATTTTTTTAAAAAATTTTTAATTTTATTTAATCAAATTACACCCTATATCATTTTAATATTATTTTAACACTCATTTTTTATTTTTTTGAATTTATTAGAATTGCAAATGCAACCTTAACTTTTTATTTTAGAGCCTCTTTGAAGCACCAAAAGACCAAAAAAACTCTAAAAAAATTTTTAATTTTATAACAAACATTTTTCACTTCGAGTTACGTGAATCTATATAAATTTATATATATTTATAAATACTAATAAATTTTTACAAATTTCAATAACATTTTTACAAATACCAATAAATTTTTTACAATTTTCAATAAATTCTGATAGAAAAGTCAAAAAATTTTAGTAAAATCCATTCAAAAACAGACGAAAATCTATTTGAATGAAACTATTCGTCTTTGAAAAACGTGATTTGATGGCAGTGTCCTAAACGTCAAAAAGTTATTCAAATTACATTATTGATTTATTTTTTTAAACTCCAAATGCCCCCTTATTTTTTTAAGGTCAGAAAATTCTATGGGTAGAATGAATTACTTATATATAAGAATTAAAATGAATTATATTTTCCTTAATACATTGTACATCCTAGTCAACTTGCACGCGCATTGACTAGTTTCTAAAATTCTAAACTTAATGATCGGATAAGTTTTTTGGCTCTAATGAGATTTAAACTAGTAACCATAAAGGAGCAAATGCAAGATCATTTATACCTCCTTCTAATAAATGTGTACAAAAATTAATAAAAATATATATTGAACTATATGATTTTTTATCAAAAATAATGAATTAAATTAAATACAATCTTTAAATGATTTTCAATGACTCCTCAAATAAATTTCGAAGATCTTATCTTCTCCCTCTTTTTCTGTGTAAAATATAAAAGGTAAATATTAATTTGTTAGATACTTAATTATTTATTTCCAATTAGGGATATAGATATTTTAGTACGTGTATAATATTAGAACACGTGAAAATAAATAAAAATAATATTTAAAAATGTCAAAAATAATACATTACTCACTCATCAATCAAAAAAATTGTCAAATAATTTCAACCACGTCAAGTCATTAATTAATATCTAATGATTTAGATTAAAATTAATCTAATAAATTAAATTAAAATTAATGACTCAATATTTGACATTTATACGGAAAATTAATTAAATAATTGACAACTTATCGCTTAGAAAAAAATAAAGTGGCACAGTATGGTTAATGAAAACTAGATTGAGTTTTCATAAACGGTAAAAATATACTAAATACTCAATCTAAAATTAAGTTTTCTGCCTAACCTATTCCCCTACAAACTGTTAAACATTTCACCCAAAGCCTATAACTTGTGGTCGGACAAGCAAATACAACCCTACATCTCTTCAACTGATTATTTCAAACTGAGACACAAATAGCGTTAATAAATTTATCTTCTCAAAAACTTGGCCTATTCAGTTAACAAATATAACATAACCAACAAAGGCTCTACCAACATACACAATTTAACAACAAACAATGTTATGAATACAACAACAAACATACTTACACTAAACTACATAAAAATATATCATTTGTAACGTGAAAAAATAGTTGATTATTTAATTTACATAACAAAATAAATATTCTGTTTGTACAAATTAAAATTAAAAAAAAAAAAAATAAGCTAATGTGTTTTACAGCTCGACTTCCTTCTAGGTACATTGCGGGTTGCTACGGCTCTTCACTGACTATGACTGAGTGGAAGAATCAGTCAGCTAAGAGGATAGCTTTGTTAGTTGAGGGGATGGCTCAATCCCCTTTGATCGATTGGAGGGCTTCTCTAAGTCTGCACGACTCATTGTTTCCATATTAGTCTGATACCAAGCTCTCGCTCTCTTTCTCCTCACATGGGCCACAGGAGAAGGTAGAACCAGACTAGTCTGGTTCTAGTCTGTACTACATTAGATGTTAACAGGTGGAAAGACAACCCTTCATCACCACATATTACACTCTCACCCTAATAACAAAAAACTGTCATGTATTTTTACGCCATCATACCTTCACTGAAATAAATTTCAATCCTTAGTATGAGTATAATTATAGCAAGGAAAGGGCGTGTGAGAAAACCTACAATCTTTAATAAATTTACTTTAGCTTGTCCAAAATTTAATTTATTTTTATTATTTTTCTTTTTTTTTTTTTTTTTGACTTCTCTCTTCTATTTTTTCTTTACTAAACTTTTCACACTAAATACATTGTCACACTCTAAAAAATACATCCTCATATCCTAAAATGAAATTTTGAATCCAAATATTATAATTTTTTGATTTTTTTTAACAATCACGTTAATGAGAAAAGAAAATTATTTTTTTCTTTTTTTCTTTTTTACTTTTCTGCTTTTTTTTTTTTATTAAACTTCCACTCAAAATACATTCTCACACCCTATAAAATACACTCTCATACCTTAAGAAGGAATTTTCAATCCAAATATTATGATTTTCTAATTTTTTAATAATCACTTTAATGAGAAAAAATTATTTTTTCTTGTATTTATTTTTCTTTTTTTTAAAACTAAACTTTCAATCTAAATACATTCTCATACCCCAAAAAATACATTCTCGCACCCTAAAATAAAATTTTCAGCCCAAATATTGTAGCATTTAGTTTTTTAACAATCATTTTAATGAGAAAAAAAAATTATTTTTTTGACTTTTTTTCTTCAGTCGCAAGAAAGACAGCAAAGGAGCTATCAATGTTTTCAGAGAGAAGCGGAAAAAATGTAAGTGTTGAAGTGGGGAAGGAGAAGGGCGTTAGGTTAAAAAGGCTGGAGAAAAAAATTTTACACAACAGTAAATACTTAATCTGAAATTGAGTATGTGGGCAATCCTAATTGAACATGCAATCTGAAATTGTGTTTTTACCCTCTATGAAAACTCAATCAATTTGAGATTGAGTTTTCATTAACTATATTTTGTCAATTTATTTTTTTGAACGATAAGTTGTCAATTATTCAATTAATTTCCTGTAAAACAAAAAAAAAATCCTCAATATTTATTGGCTAAGAATCTCTCAAAATAAACTATTAACCACCAAAGTCCATTTTCCTCCCATTAAATAGATAATATAAGGTTGAGTTTGGAAAACTAAAAAACTAACTTCTCAGTAGTAGTGCGTTTGGAAAAAGAAAAACAGAAAAATTTTTAGTAATTATTTTTTTAATTTTTTGTTATTTTGACATTTTTGTCTTCATGGTTTAAAAGAAGTTAAAAACGCAAAAAGATAAAGTATAGTTTGGGAAGGAAAAAAAATTAACTTTTTAGTAACTAATTTTTTAAAATTTTTTTAATTTGACATCTTTATCTTTCATAGTTTAAAAAAATTAAAAATACAAAAAGGTAAATATGACCATTTAAAAAAAAATTAAGTAGGTGGAAGTTCAGTAGTTAGCTTGGTTGTAATACGCAACCTAAGTATAATTATTTAAAAAAAAAGTTAAAATACTAGATAATTAGAAGTTAAGTAGCTAACAAGGATGATCAAACGCAGACCAAGGATAGTGAATTGCTAAATTAAATTCGAGTTATCACAAGACTCACCCTCTTTGAACGGGAAAGGCCACTAAATGAATGGTCATTCTGATGAACAAATGGCAAAGAAATACCTAGAGGCCTTTGGATTGTGTGCCCATTTGCTCGTTAGTTCCTTTCGCTTCTATTTGAGCGCGTTTGGAGTTTAAAATATATTAAAAATTTCTATAAAATTTTTTTTTATTTCAAAGTACGTAAATTTTTATAAATATTTACAAATTTATATATCTCTACGTATTTCGAAAAAATAATTCTTACAAATCTCAATAAATTTTTTTATTAATTTCAAAAACTTTTTATATAAAAAGTATCTGCTAAAATTTGTTGAACGGACAAAAATCCTTTTGAGGAAAACTATTTATCTCTCTTTTTTATTATTTATCATTTACACTCCAAATGTTAAAAAAATAACCCAAATCACTTTTTATTCTAATTTATTGAGCTCCTAAAACCCTTTGACAACCCAAAGGTATCTTTTCTTCTAATTATTAGTAAAGTGTCTTTTCTTTTAAATCATTAGTAAAATGTGAATAAAATGACATAATGGATGTAACAATAATTTCATTTCAAGCACTTACTACGCTTTTGAATAACTATTGACAGTAAGTGTTAATATAGGGTATGTTTGAAATGATAAAAATTGAGATAAAATAAGATAAATTGTAGGTTCGTAATTCATGTAATAAGATAAAAAGTAAATAATTTTTAGAGTTTTTAAATATTTTTTACCATTTTTAAAATTTTTTTGTCACCCCAAATAAAGCCGTAAGTTTCAATACCTATCAGAATTGGGCCTCTTTTAAAAAAATCGAAAGTGTCTCGAGTGTAATTTATTTAAAATACAAATATAAATATATAAACAAATTTGTTATTTATAGTAATTTGTAGAAAATTAATACTTGATAATGCTTACTTAAAAAATACTTAATAACTATTATTCTACAAGTATTTGCGCACTCTATATATTATATATATAATAGCTAAGTGTTGATCTTCATTCTTCTAGGATGTTTAAAGTTGTAAAAAGTAAGTATAAGTTTGTAAAAGTTAGAACTTTAATATCCGTGTAATGAATAAAAAATTTAAATTTTATAGAGATTTGTAGAGATCTGTGAAATTTTGTAGAATTCCAAACAAAGCTCTGCAACATGTGATATATAAATTGTTTGCTTTGTTTCAATCGATACAATTGGCTCATATTATACGATAAACAGACATACTCATCCTTCTTACTTTACCAAACAGAAGAAAGTTAAGAGATGTCCATAATATCATTTTAGAGTTAAAATACTTAATTCTCCACACAATCGAATGCCACTCCTCATTTGCTTCTTGACTCCATAATTCCTTCAATTCATTAATAGTAGGCCACATGATTTTCCCATATAGAGGTTTTGTGCGCTCCCCTTGGTTAGAAATATGAACCCCAAGCTTTGGAATGATGCAATTAGAATTGGTGTCCATTTTAAAAATACTATTTAAGGCCTATAATAGAATAATAAAATTGCTACTTAATATTTTTAACAAAGGTATGTTACGAGACCTAAAAGAAAATATTTTTTGTTCGGAAAGTTTATGAAATACGTTGTAAGGCTCATTTTTTATGACTCCAACTAGCCTTATGAAATCACAGAGTCTTGTTTTGAGGATTCAGTTATATGTAAGAAAGGTGTTAGGCACTCAATCTATTTAGATATCCAGATATCTAAAGTTATATTTTTCCATCTTCTGCAATTACACTCATTTTGAATATCTGGTTTTATGCCTTTTGTATACGCACACTAATATGACTATAGTTATAATATAAATGTTTATGTGTATGTGGCAGGTAATGTATGAACATAGAAGCATTTGATTAAGCAATCACTACAACAATAAACACTTTTAACGACTAAAAATTTGGTTGTTAAATATTACTTTTTGGTCGCTAAAACTTTTGCCGACCAAACATAATTTGATAGCCAGTTAGTCGACAAAGGCTAATCGCAAAAAGTATTAGCGGGCAAAAATATATTTGATCGATAAAAGTATAATATTTGCCGACCAAACTCTGGTTGCTAAAAGATAAGCCTTTAGCAACCAACTTATATTTAGTCAAGACAAGTTTACCCTGGGATAATTATAACTTTGATCAAGGTTAAGTTTAATCTATGCATGATATGTGTAATTTCATTTAGTTCACCTCTCGGGTTATGAGATTTGGGGAGTAACAGATATAATTAAATATTATGCCTAAATTCATTATTAACAATGAATTCTTCATCATTAAAAAAATATTCACAATTTGCAGTGATTTTGTCACACCCTAAATTCCCGCCAACCTAAGAACATGAACTAAACCACATGCTATCGCATAAATAATCCAAAGTTGGCCCTTATTAGAGTCGTACAAACTTGTGAAAACTATAAATAATTAAACGAAAATAGCTAAATGGCAAACCCCCCGCTTAAATAAAGATGGTACGATATAACTCTCAAAATATAAGTGATTACCATAGAATGGCTTACATTATCCATACCTCAAAAAATCGATCAGTACAATAAAAAATCCCTAGCATCCAAAACATTGATGTGTAAGTTCCAGTTTTATTTAAAGGAAGCTAAATAAACTATAAAAATAGTAAACAAGTAGACAACATTTTCCAGTTTTATTTAAAGGAAGCTAAATAAACTATAAAAATAGTAAACAAGTAGACAACATTCTCCACGTCATCAAAGACCTGAACTAGGCAAACCCTCATAAATCTCAGTCACATTAAATGCATTTCTTGCATTATTACCTATAAGTGAGTGAGTACTAAATAGATATCACGAGTGCTCGGTGTTTAAAATTTTAACTTACCATACAAAAAGTAAAAAATACTAACATGTTATTAGCTATGATATCAATTTATCATGTTTTAATAATATAACACATTATTCCATAATTATCATTTTTCACATCATAGTGTATGCCCATAACCTTCCATATTCAGAAGTATCAATTTATCCAATTCACACGACAAATAATTATTCTCATTTCTGCATCTCATTTCATTATGCTTAATGAATCATGTCCAAGTTAAGCCATGTCATTTTTTTTTAGTAAGTAGTTAAGTCATGTCATTCATTTTTCCAATTACGCGCAAATCATTCAATGGGTCTAAGTAGCGTCAATGTGTAGAATGCAGCAACAAAACTCACTTAGTAAGCACCTTCCACAGCGTATACCTCTTGAACCTAAGTCTATAGAGCAGCACCAACCTCCCTCAGTCCTCAAGACCAAAATCAACATAGTAACAATGCCTCTTATGGGTTCACTTTATGTGTTACTAGCACACACTAGAAATAGGTCGGGTTCTAGACCCACTAGGTTAAAAATCCTGGAAGTTCACATTATCAAAACTATATTTCGAATGAGTATGTATTACTTCAATCATAACACATTCATTTTTCTCATTTATGCAATAACAGGATGAATAGCTAAAACTATGTTAAATTAGATCATGCATAAATTGACATGTCAAGACAATATACAATTTATGTAAAGAACAATAAATTCTCCACTTAAGTATATTCAAACACTTATATCCAAAATCTTGAAAAACAAATTCAACAAAAATTTCAAAACTGAACTACCCAACTTAAACATTTGATTCCTCTTAAATAACAAGCCCTAAATTAATGATTTATTTTTAAATATTTTACTGCGAGTCTAGTTTCAAACTCTACTGATCTTAATTGCCCAAATATTCTGAGTAAAACTCTAGTTTTAGGTAAGTGCCTATTTAGTATACCTGTTTTAAACTTTTTTTTTTTTTTACGTTTTTAAAAATAAGGAAAATAGCTTAAAACGTATTTGATCATTTGTGTTTTTAAATTCTGTTTTATAAACCAAAAAAAAAAAAGTTTACAAATGATATGTAAAATAACAAAAAGTTATTTTAAACATTTTTAACTCAAAATAACGAAAATCTCAAAACACAGAAAACATAAAATATCAAATTAAATGTGCTTTTTATTTTTTCATGTTTTGAAATTTTTAAAATATAAAACACATAAAACAGACAATTAAAACAAAAACAAAAATATAAAATATAAATTCAAACCAAATGCCACCTAAAATAGTGCTGATTGGTCCGTTTTCGTGCAACTGTTGTAAAACGAAAATGCTCCCATTCATTTCAAAATCAAATGATACATATTATCAAAAGAAAACTAGGACAACGGTCTTCCTACTTTTAAACTAGTTTTAAAAGAATATTAACAATTTAGAAGATGTTAGGCTAGAAAATGGACTGTGTTTCACGTTACAAATTCAGCAACTCTCAAGTTAAATAAAATCCATCTTTTTCACAAAATTTCACATGCCAAGGTTCAACATCCTTCAACGAATTTTTTTTATTATGCTATTATTTTAATAAAATATATAAAAATATATTATCCAGTTAAAAATAATTATCAGAATACTATTAACAAAAATATACTTTTATAATGAAGACGCATTTTTAAAGTTTGCATTTTTCAGTATAATTTGATTTCCCTTCAGAATGCAGTGTATACTCCCTCTCAAGTCTCTTTGTGCATATTCTCTCTCTCTCTCTCTCTCTCTCTCTGAACTTGATTGCCCCACGACCTTAGCCGTGGTCGCCATTCATCATTCAGGCAACGGTAACTGCCAACACCAAAGAAAGTGAATGTTCACCAGACTCACCACCAACATCAGCAAACATCTTCATTGAAATTATACTAATTCTCACAATCTAAACTAGGCAAAGCCCACAAATGATCACGCAAGAAACCAAAATCGAAACCAAACCCAGTTCTCAAAATCAGCAGAAATAGCTGTCAAAGAGAAAAATCGCATCGAATTCCAAAAATGAAAAATTTTTCAAAAAGCAAATTTGACGAACCCGAGTTCCATTTATTGGGGTGAATCTACTGGAGTGTAAGAAACAAATTAATGGTTATTAATTCAGAGAATGAGACAAAAGATAATAGAAGAGGGGTTGGATTTACCAGATAAGGGCGTGGAAAACGACGCTGGAGCTCTGCGTCCTAATATCTATGCACGTACGAAGCATAATATCAAGGTGTGCTTCCAAACAAATCAAATATTGCAAAAAGGCACATTTTAGAAAAATATGTTTTTAGGCTTAGGGTCTGTTTACAGATCAAAAACTAGTAAAAAAGTATCAAAAATTATATTTTATAATTTTTGGTGTATTTGGTAGAATCATAATTTTTTTTACTTTTTTGATTTGTTATAGTAAAAAATAAAATAAAAAATTACCACTTTTTTTATTTACTACAGTAAAAAGTATACCAAATACATAAAAAGTTGTTACTTTTTTAATTTGCTACAATAAAAAATTTACTAAACACTTAAAAGTTGTAAAAAAATATTAAAAAATACACTTTATTCCACTAAACACACAAAAAATATAACTAAAAAATATACAAAAAACTACCAAAAATTTCACTTTTTTCTTTTTTTAACCTCCAAACGGGCTCTTAATGGGAATATATCATTAAAATATGTTTACATTAATAATATTTTATTAATTATTTCAATCGGACAACATATTCTATATTTTTTTATTAAAATAACAGTAGATTAGGAAAAAAAAAAAAAACAATTCTCGTTCAACCAACCAACATGCATATTAACTCCCAGCATGCTTTTTCAATAATAAATGAATCTCTATCATACTTGATTATTGCCTGAATCATGAATTGAACATAACAAAAATTCAAAATTTCCCACATGCTTTCTAGCTACAAATTACAAACCATGCTATTAACATTAACAACCGCAAACATGGTAATTAAGAAGATTAAAGTACAAACTCCCCTCCCTCTTTGTATATATATGATAATATATATACTAGATCCCAAGGTAGTAAGAAAGGAGATGAAGTTCCCAAGCTTCTCTCGTTGTCTACCTTCTTTGAAAATCCGCCAACACCCACCTGGTTTGCGAAACTTCACTTAATTTTTTAATTGAGTTGATCAACAAGGGGAAGGAAAGAAATAATGGGTTCTTGCTTTATTATGATACTCGGTTGGGTGTAGAGAGAAAATAGAGAAATGTGGTGGAAGAGCCTTAATCTTTTCTTTCTCTCTCTTTCTTTCTCTCTTTCTTTCTTTCTTTTATTTATTTATTCATTATTTTTTCGTATTTTTTCCCACTTTGGCGGACAAAGAGGGTCAGAAAGGAAAGAGGGAGAAGGCTAAAATTCTGAAGTTAATTAATTGAGTTCAAATCGCATGGGTAATAAGTTAGTTTTGTCTCCATATTTGTATTATTCCATAAAATGATAATTAAATATTAATGTTATAAAAAAATTATATATATATATATATATATATATTTTTTTTTTTTATACGAAGGAAACCTCTCGCCGGTGAACCGTCGCGAGTAAAATCTCCGGGCGAGCGCACCACCCCGCAAGACACGCCCACCGATAAGATCGAGCGCCCAGAAAGGGATTCGAACCCGAGACGTGGGAAGCATGCCCACACTCCAAGCTGGCCCCTGCTCCACTGAGCTAACCCGTGCGGGTAAAAAAAAAAAAATTATATATTAGTGGCTTATAAATTGAGCTTCATTAGAAGGTATTTTCCACAACAACTTATGAAGAGTACATAAATTCATCAGTTAATTAAATTAGGTTTGGTTTGGGAAGTAAAATAGGTAGTTTTTTTTTTTAATTAGTTAGTTAAAAAAAGTTACTTTCTTTTTTTTGGTATTTAGGAAGGGGAAAAGGTGGCTTTTTCTAGGTAACTATTTAGTTTTTGTTAATTTGACATATGTGACTTGAAGGTTAAAAGAAAATTAAAATGTAAAAGGGTAAATTTGATCATGTTACAAATAAATAAATAAGTTAATTAGTCCGCTTTGCCAAACGGTACCTTAGAAAATAAATGACGAATAATTTTTTTTTTCAAAAATAATATGATTAATATAAAGAGCTCATTTGACAACGGTTTTGAAGTTAAAAGCCCAGCTAAAAATTAATTTGAGAATTCAAGCCGCTGGGAGAAAAATATTTTTTTTTTGATGGGTAAAAAATATTGTTATCTAGAAAATTAACTTGTATTAACATATCAAGAAAATTAACTTTTATTCATATTTTTGTGTATAAACATAATTCAAAACTGCAAAACAGGAAGTAATTTTAGTGTTTGCATGCAATCTAATTTTACTATAGCAACTATTTTTAATTTATGTTAGGATGAGCCATTAGCAAAATTTCGATGTTAGTAAACATGAGATTTAATAATTTTTTTCGCATATAATAATCACCTCTAAAAATTACCATTTATGGGAATCAAATATTATATTATGGGTTTGTTTAGAGTAAGAAAAAGTGAGATAAATTGAGATAAATTGATAAATTGAGATAAATATCAAATATTATATTATGGGTTTGTTTGGAGTAAGAAAAAGTGAGATAAATTGAGAGTTCGTAATGCGTGTAGTGAAAGAAAAAAATTGATGTGATATAAAGTTAACAGAGAATTATAAAATTTTTTGTTATTTTTTAACAAACTAAACGAGATCTATATTATTCATTTCCGCTATAGTTTTATATTTTACGGTAATCTAATTTCTTTTATAATGTGGCTTATTGTGTAGGTTATATACGAGGGTGATGAGGTCATACAGCATGACGTCCATAAGGATTATCGTTATTACTTTAGATGATATTTCTGCTGCAATAATAAACTCAAGAATACGTTTAGAGTGAGATAAAATATTAAAAATCTTTAAAAATTATTTATTTTTTATCTCACTACATGAACAACGAAACTACAATTTATCTCATGTTTTATTACTCCAAACACACCCTAATTGTGTTTGGGTTTTCCTTTCTTACTCTTTGCAAGTAAGGCACATTTTCTTTCAACCCTTTGATTTAGAGTATTTGTATCATTATCACTAAACGAATTATCACCTTTACAGACTCAAATACTATTGTTTTTCTTAATTTACAGCTCTCAGTTCAACAGCAATTGTATCATACTCTTTAGCTATACTTAATTTCTACAACATTAAGATATTAATTTTCTTTTTTTTCTTTATTTAATTTTTATAATTTTCAGTACAGATGAAATTATTTAAGGATCACACTATTACTAATTATATATTATTTTAAAAATAAAAAATTAAATTTGTCATAAAATATGGACAAACATTTAATATTATCTCTTGAAAATTTAAGAAAATATATCAACTAATAATAAATCAATATTTAAAAGTAAATTAAGATTCAATTGAGATTTGAGTAGAAAATCTGATTGGAGTCTCTAAATTTGTACTCTAACCCATGAGTTTGCATTTTAAAGGCTCATAAAAAATTCAAGTACAATGTGTTTTTTAATCAAAATCTCTAAATTAAATATCTATTTACATACATATTCAAATTTAAAAACTCTAATACGAGTGCTCATAGCAAAGTTAGGAAATTATTTGTGGGTTGACACTAATTAATTATAAAACATATAAATGATTTGTAGAGTACTATAGGATAAATTAAAAAAAGAGTTTGACTGTTGGAAAGAAGGGGAGGAGGTGGTGGAGGAGGAGAGAGAGAGAGAGAGAGAGAAATGTTAAAATTGGTTTAGATATTTTTTTAGTTATATTAGGTGGAGTAGATACATTGCATTGATGTTATTAAGTTAAAATTTATTTTTTTATTAGATGGACACAATTTGTATTGGACTAATTTTTTTTTTTTTCGGATGGACATAATTAGTATTGAGTTAATTTTTTTACTTTTTTTGTGTGGACATAATTAAACACATAAGATAATTATAAAAAATAGTATAATTTATTTTAAGGTGGACACGTGCCCCCTACCCAATCTTGACTCCAGAATCCTCTTAGTAGATGAAATTAATGACGTTCTTTTTGTCCCAAGCCTTTTTGCACAAGCATGCATAGTAGCTAATGTATTCATATTCCTTTTATCCATAATAGAATAATAGTAAATTTAATAAAGCACGTAATAAGGTGGTAATGAATTCAAAGACAAAAAATTGCATGAGAACTCACCCACAATCGTCCCCAAAAATTTTTTAATAGAGCAGCCATGTTTGTCATTTTAAGGGATGTGCTCATGCACGCCATGTGTACCATCAAACTCCATGGTGGTAAGTTCATCTATTTTTGTGATGATCTAGTAATGACATGGGTGGATTAACCAGTGATTGAACCTATCACTGAGGCGCAGCAAATTATTCATATCTCAAATCGTCCAGGTGAAAGAAATATCAAATATATATATATATATATATAATTTAATTTTTTTTATAGTACAACACATTTTCAAACTGTACGGATATTCAATTTTATTAAAACTCCATGATTAAGTATACTTGAGTATATCGGGATCAATGACTCCTTAAGAGATTCTCGTATTACACTGAACTAAGCTCAAAGAAGATAATTTAATACTCTGGAGATATGAATGATTACAATATTAATTAATGTTGCTACAAGAGACTTATAAGCTGTAAGTTAAAATTCTTAATAAAATCTTCAACGTTATCAATTGTGGAAAGTGTGAACTTAATACTATTCGCCATAGTAACCTGCATTAGCAATATGCTCAGTTTGTTTGGTCTTTCTCAAGCTTTAAGTAAAGACCTTACTATCACCACCTTGCTTATATCCGTAAAAGCAACAAGTATTTCAGTCCATTAAGCATCAAAACAAATGAAGCATATGTGAATCTCGCAAAACAAAAATTGGCATTGCAATGAAAGTAAATGCTCACAAAATTAGTGCTATATATGAGACATAAGTTTAACCATGAGATTAGGGTATCATCTAGAATTTTCACTGAGGGAATCACCAATCACCTAAAAAGAGAACAACAAGTTAAATCGAACTGAGAGTAAGAGAGAAGCGATATTACTTTTAGGGAGAGAGAAAATTATTCTTATACATTAAACTGATGAATATACATTTCACAGTTAAACGATTTAATTAACCGTTTTATCAGCACATAAGATTTAATAAGATGTTTCTCATTAATGAAATATATATACATATATATATTATCAAGTTTTATTATTTATAAAATTTAGTATGTTATATATGATATTTGATGATATTATATACAAAAATATTCAATAGCATAGTGGGAGAATGTATTTTATTTTACAAAACAAATACTTAAGTTTGATTCTTATAAACTCTTTTTATATAAAAAAATTACACTAATTTTAATTTTTTAATTAGGCCAAAATACCCAAATTTTGAATTAATTTAATTTTTAATAAAACTAAAATAACAAAAGGTATTTTAATAATTTTATGTTTAAAATAAAGGGGTGTCACTTCCCCTCGCTTCTATTTCGCTCCGCCCCTGCATGAGATAGAATAAATACGCGTTTTAATGAAGACCTTTTTTTTTTTTTATTGGTAATTTGTTTTAATGAAGACTAGGTAGTACTATTATGACTTTTCTTTGGGTAAAATTCATTTTATATATAAGGTTTCGTTTGGACTTTTAAATTTTATCAAAATATTAAAAATTTTTAAAAATTTTTGTTTTTTATTATACTTTCACTATATAAATTACAAAATTATAATTTTATCAAATTTTACTAACTTTTTACTACTACAAACGCACCCTAATAACTTAGTGAGGATTCCCTTTCCACCTAGCGGACTAACCAATGTTATTTCAAAATTAGAGGGGAAAAAAAATCAATCATCCTGATTGATCAATTGAAAGGCAGCGCAGTACCTTTGAATTAAACCTAATGTTCTCGTATCATCAAATCAGTAATAAATACTTTAATTTAATACCCTTAAAACGTGATTGCCATTTTGTTTAATACTTGGGAAATCAGTATTAAATGTCAATCAATTTGAAATCTACGATGTTGGACCATTTTAGTAACTAGGCATCTTTTATAAAGTGCACCTATTTTTAAGTAGGATAAACTATATTTAGATCTCTCAATATTTAAGTAATTATTACTATTATGGGGTGTTTGGTTGTTCAAAACTAATTAAAATTCATTAATTTTTATTAATTTTTAGTACTTTTTTTCAATCAAATTTTATCACATATCACTTTTACATTAAATCTCTATATTTTTATCGTACTTTTTTATTAAATTTTTGCCAACTAAACACTCCTATGTTAATATGAAATAGACATACAGAAAATAATATAAAAAGTTACATGGTTCAATTTGAAAGCTTAGGTCCACATATGAAAATAATAGTAATTCACTAACAAAAATGAAAAGTATAAGATGTGTAACCTTAATATAAAATAATTGTCAAAATTATAATAACACTAATATAAAAGATCTTCAACTTATATATATCTAAGTCGAATCATAAAATAGACCCAAAAAAATCAAGTTATTATCTCCATTAAGACTCATAAAAAAATTTCAATCGGACCACGTAATTTTTATCAGGTTGGATAACATAAATTGAAACTTAAAAACAGAATATGAGGCATATACAGCCGTTGCCAAACTTTATCATAATATAGATATCAAATTAAGATAATGGCTTTGCACAAATAACATAATAATTTAACCTTTGAGGTTGGTCCAGTGGCTTGAGGGAGCATTTCTCACAGAGTTTGTCTGGGTTCGATTCCAAGGGCCACCCACTACAAGCGTAAACTTGTGACTTATCTGGTCGGCGGGTTTATGGGGTATTCGTCTGCCCCCGGTTTACCGGTCGGCTACACAGTCTCCAAGGACCACCCACCACAAGCGTAAGCTTGTGACTTATCTGGTCGGCGGGTTTATGGGGTATTCGTCTGCCCTCGGTTTACCGGTCGGCTACAGGGTCCGTTTAGGACTGTAATAAACTGGCCGGGTTCCGGGTCACCAAAAAAAAAATAACATAATTTTAAAATTGATAATTACATACACATAGGTATACATGACTTCGTAAAAATATATAGACATTTATATTCAATAATTATTATTTATTTTACGTGTTTATGAAATTATTTTTCACATAAAAAATAAATAAATAGATACTTTAATTTAATATCAGTAAAACTTCATTGGTATTAAAATTCATCGGCGCCCACAAATTACATGAAGTTGTTCCAATACTAAAGAAATAATTAAATATATAGTGCATGTTACACAAGAAATTGAATATTTCATACAAATTTATCAACAACTCATATGTATATCATTTATATTGTAACGCGTGTCACGATATAAAATGTCCAAACAAAGCGGCTTCATACTTTGGCAATTAACAGACTTTTTGTAGGTAAAAATTAATAGGCATTTGTTAACAAATATCTCAAAGTATCTATTAAAATTTAATAAAAATATGTCATATAATAATTTTTTTACTCTTTTTTTATTCGCACCTCCGATAACATGGGATATATTATTTCATGATATATATTTATTGGTTTTTAATGAGTGTTTCAAGAGTACCTGTCAATAGAGATGACAACGGTTCAGATCGGGATTAGATATTATCACTACCATTCCCGAAATCATCGGGTAAAAAAATGCCCGAACAAGAGGGAACCTAATGGGCATTTTTAATCGACTGCCATTCCTTAACTCGTCAGATAATCGGATACCCATTGATTAATGGGGTACGCGTAGAAGTTTGTTTAGTATATATATACACTCAAAACTCGTGGGAATTAATTAATATTTTTGTGATTTTTTTTTTTATGGATATTTTGGGTTGAACCTTTCATTGGGGTTGCCATTGCTACATTATCATCAATATATTTTGTAAACAACATCTTTTTTTTTTTTTTTTGGGATAAGTAAATGAAACTATGTATTAGAAATAGGCCAACCATTTGCAAACCCATACTTGAAATTTCATACAATTAACAATAAGAGAAAAGTAAAAATTAATCCTTAAAAAATTCCTCTAAGGTTGCAATTAGGAGTGGTGACCAAGGCAACTGCCCTGCCATTAATAATTATACAGACCAAAAGCTAACAAAAAAAAAGGAAAGGAACAAGAACAAGTATCTTAATAAATTGAACACCACAATCAACTTCAATTAATTTAACAGTTATTTGCGTTAACTCTAACATTCTTCTTTCTACAAAATGTTCTTCCTTCTACAAAATGCCACCTATGAAATGCATTGATCAACCAATACATAAACAAAGAAAAAAAATTGCATTGCTATAATTTAAAATTTTAATATCATCAAATATTATAGTAACATTCTTACCAAGCTTTCACTTAAATAATCCAAGTCAAGGTCATCAAATAAGGTTTTGAAAGTAATTGATTCTTCTTTTTCACCACCTAAAAAGGCAAATAAAACATACAATTATTTATCATTTTTTAGTAAATAAGAATAATAAGATACATGTATTGTTATTTTTCTTGTTGCCTTTAATATTTGTTATCTTTAATATCAGCAACCCACAACCAACTTTGGACACACATTAAAGCTTTCGTAGTTTTCCAATGAAGCCTACTATGATGCAGGTTAATCATTCTTTCACCCACACTAAATGTAGAATCTAATGCAACAATGGATACAAGAATAGCGAAGATATCTCTAACAATAGTTTAAAAAGTAAGATATTTGATTCCATTTGCCTTCCACCAGTTTAATATATCAAAATTTGAAAATCGCGGTAAAAGCTCATCCCATAGCTAGTCATCCAACTCTGATTTAACTCTAACAATTGTTGACTTTTTATCATTAACAAATAAATCAAACTCAAAAAGTGAGTCTTTACCTTTAGAATTAGATGATGAATTTCCACTAGCTTCCATTTTTTTAGCAATTGAACCCATTCTTACTTAATAGTCCACAACCAACTCATTACAAAGTTTTCTAATTCTATCAACTTCCTCACTAAATCCATCATCAAAAAGTTTTAGTAATAAAATTCAATCAAAATCACTTTGTATCGTAGATCAAACACTGTAGCAACTCCCATAATACCATGAATAACTGTCCAATACTTGTCAAACTTTTCTATCATTTTGCCATGGTTTTAATCATAAAATTGCTTTCTCCTATCCATTGCCTCAATGCCAACCTAATTTGACAAATATTTGGAAAACAAAAAAAGATTAGTAGTACGATATTTCTTCCTAAACATAACTCTGTGACACTATAAAACAATTTCAACCTCTTAGACATTTCTTTTGCAAACTCCTAATCTCTCTCAATTATCACTATCTTATATTGAGCCTCACGAGATTTTATCCAACTAAAAACTTCTTTATAAATCAAAATAACTTCAAGCATTTCAAAGGTAAAGTCCCATCTAGTTGGATAATTAAGTTTCAATTTCTTAGAACTCCTAATATGCACCTGACGAGTAGTTTCCCCAAATTCTCTTCTCTTTCTGTTATTGTTGTCCAATATGTAACATTATCACGAAATTTTTCAACACTTTCTTTTATTATTTGTAACCCATCTTTCGCAATCAAGTTTAAATTATATGCACAACATCTCATGTGTAGCATATTACCCAACAAGAAAAAAGAAGTGGGGTCTAACTTATCCAAAAAAATGTCTATCATACCAGCATTTGTGAAACAATTATCAAGAGTGACAATAGAAATGTTCCTATCTATATTCTAGTCCAACAGACACTAAATAATGTAATCACAAAGAACTTCTTTTGTGTGGGGGCATGGAACATAAACAAACCTAGAATCAATAAAACAATAAAGAAATAAATTACATAAAATGAAGTTAAAAGTCATAAGGAAAAAATCACAAGTTTGGCCCACTTTCATTTACTAACAAGAAAAAAAAAAGAAATGGGAAAAGAAGCAAAAATAATATCTTAGTATCCATTTTTGCAATGATTAACACTCATCAATAAAGTGAGCCGTAATTGTCGTACATCCCCTTTTTCGATTGCTTGCAGTCCACATGTCACTTATAATAGCAATTCTTTCTCTATTTTCTTCTATCAACTTTATGACAATTTCTTTCTCATATTCATAAATTTTGATAATATCATTTTTAATTGTATTCCAAGACATCATCTTAAACAATGGTTGAAGGGCACTTGAAAACCTCCTAAAGCCAATGTGATCCACTATTGAAAGAGGATATTCATGCATTATAATCATTTTTGCTATCTCACTTCTAACAACTCCTTGATCAAATGAATAGGCACCAATTTAAATAATCCTATCATCTGATTTTTTTTGTCGTTGTTAAAATTGGTTGCCACAAACTTACGACTCTTTTTTTAGGACATCTTTTTATGTGTTCATGCAAGTGTGTAGTCCAATTTTTCTATGATTCTTCACGCTTTTTGTAACAACTAATGCAAACTACTTTTTGTTCTCTATTAATTGTTTCCTTTTGAAAATGCTCCCACACAACACTACATTTTTCTTTTTCCTATGATAGTTTTCTTCTCAACAATTGTACTATCATCAACACCAGTACCTCCTAATGGTTGAGAGCACGCGTCTGATTGGTTGCTAGAAACTGATAAAGTATGTTCTATTTCCTCTTGTAATTTGTTTGAAATTTCAACTATTTGAAGTTGCAAGGTAGGCATTATAAACTAAAAAATGAGCAAACAAAATTATAAATTAAAAATGAGCAAACTTTGCAATTTTTTTGACCAAACAATAGATCAAAACAACTAAAAAAGTACTATTACAGTGCTATGTGTAGATATATGCACAATCCTTTTATGATTTTGCTATTAAAATATGAAAACTGTTATAGGCTTTTCCCTATATTTATTACATTACATTTAAAGGATATTTTCAACAAAAAATTCATTAACAAGATTCCTGTATTAAGTTCCCAAGCTTAAAGTTTTTTTTTTAATAAGTTATAAGAATATTATTTGATTTGTTTAAAATCAAATTAAATTAACTGAAATTCTATTTATGTATACAAATATCTAATTTGCAGTTTTACTTTTTATGAATTTATTATTATTGTATTATATAAAATCATATTACAAATATATAATTTCTAATTTTCTTGTACAAAATTATTATTATTATTTTATATATTTGTATTTAATTTCCAATTCAATATTCAATTTTTTCGCTTCATATCCAAAAACTAAACCTAATCGAATTTCAATTTGGGTCTAGCAAAACAATTGAAACTGAACCAAGAATTGGATACTCAAACTAAATTAATTAATAATTAAAATTTTTAATTTCATTTTTATGGAAATTATGCCTAACTGAAGAGATAACAAAGGGTTATGTCGCGTCAAAGTCAAAGTAAAGGAAATAACAGTAATCTGTGTGGCTTGCAAGTTGCAATGTTGGCGAATGAATTGGAAAATAGATGAGAGAGAGAGAGAGGATCAGGACTGGACCAAAGATTGAATTGCTTTATAACTTTTAAGCTAGAATTTTAAATGTGTTGGAGAGAGAGAGAAGAGCCATTGAATTGTATTGAAAATGATTTAACCTCGAGAGATTCACTCCCTAGGTCAAACCCCTAGAGAGTGAATCTCTTTTGGTTTGTGCCACACATACCGGCCCCTCAACATGTATAGCGGTCAATCGCGAACTCGCGTAGCGGCGGGGAGTCGAACCCACACCCAAGAACTGGATACGGTTCGTCCAGCCAAGGAGGCCCGTCCTACCAACCTTTACTACGCTTTGCGCCCGGGAGGCTGGCCCCAAGTTTTTGCTAGAGAGGAGACTTGAACTTGAGACCTTGGGGTGGTAAGCCCCTAAGTCCCAGTCCAAGACCATCCCATCTAACCCCTTGGGGTTCATTGAATTGTATTGAATGTTCTAAAATTTCATGAAAAGGATTCTGAACAGTTCACAAGATTAGAGTCTGAAGAGTCACAGAAATATATAGTAGAGACAGTCGTACAAATATTTCTTTTCTTTTCCAATAGGTATAGCATTGGATGATAAGGTATGGGGACGGGACGAGCATTAATTCGGATACTCTATATATCATACCTGAACTCAAACCCAACAATTATTTTTTAAAAAAATCCAAACTTGCACCATTACCTGAAATTTTCAAAAATACTTGCCCCCTTCAGTTCAGATCGAGTCCAGATCGAGTGGGGGCACCAACGGGACGGGGCAAAATTGCCATCTCTACTTGTCAAACCCTAATTGATAACATTCATCACCTTTTATGCATGAAGCACATGATAACACCACCTTTAATATTAGCATTTATGCATGGTCATTTATAGCCGAACTACAGAAAACACAAGAATTTAGACAGTTGGGTCAATCAGTCTCTTTTTTAGGTAAATGACTTTTATCACCCTTAACCTAGGCATAATTTAAGAATTTCTCTTAACCATTTGAACTTTATATTAACCTTCTTTAGAACCTAATATTTGAAACACTTATCCCTTTCTGTTAATTTAGATTGTTAAATTAACTTTAAGTCAACCAAGTCAACCAAATTTTTTATATAAAAGACAAACATACTCCTAATGAAAAACAAAACAAAACTAAAACCCAAAAAAAAAAAAAAATTCTCTGTAAAAACAACCCAACCCGCTTCCCTCTATTTGCTAAGCGCTCGCCAGTAAAATGGCCGCTGCCACACAAGAGAGGGGGGCTGCAGTTGAGGGTCGACTGCAGCTGCAGCAGTTGACCCAAAATGACACCGTTTCAACATTTTTTTTTTCAAAACGACGTCATTCCATTTAAATTCCCATATTCAAATATGAACTTATATATCTATTACATAAATCTGCTCATGTTTTGGATTTGACATGTGTGTGCATGGCAGTATTTGGGGGATGGGTTTGCTGGGGAGAGAAAGAGAGAGAGAGGGGCGGGAGGGAGGGTAGGTGGATTTGCTAGGAGAGAGGGGGAGAGAGAGAGAGAGAGAGAGAGAAAAAGGGGGGTTGGGATTGAGAGGAAGTGAGAGGGAGGAGGCGGGCACAGAGAACTAGAGAGAGAATGAGAGGGGATTGGAAGAGTTATTTTTTTAATATAAGTTAAATTTTTTAAATAAAATTAATTAATTTATTATATAATAATTAATAATTAAAAACTAATTAATTATTTTTATATTTTTTATATTATTTGTGTCATATATATAATAAACATCTGAATTTGAAATATTTTTAATCGTTAAATTTATTTAATTATCAGGATTATTTTTTCTATCACTTTAATTGTCTTTTTGGTCATTTTACATAAAAAAATATTTTTTTATTTTTTTATATTTTATTAAATGTTTGAAAAAATACTTTTTATATCTATATTACTAATATTTCTTCTTTTTTTTTTTTCTAAGAGACGGTCTGGACAAGAGAGAGAGAGAGAGCGAGAGAGAGGGGGAGGTTTGGGGAAGTGAATGAAGAGAGAAAGAGGCGAGGGTTGGGAGCCATTGACATTTCTCTTTTCTTTTTTTTGTTTTTTCCCGAGGGGCAGTCTAGCATAACTCAATTTGGTATGCAAATTGGTACACATAAATTAAAATAATTAATTTATTATATAATAAATAATAATATATTTTAAAAAAGTTAAAATAAATAATAATTATTTTTTAACTGTTGAATTATTTTTTTCGTTTTCACTTTAGTTGTTTTTTCGACCACTTTATATAAAAATACACTTTTATTTTTCTCTCCATTTTTTAATAAATGTGAGACAAAGTTAACTAAGTTTTTTTATTTTAAAAAAATAATATTTAAAATTTAGTTTTAATGTACTTAAATTATTAATAATTAAAAATAATATTCTTTTGATTTATTTTGTTGATTTGATAGTTATGTACATGACATGGAGAGGGGGTGTCTCCTATTTATTGAAAAAATAAATTTTAATTAATTTAATGCTATAAAAATGAATAATATATATTTTTACTATAAAAAATAAAAATAAAACTTTTTTCGTTATTTTTTAAGGTAAATTAAATAATTAGCATATTTATTTTTAAATTTAGTTTATTTTCAACCGTTTGTTATCTTTTTGGTCGCTTTATATAAAAATAATACTCTCTTATTTTCCTTTCCGCTTTAGATTTTTTTTTAGAAATGTTTTTAAAAGTAATATTCTTTTGATTTATTTTGTTAATTTAACCGTTGTGTAAGTGACATATGAAGAGGTGGATGCTAAGTAGAATGATATTCTTTTTTTTTTCCTAAGATAAAGAGTGGGTGCCAAGCGAAAATCAAAAGGAGTAAATAAGTAGTACATAAATAAGAATAATTAATTTTAAATACATTCACTTTGAATTTAACATATTTTTAATCATTAAATTTATTTAATGGTTAGAATTATTTTTTTCTCTCCACCCTGCTACTCTTCACATATTTTTTTTATAATTTTTTTAAAACGTGATTACAAAATTATTTTAAATGAATTATTTTTCTTTTTCTTCCCATTTTAGTTATCTTTTACAATTTTTTTTAAAAAGAGTGGGTGTCAGGCGAAAATCGTTAATACAATCACTTTGATACATTCATTGACAGATTTTAAATAAGTAGTAAATAAATAAGAATAATTAATTTTAAATACATTCACTTTGAATTTGGCATATTTTTAATCATTAAATTTATTTAATGGTTAGAATTATTTTTTTCTCCCCACCATATTACTCTTCACATATTTTTTTATAATTTTTTTTAAAATGTGATTACAAAATTATTTTATATGAATTATTTTTCTTTTCCTCTCTATTTTAGTTATGTTTTCAATTACTTTATATGAAAAATATACTTTGAATTTTATACGTGTTAATCATATTCATAAAAAAATTAAAAAATTCATTAAAAGTTAGTATACTTAAAAATTACAAATTAAAAAATAAAAAAATCTTATAACCAAATTAAAAGATAAGCGATCCGTGCTTTACACCGATATTTACTAGCGAATGCCCATACAAAACACGAACACTCATCGCCTAATTTAGTCTTAAAATTTTTTAAGCCTTTTTTCTCTTATTTTTACTAATATTATTTTTTAAAAGTTATAATTTTAAATATATTAATCACATTTAAAAAAATTAAAAAATCATATTTATTTAAGTAAAAATTATCTATTTAGATAAAAAATGAATGAAAAAGTACTATTTTTATATTTTAACTTTAATTAATTAATTTATTTTTATCATTTATTAAAATAATGTAATAATATATACTACATATATTTTTGTTTTTTTAACTTTAATTAATTAATTGATTTTTTAGATTTTTTCAAACTTTAATTATGCAAGTCAATTATGCTTTCGTGCCATTAGCTCAGGCAGTACCTATACGAACTTATATATTCAAATATGCCATATTCGAATACAAATATGAATTGATGTATTCGAATATGAAAACTTAAGTGAAACGGTGTCGTTTTGAAGAGAAAAACACTGAAACAACGTCGTTTTGGTCGACTGTAGCTCTCTTCCCGTGTCCGCTACTGCACCACCACCACCACCAACCCTTGCCCTGACCCCTACCACTGCATCACCAGAGGACCACCCGATTGGAAACTCAGTCTACGCTAGGATCCGCCTCGCCACCAGGTCCGACATCCCTCACATGCACAAGTTTAGAATTTGAGTAGAAAGAGAGAAGATATTTGTTGACTGAAAAGGGGGGAGATTAACTTCGCAGGCCAAGCAATCACCAGATCAGAGCTCTGCAAAGAAGAAATTGCCGGAGAAGCCGTCATCAATGAATCGTCGCTTGACAACCCAGATCTCAGTCTGTTTCAGTTGAAGCTTGCACACGACATAATTGCTAGGAAACGACGTCGTCGTTACCAAATTTGTGCTCTTCTTCCCAAAATACTACACCTTCCTGGCCAAACCGAGGCTTATGCTTATACTTATATCATATGAACTTGGGTTTTTTATGCTCTCTGGATTCTGGGTTTTGTTTGTTTTCCAATTTCAATTTCAAAAGTACTGAAAAGTGGGATTGGAAAATTTAGGGCTTTCTGTTGATTTGGTTATGCCCCAAATGATAGGGGGCAGTTAGGGTTAGGGTTTTGGGGAATTTATAATCAACTGCTTTTCATTTCAAACGTATTCTAAAATATTAATTTAATGCTACCTCTTATAAGATTTCTCCCTTTTGGATTTAAATTTTTATAAGTTGGTTTTTTTTTTGGGGGGGGGGGGGGGTTATTTTCATTTTCTTGGACAACAGATTGGGTGTATTGTCATTTTTGGAAGAACAATAATGTTAATTTTATTTAGGGTCAATTCTATATATGTCCACTTGTTAATGTTTACATTTTTTAATTTTTATTTTTATTTTCTCTTGTTATTTATTTTAAATAAAAATTTAAATTGAAAAAATTATACATTAGTTAAATTTTATGTTATTAATTTTTTAAATAATTGAATTTAATATAATATATTTCATATTAATTTAATTAATTAGGTTTGATTAATTAATAATTTAACTACTTGATTAGTTAATTACTTTAATTATTAAAAATTATTTTAGCTTAATAAAATACTTAAATTAAATAATTTATTTTACTACGATGTAATAAAAAAAATAAATAAAGTATTACATCATTCGGAGACAGAGAGACTCTTGGAGGAAATAAGGGCATTTCAATCATCAAAAGTGAACGAGAGCTCTGTTTGGAGTAAGAAAAAATAAGATAAATTGAGATAAAATATGGTTTAGGGTTAATTTTGATACCCTTTTTTTTTTTAAAGTAACAAACCGTGAGAACGGTTTTCTAAATTCATTCCCGCGGATTCAAAAAAATTCACAAAAAATAGCAACAATGACACTCGTTTGAAAATTTTCGACACGAAGAATATGATTGTATAAAAAATTTATACATTCGGTTAACCTACTTTCAGATTTTTTTTTTTTTTTTAGCGAAATATTGAAATTTTTTGAAATTAGTGATGACGAGAAAATTAGAAGTAGAGGGGGTTGTTGGAGACTTATAGAGTTTTTTAGAGGTTTATAGTATCCCAAACGGGACTTACAAGTATTTATGTCGTTTTACTATAGCACCATTAAAATTTAACGGGCCAAACTAATAGAAAGGGATAAGTGTTCCAGATATTTAAATTTGGAAGAAATAAGTGTAAAATTCAAATGATTAAGAGACCTTTTCTTTTGTTTTTTTTTTTTTTTTGGTTGGGGGTTCAATCAACTTTAGATGATCCACGTACGTTAATATGCAAACTTTACATGGGTTAGAGAAACATGATGCAAAATATCTTGTGGTGCAATATTTACTAGTTTATTATTCATAAAATTTTGACAAGCAGGCTCTGATATACGAACACATATAAAATACTTCCATAATCAAAATAATGATTCGTGACAAAATACTTCATAATTTCACAAATAACGATAATGACACAATAAAATTTCGTAATAGGTTAGACAACCTCTCCTTGTTATTGGATAATATGCCTTCCATAGGGTACTTAAAATTCCGAACGAGAAAATTAGTCACACCCCAATGCAACAAATGCTTCCCAAACATACATTATAGATTAAATTATACCACAAACAAATCTAGGCCTTCAAGTGGTGAATTGCAAGCAATCTTAGGTGGTGTGGTAATACTTGTTTGTATTTGGATTAAAAATTTACCAAAAAGGGGAAAAAAAAAAAGAGAATCAAAAATTCCTTTTTTCATTGGAGTTGTGATTAAAAAACAAAAACAAAATGTATGAAATTTGAGAAATTAAAAATAATAACATTAAAATTGTAATATATTAATAAATACCTCTTATTTTATTACGTTTTAATCTTCTTAAACAGAGTCGTATGCTTAAAATTTTTATGTGTTATTATTTTTTATATTTTTTACTTTTACTTTTCTATTCCCCATTTTTTTTTTTCTCATCGAATTCTCACTGTAAATACAATTTTAACACTTGGATGCAATTCAAATGGTCTCAATGTCTTTCTCATCCGATTGTGTTAGTTTTCATGTGGATTGTTCGTATTCCTTCCATCGAGTTTCTTTTTTGTTTTTTATTCTTTTTATAGAAATTCAGACATATTCGAAATAAATATAATAATGGTACATTATTCTGAATCAATTACCTGTTTAGCTTTAATATGAGGAACATCTGCTAACATGCTAAATGCCTTCCTAATGCTACCACAATAAAATTCTCTTAGGCATCCTCTCAACTCTTTGATTATGTTTCTTACTTTCTAATTACAATTATCAACATATTTTAAATACATACATACATATATATATATATATATATATATTGTAACCCGAAACTCACACCAGTTTATTACAACTTTCAACCAACCGTGCAACCGATGAGTGAACTAGAGAGATATACACTATTCCTCACGCACATCCCGTTTAAGTCAAAAATAGAACATATGTAATCTCTATGGGAAGTATATCCACAAGTTACTTAGGCTAACTCTAGAAAATATATTTTAAATGTTTAGGTGTCATTTGGTTTATTTTTTTATTTTTTATTTTCTGTTTTCTGTTTTTGTTTTTTATTTTCTATTTTGAACTCATTTTTCATTTTGTGCTTTTAAAAATAAAGAAAATAACTCAAAACTCATTTGCTTACTTGTGTTTTTAAAATTTATTTTCGAAAATAGAAAATGAGCATAAAATAAAAAATAACAAAAAGTCATTTTGAGAGTTTTTAACCAAAAAATAAAAAAGAAAAAAGAAAAATCTCAAAACAAAAAAGAACATTTTTTGTTTTCTATTTTGATATTTTTAACATATAAAATAAAAATAAAAAATAAAAAATAAAAAGTAAACCAAATACTACCTTAACTACTAAACTGCAACCAGTTAATACATTAACGTTTAGATACTTTACATACTTGAAGAACTTCCTATCTTACTATCTCAAAGTTGATTTCCTCCAACAGGAGTTAATAAAGTCTATATTATCATAGGTTTTCGTATTAGGGTTGCCTCAAATGATAGAAGGCAAATACTAGCTACTTTCCGAAGTCTTTATACACGTTACAAACCACAAAATTGCAACAAATTAGCACCAATATATATATATATATATAATACCTCAAAAACATTAAAAGGAACTGTAAACGAGATTTTTGAATAAATAATGCAAAATTGCAAGCAAAATCATGGCCAACTCTAATACTAATTGCGGAAAGGTGTCTGTTTGATAATAACTAACCAAAAGTTAACTTTTAACTACTCAGTTTTGGACCTTTTTCTAAAATAACTAAAATTATTTTTTTACATTTTAAATTTCTTTTAAACTATCGAGGGCGAATGTGTCAAATTGACCCAAAAAAACTGAAAAAACTAGCTTTTTTTTTTTTTTTTCTCCTTTCTAAAACAAACACACACACACACACACAAACTACCTTTTTAACAGCTAACTACATAAAAAGCAAACCTTTAGTTCCCAAACTAAGCCTAGAGTAGATTCAAAATTTACCTGCTTCTGATTGAGACCATTGCCACTTGTAACAGCAATTTACTTGTTTCCAACTAGGGTAAGCAAAAGGGTTAAAAGTAATTAAAATCCAAGTGAACAAATCCACACAATTCAAATCACATGTACATTTAATTCCAACGTGCAGTTATTATCTTTCACGCGTGTGTTTGTGTATATATATGTATATATGGATATATTCAATTTGGAAACAAAAAACTAAGATCAGAAAACCCAACAAAAAAAAATACAGAGAGCAGCTGGTTATTATAGGGGGGCCGTGTTTGTTCTCTCGTTCTTTGGCATCAATCACTGCTTCACTTAATTATAGGGGGGCCGTGTTTCAAGAAAAAATGAAAACAAAAAGTATAAGGGGGCCAACTTAGATACCAAAAGCAAAAGGATCCTCATACAGCCACCATGACTTTTGGGAAAGACAAAACCAAAGAGCCTGTATAAATTCATTATCCTTTCTTTCATTAAATTTTCACTTTGGAATAGTTTTTTTTTTGGGGGGGGGGGCATACAACTTTCATTGATATTGCCGGCTAACAAGAATCTGTACAAAATCTTTTAAGAGAGAGAGAATGAGAACTCACCTATAGACATCCACTGGTTTATCAGCAACAATAACAAGTTCAGTTTCAACAAACAAGCATTTTCCCAGTAATTTGAACCCTGTATACATGGCAAGTCCCTTGTATATATCCACTGGTGAGTCCCCCCAGTCACTTCCACCACCAAAGCTGCCGGAGTAAATATATTTTCCTCATTCGGACTTTGTATGCCATGAAGGCTCTAGCTTTAATTGGGTCAGCATTTAAGTATTCGAAAGCATACATTTGCTTAGCTTCTTCCAAGCCATCAATTACCAATACTGCTTGTAGAATTCCAGGGGCATCAATCGTGTTCTTACTCTGTTCAAGTGCATCAGCCAAGTGCTGGATGCTAGATGACACAACTAATATTGCATCCCGAAGAACCTCTGAAGCCCGAGCCCTTTTTGGAATTTGTCTCAAAGGTGGGACTGAAGGAACCTCCTTACTACTGGCTGGCATCTGGCCATGCTCAGGCTGTTGGGCAGATGATTCCGTATCAGTTCCATCTGTACCACTTGGGTCTTCTGAACTTGGTGAAAGGAACGAACCAGAATCTCCATCATAATTCTTAAATTCCATCTGCCTGCTACCATTTATGTGTCCTGTCATCCTCGCCCATTGACTAGGGGCTTGATAATTTCCACAGACGATTTTCAATTCATCGTACATGTCAATCTGCTTTCCTCGGAATCCCCTTGCATCAGGATGAGCCTATTTAATGCATTATGCCAACACACATCATGCAAATATGATCATGGCAATTTTGAAAGTTGATGAAAATAAGGCGAGAAAAAAAAAATCAATACAAGAAGAAAAAAGAATACACTTACAGCGATGTATCTCTTCCATAAATCATCATCATCACACTCAATCATCTTGTTATTTGGATTCCAGGTGAACCCATCTTGAGTTAGCATATCCCTCGCTATCTTGCACCTCTTCTTGATTGTCTTGAGACGATTAACAACCTTTTGGTTATTTAAGGACAAATTGAAATGAGAGTTCACAGCCGTACAAGCAGTTGTATAAGCATTTTCATTAAAGCACTTGTCAATTTTATTCCCATTTCTAGCCTGGATAGCTAGGGCTTCAATTAGACACTTGTCCATTGCTGCAGACCACAAGATGTTCTTTCCTTTATGCTTCACCCCCTTTCTCTGACTTTGTAAATCATTTTGTTCCATTCCTATATTCATTGAAAACCCAATATTGTTTGATCAGAAAATATAAAAATAAGATGAATATAGAGCCATATTGTACACAGATTATAGATACGAATAGTCTGACAAAACAGTGCCGCAAGAAAAACATCACCATTCTCCTATTAAGACCAGTAATTTATACTTACCAAAAAATAAAAAAATAATAATAATAAACCAGTAATTTATGAAATGCAATTATAAGCATAACCAGATATGAAGAACCATGGAAATTGCAGTAGCTATGTCAAATCACATCTCCAACAAGCTGTGAATGATCCAGACAGCAAAAAGTAATCACCCTTTAATCAACCGAGTAAACTTTAAAAACAAATAATTGTATGTAAAGCTGCCTACATTAAGTGCCAGCTTTTTTTTTTTTTTTTTGGGTAACCCGCAGCCCAAAACCCTCACCTTTTTTTGCAACTCTCAACAAATCATATAACTGATAAGTAAACCCAAAAGATGTATACTGTCCCTCACACACAACTCGCTTGAATCAGGAATTAAACCCGTGTGGTTTTCATGGGGAGCATACCCACAAGCCACTCGGAGAAACCCAAGGGGGCGATTAGTGTCAGCTTTTCCAGCTTTTTGCTTAAACTAAAAAAAATAAAAAATAAATAAATTCTAGTTTTGGATACCATGGTTTTTATTGTTTTTCCAATGTAATTCTAGGCCAAAAAGTCCAAAATGCCCATAAGCAAAAAGCCAACATGGAGAGGCCTTTTGAGCTTTTCAACAATGTAGCAGAACCACAGTGCCTTAATAAAAGAAAAAATATATATGAACCAATCAAAATGCCATAATACATTGAAATGAGCACCAAGTCCCTATATAAAACCCCTAAAAAGCAAAATTCCCTCTCTCTGCCCTGAGTCCTCATATAAACCCCTAGAAGCCACCCCGCCTACCCTCCTATACCCTCTCCCATTTTTGGCCAAATGATAACTGCCATGAAAGCCGCTACTAAACCCCCTCCCACCTGGTTGAAAGTCGCAGTCGTAATTGTCATATCGGTTTGGGAATTTTTGATGCGGTCGCAATGTCACATCGCAATATTAGACGATATGAAATATTTTATTTTTTTAATTTAAAAAATAAAAAAATAGAAAAATTGTAAATAATAAAATGGATATATTACATGACCAAAGATATAATAACTCTTTTACTAAACATTAAATAACTACTTATAACATGCGAATGAGCTAACTTTTTTTTTCCTCTCTTTTACACAAATCGCCAAGAAATTGTTTGTCTTGCCGATTTCTTGCCGCAACAGTTAGTCGTCTCGGTATATCACCGAGATATCAGTTTGTCTCGGTCGCAACAGAGCTAGATGACTATTCTTGACACATTTCTATGACGTAGGCTGAGATCTCGTCGCACCGTCCATCGATTTCGACAAGTCTCAGACAATATCTTAGCATCTCAGACAATACTTTGAACCATCCCCCCCTTCTCTACTCTTCTTCCTTCCATCCCTCACTAGCCTCACACCTCTTCTCCCTCGCTACACCAAGTCATGGCCACTCCTCCCTCTTTTTCTTCTTCCCCTTATTTCTAGCCTTCAGTCAACCACCACAGTACCACCAAATAACAACAACAATATATGAAATGAAATTATAAGCATAATCAAACTCATAAGCAAGAATCATGGAAAATGAAGTAGCAAAATACAACCATGGCATTCCAAGACCTTATAAACTATCATGTTCTACTTCATATCACATTTCTAACATGTTGTGGAAGGTCTAGACAGTTAAAGAAAAGAAAATGTAGAACACAATCAACAAGATAAACTTTATGTACAAATAATAGTATATAAAGTTGGCTCCATTTAGCTACAACCAATTTAGCTTGTTTTTCCAAATTTTTTTAAGAAGGGAAAACAAAAAACTGTTGGATACTCTTTTGTTTTGCTCTCAATCTGTGCTTTTGTTTCAGGCCCAAAAAGCTCATTAGCAAAAAGGCAACTATGGTGAATTAGTGGAATTACAATGCTTTAATGAAAAGTGTGAACTACAAAGAAAATGCCCTTGAAAAATATATGAAATGCTCATTGAGTCCTTATATGCACCCCTCAGGACAAATAGTTTTAATAATATAGGGAAAACTTATTTATGATTTAATTATATTTTTATGTTATTATATTAATTTTTATATTACAAAGAGAGTATAAATTATATGCTTCAAACTTATTTATGATTTAATTATATGTTTATGTTATTATATTAACTTTTATATTACAAAGAGTATATAAATTATATGCTTCAACGATTTATTTACGTAAATCGTTACATGTATACAGTGGATATATATATATATATATATATGTAAACAAATAAAAATGTAATAATTTTAACTAAAATAATATCCTGAGGGTAATATTTAATCAGTTTATGATATATTAGTTCAACTAAAATAATATTCTAAAAGTCATTATGACCATTTTACCAAAGGGCATTTAGCCAAATAATAATAATGATAACGAAAGAACAACTTTTCAAGAGGAGCACAAATGCCCCAACCAAGTTTTGCTTCTAAACTGGCTATTTCAAATGATTATGAAAAGAAAGCTCATCTTACAGAGGTAGTGCCAAAGAAAGTATTCAAGCATCACACACTTATCAATATTGTTTTATTTCAGAGGAGTACACCATTGAAAAGAACATTCCTATCACCCGTCCTGCCAATGTAGGCCATCGGGAGAATGAATTAACTCAATCATTGACTATATGTGCATAAAGTTGCAGTCTTGCATCTAAAATAAAAAGGAAAAATTAAGTAATAATAAAAATAAAAAGGAAAAATAAGAGAAAAGAAGTGGAGCAGAAGAAAAAGAAACAAACGAAACTTGAGTTACTAAAAATTTAAAATCATTTTCTTCCAAAACATCAATGTTAAGTCACTGACTCATGGATAGTTTCCTGCATCAAAGATGACTGAGCATCACTTGGGACATCTCAATTGATCAGTTGGCATTAGGATTCTCACTTTTTTTTTTGGGGGGGGGGGGGGGGGGGGGGTTAGTATCTATGTTATTTGCTGAGGATGCTTTCAAATGCAATCACCTTTACAAATCCAGGAGTCCACAAAAAATACACTCAATTAACAAGGCAAAAGTATATGAAACTGAGTCAACTGCTAGCAGGCCCATAATATACGGTGACTACAACCTAACATTACAATGTAAGTGTCTCGTGTTGCACCCGGAGTAGGTTATAATCCCTGTCACTCAAATTATTGAATAAAGAAAGGGTGGCTTCACTGCAGATAACATCATAGAGCATCATCATTTATTAACTTACAAGCAAGCTAGTAAACCTTCCCTGAACATGTAGCTATCAACCTGACTCTAAATAATAGTTTGTCAAAGTGATTATCATTATTTTTAATTAATTTGATAACCGAAGTACAATAGTACATATTTCCAATAGACACACGAGTATATTTATTAAGGGAATAGAATTGTGATGATTGACTATGATGTCAAGGTGGAGGTGCATTGTCCACTTTAGCTAGCCTCTCTCTTTTTTTAGAGGTTCAACTTAGTCCTTTTTTATCGTGAATGAGTATTGATTGTCTTATATTAACTCATTGTAGTCAAATCCAAACTACACTGAATGGCTTGTGCTTCCAATGCACACAGTTCCAGCATATGTTGGATGAAAGGCAACTTTGCTTTTGGTAGTGCTAATGAATGTATACAAACACCCCCACACTTGGGGGGGGGGGGGGGGTTTCTTACAACAGTGTCGCAATTGTAGGTATCACCAATGGCCTAGCGAGGCAACACCTAGATCCTACCTTCCAATGCACTCACAACTATAGGCATAGCGTGCCTTGCCCATTGAGTACCTGGAGCCACTCACTTCCTCCTAAGTCCTCGAGGATACGCATCTAAGCAGCTCCAAGAGTGCCCCTACATCGATGAGCCCCTGGCATTACCTCAAACCTTGGACGAGCACCACCTAGCAAGCTACTCATCTCTTTAGGTCACTTAAGAAAATGTCAAAGACTAGAAAGCCCTCCTTTGGAAAGAAAATGATACGTAGGACCATCCTTGAGGTTAGTGGAATGGAGGCAGGAATAAGGGCTCATTAAGTTACTAGTCTTTTCCTGGACACACTATCAAATGGTCATCAAAGAGAGAGAGACTCATCCATGCGTTTAATGCAATTGCCCATATAGTTAATGCTCCATGACTACCAATTTGCCCAAGGACATGCGTACCTTCCCCATGAGATTGCAAAGCACCTGCTAGTTGGTATCTCAAATAGGTGCGGCAACTCACTTTACTGCGACAAATATTCCTTAAACGTTTCAACCCTCTACCCTTCCATACACATGTCAACCTTCCTTAAGCGTTAACTTGGGTCAATAGCCCATGACAACCCCTATAAATACTCAAGCCCTCTCTGTTTACTCCAAATATTGCAAGCTCTCACAAGCCCTCTGACATCCTCTCTCTAGAACACACACACAGAGTAAATTCAATAACTCCTACATTTTAAAGAATCAGTAGTGCCCACGATCCAATATTCTTTAACCGTTCTATGTTTCAAAAATTAGTATGTGAAAGTTTCAAAGAAATAAAGAAATTACACCAAATTAGTTGAATGCTAAATTCATGAATGATTTTCTTAAAAAATTCACTTATTCATCAAAAAAATTAATAAATAAAGAAAAAAAAAACATTGTTTAAAAAACCACACACATTTATCAAAATGTAAAATGAAACTGTTGCTTTTATCATTTTTTGAAAATGAAATCCAAAAAATGGCAAATCCACCGAAGTCTTACAAAGTTATAAATCTAAGCCTTAATCCTACTAGTTATGGCATTACAACAGACAGGTCCACATTAATTGTCAATACTTTATTTGAAAACTCAAAACTCCAATTTAAAAGGTTCTACGTGTGTCAGTATTTTTTTTTTTTTTTTGGGGGGGGGGGAGGGAGATTGTGTCAAAAAGATACAAAATCACCAAGATATGGCTAGAATTATATACGAATGCATAAATCATAATTTATAAGTGAGAAAACTCACTTAGAGCCCTTAGACCTTCAAAGTTTCTATTTAATAAGTTTTTTTTTTTTTATTGAAAAGAAGCATCAAAGGGTTGCCACCCTATTCAAAGAACCTTGCCAACATAAAGCACTATGTTTTCTAATAGGGATAAAAATAAATAAAAATAAATTAACAAAAAAAAGTGTAAATCTGATCCCTTCCCCCAAAGATGAGAAAATATGGGTTGCGTACATCTCAACAAGTCCTAGCTCAACTACATGCCACTAATATCAGTAACTGTACGTAGCATAGACGAATACACTTCCCCCTCAAGACTTTGAGATTGATAATTTAAGGAGATACCCATTGTAATACAGACACAACCCAAAATAGTAGAAGAATGAAATGGAACTGTGAAAAGCTAATTAAGAAATAGTTTTGCTAAACATCATTGAATCATGGTAAAAAGTTCTATTATAGGATAATTTTCCCCTGTAATTTCTTTTCAAGCATGATTGTATAATATAATAAATTTTTTTTCATTACAAATAATTGTGCTATCTCTTTCAATAGAAATAACAGCCAGTACTGAGTCCCAGTTCTTATATCCACTAAAAGTTTAACCAGCCGTAGCCAGAAAAACAGTTGAGGCCATATTTTGGAAATTCCAATCAACTGGTAGGCTGAATTTTTTTAATCAATTACACACATACCTTAAATGAAAGAAACCTATGCAACTGCAACTTATTTGTCATAATAAGTGCAAGCATAATGCAGGCATGCATAATTGGCTGATCACATTACCACTTCTTTTTAACAAATAAACAAAGTTTTTCAGGTGGAAAGCCGTCCTCTATAAAGACAGTACAGAAAATGATCCTAACTCATAAATGAAAGTATCCCTTGGGCCTCGACAACCACTCACAAAGGCTAATGGACTTGCCTAGTTCACGGGTTTTGTGCGGTGGTTCACAAGCCTGAGATTACTCTCTAGGTGCGCTTCCAATATATTCTTGTCTCGGTAGGTTCTTCGGCATCAAAACACACACACACAGGGAGACAAACAAGTTAAACCATATTCATTTTTTACCATCACATGAAAAAAATTCACCGGGAATAGATGATTACTTTGATACAAGGTCAATAGCAGAAGTTTGAAGTGTCATCAAGAACTCAATGGACCATCATTAATTAATGTTTAATGCCAATAAAAACATCAAAAGAAACAGCATTCAGCAGGTAAAACAGGAACATAGATAATCTGTGTTCACGTGGTCAAGCAGTATAGAGTCAATTCATACTAAGATTTTCACTATGTCGTATGGGTAATGAAAAAAATTAAAGTAACCTCAATGAACATGAATGACCCATTTTTGCAATTCAAAGCTATGCCGAACAAATATTGAGCAATTACCACATCACCAACAATTTGTGCAACAATGTGTGTGTGTGTGAGAGAGAAACAGTCATACCACTGGGAAATGAGAGAGGAGACTCCGATCGATCCCATGGTGACGTTATCTTGCGAGTGACTAACGTTCTCGATCTCATGTTGCCGCCGGTATCCAGTCCACGGTGACGTCAAGACGAGCATGTACAACAGCCACCATGATTTGTATGCATCACTCCTAAAGGTTTTTCTCGGAAAAATTTTTCTTGGCAAGACTTTAGATATGTTTGAATTTGTATAAAAGTGTATAAAATAAAATAAAATTGTAAAAATAAATATTTCATAATTTATAAAATGAGTAAAAAATTTAAAATTTATTGTCTTGTAATACGTATTTATAAAAATTTATAAAATTTTATTTTATTTTGTTACACTTCAAACGGGACTTTCTCGCAAAACCAAACAAGCGAGAACAAGTGCCCAGAGTACTCCTTTTTTTTTTTTTTTCAATGGACAAAACCCGCAAAACATTTTATTTAGCCCACATTGGCAGACCCAGAAGTGGTGTTGGAATTTAATTTAACACACCAATGGCCCGTTTGTTAATGCAATTATTTTTTTATTTATATTTATTTGTTTATATCTTTTTATTTTTTATTTTCTATTATGATTTTTTCAAATAAAAATTAATACAATTTTATTTATAATTATTAATTTTTTATTTCAATAAAATATTTAATTTTATATTAATTATATTAATTTAATTATTTATTAAAAATCATTTAATTCAGTAAGTATAAAAATATTAATTATAATAAATAATTACAAAAAATATATTTCATAATAATTTAAATAATTTAGTTATGATATTTTTTAAAAATAATTCAATAAAGTATATTTAATATTCATTAAATTAAATTAAATTAATGTAATTTATTATTTATTAAAAATACACAAACTTAAATACTTGCAAATGAGGAGGTGAGCCTTATTTATAGGTTTTCATCTCCTCAATAGACAATGGAGATTTGATTAATCCTATAGTAGAGATCGATACTCTAAAATTCTTTACAATAATATATAAGATATTTACATAATTTGCTTCTGAAGGAAGTTTTTCTACTTATTCTAAAATTTTTTACAATTTAATAAAATACATTTTATATTAATTAATTTAATTATATTATTTATTTAAAATAATATTGGTTCAATAAAAATATTTTGTCTCACTGTACGAATTATGAATTCATAACTTATTTTATTTTATCTCACTTTTTATTATTTCAAACACATTTTTATTGGGTTAAAAGCATTAAATTCTATTAAAAATTTTTAAAAAATTAAAATTAATTGCACAAATTATAAGGTGAAAACTTTTACTTTTATTATTATTTTTTTTTTGGTCATTTCAAAGTCACCTTTTCTTTATTAAACTGCAAATACGAGTTAAGGCTAAAAAACATTTGAGTTTGGTTGGATGGAAAATTGGCAACAAGGAAGGAGGAGTGCTATAATTACCCTTTTCTTCTATTTAGTTGGAGAGAAAATGGATAACAAAAAAAAAAAAAGAGTAAAAAATAGAGTGTACCGCTCCAAGTTTTTATTTTTTTAAATTTGAAAGAAAGAGAACAAGAAAAAGGAAGGGAAAGAAGAGGGAAGGAAAGAAAAGAGAAAATGAAAAATATAAATTAAAGAAAGTGGAATCTATTGTTTTTTAAATAAATTTTAGCATAGAAAAATTATAATATATGTTACATTTATATTTCTTTTCATTCCTTCTATTTTTTCAGTTAGCTAAACACATTTTATAAAATATAAATTACATCTACTTTAATATCCAAAACATTTAAAAGTTACACCTACTTCCCCTATTTTGAAATACTATTAATACTAAACTCCCTTCCAATAAATCAATTATTAAAATTTAACAAAAAGGCTAAAATATCTCTTTTAGAATTTCGTCAGTTTTCTTTACAAAAATTCCTAAAAATAAGTAAAAAAAAATATTTTGAGAATTTTTGTAAAAAAAAAAAAAATTAACGAGATATGAGAGAGAAGGACAAAATAAAAAAATACCTAAAATTTTTATTAACTTGACATTTTATATTAAGTTTTAATTATTGATTTTATCAAAAGTAAATCAATGCTAATAACATTTCAAAATAAAAAAAGTAAATGTGACTTTTAAATGTTATATGTGCTAAATATAATTACTCTAACGTTAAGCGAATGTAAGTGTAATTTACCTAAAAAATTCATCTATTTTTCTTTCTTCTTTTCCTTTCACATTTTTACATTTTAAATGTTATAGGCCTGATTCGTTAAAAAATAATAATACTAAAACTCGACTTGTTAAAATTCTATTATATTAAATATTCAAAAAAATTATATTTATATGATGTTATCAAATTATTATTACACTCAATAATAATATCTATTATAAAAAATAAATAGTATCCATGATAAGCCAAATTCTAACATTCAAAGTAATTAATAGTCGAAAATAAGTTCATCACAACTTAAATGGCTAGATAAATAAAGAATTAAAAAGCCCAATAAAAATTAAAATTAAAAAAATTAAATCACTTAAAACATATGAAATTTGATTATATTAACATATGATCTATACTATTATAATTATCTATAAATGAGGGAATACTAAAAAAATCCGTGAATACTGAAAATTAATGAACTCTCAATTCTGGTAAGATTTTTTTACTTTCTTAAAAAACCCTTCAACCTCTTGTTAAATTTAAATTTAAGTCAAACAATTTCTAAAACTTATTGTTAATTAAGTTATTTTACAAATTTCAAAATTTTAACTACCAGATCATTTTACTTTTATACCCTCTGGTTAAATTATACAAATAAAGTAATAACCACACTTATTGTGCATGCATCCTTCTAGTAATATTATAAGTTATACACTATCGAGCTTACAAACCTAAATTTTTAAAATTTAAACTTAGATCGTTTATTAATAAACTTAAAAGGGGGTCCAAGCTCAATTCAATTATTAAAATAGTCGAGATCGAGTCAAACCCTTAACATGTTACCCTAGGGGTAGCTCACAAGTAACTCAGCCCATTAAGACCCCATGTACTTAGGGCTAGATTTTGACCCATGAACCCATGACATATGCCTATGTATCTTAGTGCTTAGATTTGTTTTTAGGTTACTCATAATTGGCTTAGGAAAAGTTTTAGGCCTGAGTTGTCATAAAATATAATTTTATTATTTATATATTATACTTTTTACAAAATAAGTTTTTATTTGCTACCATTTTTACATTATTTATATATCTATCATTATATTACAATATCATTTATGACAATTATTGTTTAACATGAATACTTCGTCTTGCTCTCACTAATTTAAGGAGTTAAATAATTCTATTCATTTACCCATAAGTATTATTCTAGTGCAAATAAAATATATATTCAATTTTATAATGCAGTCAAAGGACGCATTGGATAAGTAAACTTATATTGTGTTGAACTGTTTATTCAGTTTTCGGTTTAATTATTCGATTATACTCAAATTATTTAAAATTTTTTGATTCTTAAAACAATTAATTGAAATGTTCAAATTAGATACGGAGATCTAAACTAAAATAATCAAAATATTTCAATTAGGTTTCAGGCCGGTTATTTAGTTCTTTCACATTCTTCTTGTTAAAAAAATTAAATAAAAACAATTGACTTTTAGATGCCTAAATATAAAGTTGGAATTAATAAACATATCTCATCAACAAAAATAGTAAGAAAAAATTAATTTTGATGCACACGTGAATATATACCATGCTGACCTGAACATGCTGTACAAATTTTTTTCTTTATTTTTTTTTTCAAGTGCACAGACCACATTGCAATTACATTAAAATATTGTATGAACCAAATCAAGCTCCACTTGCTTGATCCACAACAAATCCATAAAGTGAATTAGAGTTTCATACTTTCTCCCAAATTGATGCTTTTATAGTTTTATTTTTTATAAATTTGTTGTTTTTATATTTATATTATTACATGTAATTTGATTTTTGGTTATTGCGGTTTTAAGTGAAGAATAACAAGAAGTAAATTAAATTTAAATTGGGTCCTAAGAAAGTAATGTAAACTGAAACATTATCTAAATTAACCGAATCAAATAACCAAAAATGAAATTTTTGGTTTGATTTTCGGTTTCGATAAGGTTCTACACACTCTTAATAGTGTTTGTTTTGAAAAAAAAAAAAATGGGAGGAAGAAAAATTGGATAAAGGATTTTTTTTTTTTTTGTTTGGGTGTTTGTTTTGGAAAGAAAATGGAAGAGAAAGAAAATACCAGAAAAAGGGGGCATTTTTTGTTTTGTCCACTGTTGGGTGAAGGAAATTAAAAGAGAGATGAAGAAAGGGGATGAGAGAAAAAAAAAAAAGAAAAAGAAGAAAAAGAAAAGAGAGTTTTTTTTTTTAAATCAAATTGTAGATTCAACTTTATTTTCAAATAATTTTTTAATAAAGTTTAACTTATTATATATGTATGTACATATATTTTTATTCTTTTGTTTTCTCCTAACAAAACAACATAAAAAAGAGAAATTTATCTTCACCGTCCTCCCTACCAAGCATGATATTATCCTTTATGTAGGTTGAGGTGAAAGAAGGTGAGAGAAAGTAAATGAGGAGATAAAAAAGTTTACATTATTCGAAAGGAATTGAATGAGAGATAAGGAAAATAAATGGAGGTAACTTATTCTTATCCGTTAACTAATTCTCCTTTACTCCTAATTTGAGATGTAATGAGTGTTTTTAGGAAAAGAGAACAATGGGAGAGAAGGAAAAAATAATATTTTAATATTTTTATTAATTTTTATAAGAAAGAATATAACGATATATATAAACTAAAATAATCTAAATAAAGAAAATAGAACATTCTAGAATACGTTAATTACATACAATAATAGAACAAATTCTAATATTGGTGAGATAATATAATAATATAATATATTCTAATATAATACTAATTAATATAGAAATGGAATATATTCTAATATTGGTAAGATAATATGATAATATAACATATTCTAATATCCCCCCGGCAAACTTAAAGAGGTATAGCAGAGACTACTTAAGTTTGAAAAATAAAAACTAGACTAAACCAGTTGAAGGTGAAGTTGGATGAAAAGTAATAGCACAGAAATCGAGTGGCCTTAGTGGCAGCACGTGGAAGTGCGTTGAAGGAGACGCATAGAAACCCATTGAAAGAGACGTATAGAAACCCATTGAAAGAGACGTATGAAAGCGCGTTAAAAGGTTGAAAGCACGTGGAAATGTGTTGAAAGAGGTGCATGAAAGCGCATTGAAAGGTTGGAAGATCATTGAAGTGCGTTGAACAGTCTTAGGCGCATGAAAGCACATTAAAAGAGGCACATGGAAACGCATTGAAAGGCAAGAAGTGTAAGAAAGTGCATTGAAAAATTGGAGTGCCAGTTGAGCACAATTGGGTCTCCAACATAGAGACTGAGAAGGTTGAAAATTTTTGGAAAGTAAATGGAATTAAAAAATAATGATAAGGAGTGTAGAGAATAAGAAAGGGTCACAGAGAATTAAATATAGGGAACTAAGAAAATAAATAACTAAAAGTAATAAATTTGATTTTTTTTTTTTTTTTTGGAGAGATGAAAATTTGGAAAAGAAAATATATAAATTAAGGAAATAAGAATAAAGGATACAAAGAATAAAGGAAGGGTTATAGGGAAATTATATAAAAGAATTTATTTAAGGGTTGTAAGAAATTAAATAAGGGTTTGATTTGAGAAATTGGTGATTTGGATTTGCAGAAAAATAATGAAAATAAGGAAAAAAAGAAAAACTGACAGTGGGTTCAAAACTTTGTGTTTGGTTGGCGTGTAAGCACGCAGGGTTTTGTGGATTAGTTAAGGAGAGTTGATGAATTTGGATTTTATGGATGAGCAATGTACAAGATTGGGTTGAGACGGTGGCAGCACTGGTGAAAGCTGAATATATCCACCGGAAAGATAGAATCGACAAGGCTTACCAGATAACGGCGATCTAGATAGGGCAGTAGCAATCTAAACAGAGATTGGGTCACTTGTATTAGTTGGTATGGGTCACTGGATTGGAATAGCAAGATAGGTATTAAAACTGTGGAGGGAAGAGCGAGGGCTAGTAGTAGGGGAAGGAGTTATGGCAGCGACGTCTACCGCCATCGTAGCAAGAAAATATTTAAACTATCCAAGGTTGAAAATCTTAAACTCTGATACCAGGTTAGAAAAAGAGAAGAATAATGGGAGAGAAAAGGGAAAAAATAATATATTGATGTTTCATTTATTTTTTTATAAAAAAGTGTACATGGGTACATATAGAATAAAAATAATCTAAATAAAAAATGTAGAATATCCTAGAATATGCTAATTGCATATAGTAATATAATATTTTCTAATATTGGTAAGATAATATAATAATATAACATATTATAATAAGTGTAAATAAATTTTAAATTATATTTTCTCTATTTTGTCCTTCATATTTTTTTATTATTTTTATAGATATATTTCACAAACAAAATAATTTTCTTTTCATTTTTTCTATTCTTTTTCCATTTACTTTAATTTTTCTTTGTCTCCTTACTTTAGGTTCAAAAGAGAAGAGGGTAACATTGAAAATGATATCAGCTCTAAATAGCATTGTTCAAAAAGTTGGATTAAAATTTAATGGTTTAGATGTATTCATATTTTTTAATTAAAAAATTACATGAATATATCTGAATTATTGAATTTTAATTCAATAACCCAAACACCATTGTTTGAAGCTGAAATAAAAAATAATGTCAGTCCACTAATCCTTTTAGGAGATGTTTTTTTTGGGAGTAACGAAGCATAAATTTTATCAGGGTAATTTTTACCATCCGTTATATCAATTTAGATGAAAAGGTAACAATTACTCAAGATTAACAATTAGTCCCAAATGAGAGTAAATTTTTACTCTAGGGGAGAGGTGAGCAACTGAGAGGGGGTAATGGAAAAATTTTACCCTTTTCCATTACCTTTGAAAAATATTTCTTTGCTTTTGTGTAAAATCTTAACGTTTTCCTATAAATAATTATACTAAATATTATAAAATAATAATTTATTTAATCAAATAAAAATTAATTAATTATTAAATTATTTTATCAAAATAATATTTAATAAATAATAATTTATTATTAAAATAATACTATTAAAATATTATTTTATGACTAAAATTATTTATTTTCTCAAATTAAAATTAATGTTTAATATATAATAATGACTTATTAAAATAATTTATTTTATTACAATATTTTATTAAATGAAAATTATGTCTCATAAATAATAATTTATTAGATTATAAATTGTACTAATATATTTTATTAAAATCAATAACTTATTTAAATAAACTAAAATTATTTGTCTTATCAAATTATTTTATCAAAATAAAAATAATTTTTTACAAATAATAATTCACTATTAAAATTAATTACTATTGAAATATTACTCTATGGTAAAATTATTTTTTATAATTAATATTTTTATTTAAAAGTACATATTTTAATAATATATTTTTATTAAATTTAATTATTATTAAAATAACAATGATTATGATGATTTATTTCATTATAGTATTTTATTAAAATGAAATATTAACTTTACCATTAGTCAATTTATCCTAATTTTAAATACAATTAACTTTTACCCTTCAAAATTTTTAACATTCCAAATATAGTATAATTATTATTAGATAATATTTACTTTCTAATTTCAAATATGAGTACCAAAAATTTATTACCTTAGTAACAATTACCAAGTTACTCCCATAGTCTTTTACTCTCAAGTTTTTCACCTCATACCAAACATGTCCTTAAGAGATGTTTGCTTTGAGGGTAATAGAGGGTAAATTTTATTAGGGTAATTTTTATCGTCCATTATAATAGTTTGGATGAGGGGATAACAATTGCTCTCATATAAGGTAAATTTTTACTCTAGGGAGAGGTAGGTAATAGAAGGTAATGAAAAAATTTTACTCTTTTCTTATTACCTCTATAAAATATTTATTTACACCCCTGTAAAATCTATAAATAATTATAATAAATATTATAAAACAATAATTTATTTAATAAAACTAAAATTTACTAAATTATTTTATCAAAATAATATTTAATAAATAATAATTTATTATTAAAATAATTTATTTTATTTTATTAAATTAATACTTTTGAGGGTAAAGTACATAAACCACTCCTACAGTTTATTCTTGATGTCACTTTAGACACACACGTTTTAATTGTAACGGTTAAATCTCTTCACTTTTGGTTAAGTAATAATTCAGTCTCTTTGTAACTAGTCGTTACACACAACTATTAGATTGATGGTAAAAAGGTAATTTCTCAAAATAAAATATAAAAATCACCCTACAATTTATCCTTGGTGTAAATTTAGTCACTTATGTTTCAATTGCACTTTGTGTATATTTGAAATATATTTTATTAAATTATTTTTAATAAATAATATAATCTAAAATATATTTTATTAAATTATATAACATATTTTAATTCAAAATATTTTTATTAAATTATTTTTAATAAATAATATAATTAAATTAATAATGTGATTAAATAATATTAATTTAGTTTAATTAATTATATGAAATATATTTTATTAAATTCAATTAATTTTTTAAAAAATTAATAAAAATAAATATTTTATTAAAAAATTAGTTTATATAAACAAATTTGCATTTCTAAATGTAATTTCAATTTTCAGTTCAAAAAAATGATAATAGAAAACTAAACTCATAAAATATAAAGAGATAAACACAATTAGAAAAATAGCAGCGTTATCAGACAGTCCTAGAATTGCTATTTTCTGAATTTTGCTTATCTATAATTATATATATATATATATATATATTATATACATATAATTTTGTATATATATTTAACTCAAGATGACAAATTTATCTGTACGATTCTTTTAATTCTCCTCTATTAATTATAAAAACTATTAATAAAACCATTGAATCACCCTTTAATAAAAATATTTAATTTTATTATTTTTTAAAAAAATTAATTGTATTTAATAAAATATATTTTATATTAATTAAAACTAAATAAAATATTAATTTATTATATTATTAATTTAGTTGTACTATTAAATTAATTATATTATTTCTTAAAAATAATTTGATTCAATATAATAAAAATATATTAAAAATAATTAAAATATGTTATATAATTTAATAAAATATATTTCAAATTAAATTATTTATTTTACAAATAATTTAGTAAGATATATTTCAAATATAGATCGAAAAGTGTAGGAATTTGACTGTTACAATTGAAACATGAGAGACTGAGGGACAAACTGTGGAGGGTTGATTTTGTACTTTACGCTGTGAAATTACCTTTTTACCCTTACACTAATGGTTATGTGTAAGAGCTAACTAATTTAAGGACTAAATTACTGCTTGACTGAAAGTGTAGGGGTTTGACTGCTACAATTAAAATGTATGGGATTAAAGTGACACTTAGGGTAAACTATAAGGTGGTTTTTGTACTTTACCCTACTTTTGAAATATTAATTTGTGACTAAAATTATTTATTTTCTCAAATTAAACTTATTTTTTAATAAATAATAATTACTTATTAAAATAATTTATTCTATTAAAATATTTTATTAAATGAAAATTATTTCTCATAAATAACAATTTACTAGATTATGTATTTTATTAAGATAATTTACTAAAATTAATAATTTATTTAAATAAAAATAAAATTATTTTAGCAAAATAAAATATTTTTAACAAATAATAATTCATTATGAAAATTAATTACTATGGAAATATTAATATATGATAAATTATTTTTTATTTAAAATTGTATTTAATAATATATATTTTTTTATTAAAGCTAATTATTATTAAAATAACAATTACTATGTTGATTTATTATATTATAATATTTTACAAAAATTAAATATTAACTTTGACCATTTTGTCAATTTACTGTCATTTCAATCAATTACTTTTACCCTTCAAAAATTTTAGCATTCAAAACATAATATAATTATTACTGGAAAATATTTACTCTCTCAATTTAAATATAAATATTATAAACTTGTTATTCTATTAACTGTTACTAGGATAACAATTATTCTGGTAATCTTTTATTCTTAAATTTTTCACCTTATACCAAACGTTTCCTTAGGAGATGTTTGTTTTGAGGATAGTAGAGGAAAAATTTTACTGAGGTAATTTTATCCTCCATCACATCAATTTAGATAAGGGGGTAATAATTACTCTAAAGATATTAAGATAACAATTACCTCCATATGAAGGTAAATTTTTACTCTATGGCGGAGATGTGTAACAGGGGATAATGAAAAAATTTTATCATTTTCTTATTATCTCCATAAAATATTTCTTTATATACGTGTAAAATCTTAGCTGATGTTTTCTTATAAATAACTATAATAAATATTATTAAACAATAATTTATTTAATCAAATTAAAATTTATTAATTATTAAATTATTTTAATAAAATAATATTTAATAAATAATAATTATTATTAAAATAAATTTGTTTTATTTTATTAAATTAATACTATTGAGATATTAATTTATGACTAAAATTATTTATTTTCTCAAATTAAAATTAATGTTTAATAAATAAAAATTACTTATCAAAATAATTTATTCTATTGAAATATTTTATTAAATGAAAATTATTTCTCATAAATAATATGTTACTATATTATATATTGTATTAATATAATTTATTAAAATTAAAAATTTGTTTAAAAAAAACTTTTTTAAATTATTTTGTCAAAATAAAAATAATTTTTGAAAAATAATTCATTATTAAAATTAAATAGTGCTAACATTTTAACCTATGATAAAATTATTTTTTTATAGTTAATATTTTTACCTAAAATTATAATTAATAATATATATTTTATTAAAATTAATTATTATTATAATAAAAATTGTTATGATGGTTTATTTTATTATAATATTTTACTAACATTAAATATTAAGTTTTACCCATTGGTTAACTATCTTCATTTTAAACACAACGAACTTTTACCCAATCAAAATCTTTAGCATTCCAAATATAATACAATTAATACCGGGTAATATATATTCTATCAATCTAAATATAAGTATCATAAACTTATGAGTTTTTATGAAAATATCCCTTAATCTATTCATCTTTTTTCTATTTTGTACTCAAGCTATCAAACGCACCTATTACATATCAAAATATCCAATTTTATTCTATTTGGTTCAAATAAATTAAGGGATAGAGTTAGTACTCAGACTAAATAGAACAAAATTGAATAGTTCAAATATGTATTATATGCTTTTGATAGTTTGAGGACAAAATTGAAAAAAATGGATAGTTTGAGGAATATTTTTATGAAAACCTTTTTTTATAATTTTTTTCAATGTTAATACTTTATTCATTTTTTTGCACCTTATTAAAATGAATTATTTTATTTAAAAATTTTATTAAATTAAAATTATTTTAAAAAATAATAAATACATATTAAATTATTTATTTTTATTGAAATTAGATTAATTATAAATAAAATAATAATTTATTATTAAAAAATTTTTAGTAGATTATAATTATGTTTTAATAAATAACAATTACATATTAAAATAACTTATTTTAGTAAAATCAAAATTAATGATAATTACATATTAAAATAATTTATTTATTAAGTTAATATTACTATTAAAATAATAGTTTATTATTAAAATAATTTATTTTATTTAATTAAAATTTTTTAATAAATAATAATTACCTCTTAAAATTATTTATTTTATTAAAATATTTTTATTACATTGAATTAATTTTAATAAATATAATATTAATTTATTATTAAATTATTTAATTCTTAATATACTTTATTAAAATTAATTACTATTAAAAAGTAATACATAATATTAAATTAATTAGTTTAAATATATTTTTTAAAATAAAATTAATTATCGTAAACAAAATTATACTACCAAACATGTTTCTATTTTTATTTCGGAGAAAAAAATAATAACTGAAAATAAAAATTAAAAACAAAAACTCTTGAAGATAAACGGACAAAAAAAATTATAAATATTACAAATGAGTCTTAAATTTAATGAGAGTTTTTTATGAAAATATCCCTAAACTATCTTTCGCTCTTTTTTTTTTTTCTATTTCGTCCTCAAACCATTAATTGCATTTATTATATTCTCGAACTATTTAATTTTGATCTATTTAGTTCGAATACCAACTCTATCCATTAAGATTAACGGATACAATTAATATTCAGACTAAATAAAATAAAATTAGATTGTTTGAGAAGTGTGTTTGATAGTATAACAACAAAATAAAAAAAAATAATTTCTGGGGTATTTTCATACACATTCTAAACTTTTATTATCCTATTAAGGCTACGTTTAGTGTACCAAAAAGTGAGAAAAATGTGATTTGAGAAAACTTTTTGTATTTGGTGCACACTGCTCAAACTGTATTTTTTTGAGATGAATAGTAAAATTTCGTTCTGACGAATCGAATTTCTATTTGGACGGATTCAAAATTTTAGGCAGTTATGACTTCTTTACACTACAATCCGTTCAAATGGATTGTAAAAACCGTTTGAACAAAAGTTACTCGCGTGATTCTGTCGGAACGGTTTCTACAATCCGTTAGAACGGTTTTAAAAATGCCACAAAAATAGTAAAAGTGGGTGTTATTTGGTAACTTGGGAATCCATAGTGAAAACGACAAAAAAATTTCTGCTATTTGATTAACCGAATTCTGGTTATCGACTTTTTTTTGAAAAGATATTGAATGTTTTTAAAATTTTAAGAAGGCAGGAATGTGTAAATTTTTATAGAAAATTTCAGTTATTTTTAAAAATTTTGAGAGATTTTTATTAACTTTTTATGTAGTAAACTCAGCCTAATTTTTATTGCGTCTAGGAATTAGAGGGTGTTTGGCAACTCAAAAATTAGTAAAAAAATACTAAAAGTTAATTTTTGTGTGTTTGGCAAAATAACAAATTTTTTCACTTTTTTGATTTGCTACAGTAAAAAGTACCACACAATAATTACAACTTTTTTGATTTGCTACAGTAAAAAATATACCAAACACCCAAAAGTTATAACTTTTTTGCTTTGCTACAGTAAAAAATTTACCAAACATTCAAAAATTACTAAAAAAATACTAAAAATTTCACTTGATTCAACCAAACACACAAAAAAATGTAAAAAAAAAAACAACTAAAAAATTACCAAAACTTAAATTTTTTTTTTAACTTCCAAACACCTTCTTACTTCAGTAATCTTTTTCCTCAAAATCTTCACTACCTTCCCTTAAAAGCCAGCCCACTAGATCGCAATCAATGGGCATCAACACCGATGATAGTTTCGTAATTTCAGAGACATCCCCTGGCTATAGAAAACCCTAGTCCACCAGGTTCAGCGGAAGTGCGGTCCGTTGCGTTGTCCAATTTTGGGGGTTTAGGGTTTTTGCGTTTCTCTTCGTCTCCCAAGTCATGACTGCCCAGACCCAGGAGGAGCTCCTTGCGGCTCATCTCGAACAGCAAAAGATCAACGTACTCCCTCTCTCTCTCTCTCTCTCTCTCTCTCGTTTGGATCTAATTTCTACTTTATTACCTTTCAAAAAAAAAAAAAAAAGAAAATTCTACTTTATTGTATACCTCTCAAGTGTCGCTTGATACGAACCCCAAATAACATCACGAAAGGCCTTAATTTGGTTGTTTATTATAGTTCTCTGAGTTCTGCTATCAGTCTGATAGCAGTCTTCGTTTTTTTTTTTTGGGGCGGGGGAGGAAGAAAGAACAGTCTTTTGTTGGCAAATAGCTATTTATGCTTTAGATCTGTCCTGGTGTATATGTCAGCTGATTTTGATTATTCACCCTGTATGCTTGGTTTTCTAGAAATCAGAGGCCAATATATTAGAAGGAAATTGGAGAGACACCTGAATTGTTCTTGTCTTTGCAATTCTATCTATATTTGAAATAGATATGGATTGTACCCATTGTGGTGGAATCATCTGGCTTACTCTGGAAGAGTCTGGATTGATACTTCCTTTTTACAAGTATAATTTATCATCATCATCATCTTCTCCTCTATGGTTATTGAAGAAAATGCCTATGAAAACTTACTGGAAAAATAAAACTTGGATGGTGTCGATTGCTACAATTTTTTATACTTTTTTCCCCTCAAAGGTGTTACAATCTTTTATATTCCTGTCTGTATGCTTGGTAAGAAGGAAGGGTATTCTTATTATACCAGAAATGTTTGAAATAATGATATCCATGTTTGAGTTTCATGTTCTTGCTATTCTCCTGTCTTAAATGGATTTTGGTTGTGGGTGTTTCCAAGCATCAGATTTATGTAACATGTAAAACCCTAAAGTTTTCATTAGTTTATGGAGCTGGCAGTTTGCGGGCCATATGTTGTGCCTGAACCCGGACACTCTAGGGATCTAGGGTAAATAAAGAGTCTGTGTCTTGGAGTTGATTTAGTTGTTGCCCTTTTTACCGAGTCATATGACACGTATTCATTGCTGCATGTGAAAGCTTATTTTTCTTCTCTCTTTTAAAAAAGTTTGGGCAATAATTTTTTTATTTGTTTTTCCGATGTCAAGGAAAACATGTTTTATCACTTGGTGGTGGGTTCAATTTATTGTTGTGTCAAAATTTCTCCTAAATTTTAGTTTTCTTTAAGGCTATCTTTGGTTGCCAATGGGAACCGGAACACAATTTCAACGTTTGGTATGTGAAAGAAATAGAATGTGAATTCCATTTGGTAATGTTTGGTATGCATGAATTCCTTGGGGCGATACTAGTTTTTTACACTCTGTGGGTTGTGGGCTATTGTGTTGGTCCATTGGGTTTGCCCTGTGCACACTTGAAGGGAGGTGACTTCGGGTTCCCATTGTCATAACCCCCCCCCCAAAAAAAATAAAGCATTTAGTATGTATGAATAAATTTGGGAATGTAGTGTGAATATGAGTTATAAGACTAAATTACCCTTTTTTTCTTCTGGAAACACGTTAAATTAATGAGGGCAACTTTGTCAAATCATGCTGTAAAAAGGTTCCTCTTTATGCAAAATTTCCAAATACCACGTTGGATTTCAGAACTTAAAATTCTGCAAATATGGAAATTTTTTAGTTTAAGTTCCTTGATCAAAGATCAACCAAACATAGGAATTCCCTAGTCAGTGGGAATTCCCATTTTGGTTCCTGAATTTAATGTCCAACTAAACATAGCAATTGCATGAAGCTTATGATACTCTTGGGGATTTCTTGTTAGGGATGTTGTCTTTGTTTGCTCATAACTTTTTTCCATTTCAGTGTGATTGTTAATGTGGAAATTTTGTTTGGCGGCTTTTGTCGCTTCTTTCAATCTTGGTTAAGGCAATTGTGCTAGCATTTTGATTATCTTTCTTTTTGTGGCAGTCTGATGAGCCTGTGGTAGAAGATGATGATGATGATGAGGACGAGGATGATGAGGATGACGAGGAGGTTGAAGGTGAGTTACCTGCCATTCAATCCTTCTAAGTTAATTACCCCAAAAAAAAAAAAAAAATCCTTCAAAAATTTTAACGGAATTTAATCCATGTTCGTCACTATATGTTTTCTTTCTTTGGCTCCTCTTACAATGTCTGCAAGTGCAACTATCTTGATGCGTATGGTATTAGAAGTTGCTTATTAAAAAAAAAAAAACTATATTTAATTTGAGAGTTTTACGTGTTATAGCCAAAAGACAGAACATGTTGGTTTTTAACCTTGTTAAATGAAGACTCAACAGTATTGGAATCTTTTTCTCATAAGCATTTTCACCAGGCCATATTGGGCTTCAATTATTTGTATGCGTTCTGCATCATGTGGTTCTTTTTGTGTTAAACTAGCTGCTTCTATCCCCCTTCTGCCACAACTAGTAAAAACAAAAAATAAAAAATATGTGACTGATAATATATGAAACCCTTTCAGCTCGTCTGAGATTCCAATCGGGAGGGGTGAAAATAAAAGTGTTTTTTTCTTAGGTAATGTGGCCTTTCTTTATTTCTTTCTTATTTTTGAACAGCATAAGATTGCGAGATTCCCAATGAGAGGGGTGAAATAAATTTTGCGCTTAGTTTGTTTACACTGTTTTCCCTCGTTAATGATATACTCCATGGCAATTTATATTTAGATTTCGAATTTTGCTTCCCATTCAAGTTATCGATACATGATTCTTTAATTAGATTTTGTATTCTTCCTGTCCATTCAAGTTATCGAGACATAGTCTCATGTTACAGGGATTGGAAATCATTAGATTAAAATTTTCTGAAAAATAGCAGTGAAAATAAAAAGGAAAAAAATATTTTTTGGTGAGAAAACAATGAATCTTTGTCTTGAGATTTGCCTATAATTCTTTTTTTTTTTTTAAATGAAAGTGGTTTCTGGGTTGAGTGTGCATATCAGTTATTAGTGGGCCATTGGATTATTATAGCACGTTACTGTTTGTAGATAATTCAGTATTGACAAGAGCTTCCAATTCAATTAAGAAGTTATATAAATTTAAAAATAATAATATTCAGTACTGACAAGAGCTTCCATATATTCCTTTTTATCGTGATCATTATTTATTGTATTATCCATATAGCATTTTGTTCATTAAGTGCCTTTGAAATATGCAGTCACCAAAAACTTCTATTTTAGAAAGTGTTTCGACTGCTCTAAAAAGTCTTTGATACACTAGAAAATCTTTTCTTCCAAATGAGGTATTGGTTTTCAATTGCAGAAACTTGATTTCTTATTTTGAATCCTAGTTTTTTCAAATATTTGTAGATAGCCTACCAATTTTTATTTATTTATTTGTTCTAAATATTGAACTGAGGAGCATAGGTATGACCCTTTTCTTGGGTCATTGTGGCACCCTATACTTATTTTGACAGGGTAATTTTGCAAACCTGCAACCCCCTCATAAGCTATAGATGTCAGGTAAATTTGAATATATGGAAATTGGATATATGAATATTTCCATTTATGTGTGTGTATATTCTAAACTTGTATACATATACTTTGAGCTGTCATGCCATCTAAACTGCAAATTAAATTTCTCAGCCTCGGTTTTGTGTTGCAGGACAACAAGATGGAGATGCAAGCGGTAGGTCAAAGCAAAGCAGAAGCGAGAAGAAGAGTCGGAAAGCAATGTTGAAGCTTGGTATGAAATCTGTCCCAGGTGTCAGCCGCGTCACCGTGAAGAAGAGCAAGAATGTTGGTCGTCTTGGCCTTCTAGTTTTCTGTTTTCACGTGCTCCTATTTGTTAATGGGATTTTCATCTTACTAGTTGTTGCTTGCCTATCAGATTTTGTTTGTGATTTCAAAACCTGATGTCTTCAAGAGCCCAACATCGGACACCTATGTTATATTTGGAGAGGCAAAGATTGAGGACTTGAGTTCGCAGCTGCAAACTCAAGCTGCGGAGCAATTCAAAGCCCCCGATCTCAGCCACGTGATTTCGAAGCCGGAGTCATCGGCCACGGCTCAGGATGATGAAGATGTGGACGAAACTGGTGTGGAGCCCAAGGATATCGAATTGGTGATGACCCAGGCTGGAGTCTCTAGGTCCAAAGCAGTCAAGGCTCTCAAAGCTGCAGATGGGGATATAGTTTCTGCTATTATGGAGTTGACCAATTAAGAGGAGGAAAGGGTTTGTTCTTTGAGTTACGAGAGAGATGATTAAGCAGTGTTTTTGTTTTTAAATTATGGTTTTTTTTCTTGATTATGCATGGAGACCCCTTTTTTCATTCTCTTTTTTCAATTCTAGTTTGTTTTTCTACTGTAGTATCATTATTAACGACGGAACCTAATTGCCCCTGATAAATGAAGCTTTGTGTTTTTCTATATTTGTTTCTGCTTGGCGCTTGTGGGGTGCGCGGCTTGTGAACTGGCATGCATTGATGAGAGTTTGGAGAAGGGGAGATTGGATCTTCTTATGCTATGAAGAGCATTAGGGATAATCATGAGCAGTTGGGGGCTTAGATGATGGGACAAAAGTAATATGTAGGATTGGATATAATAGGGGATTAATTTTGTATGTAAAATTATTTTTTTGGTATTTGGTTGATAGAATATAAAGTGGAATAAAAAATATGATTTGACATGTATGTAACAGGAAATAATTTTAAACTTTTAAATTTTGATGGAAAGCAAATATATGAGGTGGAGATATGTAATACAGCGGCCCTTATGGTGTTATTCTCTATTTTAGGGGATAAATAGTATAATCTGGAGTTTTAATATTGTAAATTAAATATGGGATTAAAGTCAACTAAGTGAAACAGTCCACTCCTCTCCAAATAGTTCCATAAACATAGACGTCTATGAATTTAGTAAAGATGTTACATAGGTTTAAAATTTTTCCATTAATTAAAGGACTACATGATCTCTTGACAATACTTCAAAGTGCTGAAGATGAGATTAGACTAATAGAAGAGTCTTCGTGCTACGTTTCTTCGTACTAGGGTGATTTCAGGCTAGCGGGGCTTACATCATGCATAGGAATCATAGTTTATCCATTTTACCTCAATCTTAATCTGACAAGTTTGTAATTTAAATAAGAAAATTATGAGGAGTGTGGTAGAAATAATCAGGGAAAAAATTTGTAATTTAAATAATATAATTTGGAGAAGGAAAGAAATAACAAGGGAACATAAGGCAACATGTAGAAATGTTAAAATTACTTAATTGTATCAGTGGGTACTTCCTTGTATCTAGTAGATACTCGTTTTACTTGTTTCTTTCGAATATGATATGGTGATATTAATAATAAAGACGGGTATGAGAATTTTAAAGTGTTTCCTATAAGTTATATATTTTATAACTTGTTATTATGATTGGCTAGTAAATGAGGGACAAGAAATTTTTCTTGTCTACCTAACGGGAATCAATATGAAGGAAATTTTAATTTCCAAAATAGAGACGGGGAAGAGTATTGATAAAGGGGGATGGGGACAGAAAAAGTGATACCCATTCCATATTGGTCACGATGACATTTTTATTAGAATGGGAATTGCTCTTGGGGGTATTGAGGCCTGACCATAAAGGCTTGTATTTTAGATGTGATTCTAATGACGTCAAATAAGGAGTTGGTTTGGACTCGGACTTTGGTGAAGGGAATCATGCAATTGATGGGCTTGATGTAGCTTTATTTAATCAACGATATCTTTAGCACTATGGAGTTGATATTAGCTGTAAGAAGAAAATTGTTGCTCTGTTAAAAATTAATGCATCTTACATGTAATTTTGTTTTGCTTTTCGTTTTACCAAGTCAAATAATACAGTTCCTATTTTATGGTTAGACTGACTTAGTAGATAGTGGTAGGGTTTTCTGTTAGTGGTTGGAGGATTTTTAGGAGGTAGAGTTAGTGGATCATGTATCTATATATATGTTTTATGTCTGATGAAATTTTCAATTAAAGAAGTCTCAAAAATAATTTCCTTTGTATTTTTCGTTTCCTTTATTATACTGCAAATTCTTTCTCTCTCTTTCTCTCTGTTTTATTTATTTATTTATTTATTTTTACATGATATTAGAGCTGCCAAGTTGAGGCACTTATATTGCATTTTTTCCTTCTCCTTGTCTATCAAGCTATTGTTTATCTTTTGTTGGAGGAGATTGAAAGTTGTGGAGAGAAAGATTTTGTTCAACAATATGGAGTTAGCAAATGGGGAAAATGTTTCAAATACATTGTATGGTGTCGAGAAGCTTGTAGGCACAAACTATAACTATTGGAAATTGTGTATGGAGGCCTATCTTCAAGGTCAAGACTTGTGGGAACTAGTTGGTGCTAATGTAGAAATTCCAGAAGATACTCCTGTAAATGCTGAATCATTGAGGAAATGAAAGATAAAGTGCGATAAAGCTCCGTTGGCTTTGAGAACATCAATTAGCAAGGAGTTCATTGATCACATTCGTGATGTTAGTTCACTAAAAGAAGTTTGGGAGACACTTGAGAGCCTATTTTCTAAAAAGAATACAGCAATGTAATAACTACTGGAGAATGAATTGGCAATGCTAACACAAGAAGGTGTGTCTATTTCTAAATATTTCTTACGGGTTGTGCTGAAACTTCAGAATTAGATGTGGATGAGAAAATCAATGAAGCAAGATTGTGCTAGTTTCTTATTCGAGGTTTGAAGACTGAATATACTCCTTTTGTTACTTCTATTCAGGGATGGGCCAATTAACCTTCAGTTGAAGAATTAGAGAATTTGCTTTCCAATCGAGAGGCTTTGGCAATGCAAATGGCAAAGAATTCTGATTCAAATCCTATTCTTTTCTCAAAAGGGTAGCATAATAAGAAGAACACATTAGCAATTAAGAAACAAACATAATGAAAAATAGTCAAGTGCGGTGAAAGCTACTGGTGGCAGTTTACAGAATAACAGTCCCATCAAGTGCTATAGATGTGGGAAACTTGGTCGCATCAAGAAAATTGTAGAGTGAAGCTTTCTAAAGCAAAAGTCGCAACTGAAAATGAAGGAGGTGAACAACCAAAATGGGAGTAATGCTTCACTACAAAATTAGTTGAAGGACGAGACAATGTTGTTGCTAAATTAATACTAGCTCAAGCCTTTTTCAACCATGAGAGCTGCACATAATATTATACATTTATACACCTTTTTAATGTGCTAATTACATAAATACATTCACTTAAAACTTGGCTTTATTGCATATTTCTCATACACTTATGTTTTGTGTTGATTGCAATTTTCAAGAATTAATTCTAGGCAATTGAAGGTCTAATCAACATAAAAATGTAAGTAGAAGAGTCTCGTATGAATGAAAGATGAAAAGAGAAAGGAAAAGAGTTTCAAAAGGACAAAGAAATGAAGTGTTGAGAATATGATGCGAATCAAGGTTCAAACAACAGAAGGTGGAGCATCAAAAGGCCAAAAAAGTGTCTAAGGCATGAAATGGTGCGAGCAAAGGTTCAAACCATGCCTTGTTCGCACCTTTGTTCGAACAATAGTGGGTAGGTCAATTTCAAAGTTTGAAATTTTTCTAAGGCATGAGGAAATGGTGCGAACAAAGGTTCAAACCAGACCTTGTTTGCAACTTTGTTCAAACAATAGAAAAGTAGCAACTTCAGAATTTAAAAATTTGTCTACGTATGGAAGCATGGTGTGAACCTTTGTTCGAACCATGTGAGCTTTTACAGAATTTTGTAATTTTTAATTAGTTTTAAAGGCTATTTGGTTGTTCCAAACAATTAGGTTGTGTTATAAATAGAGGGTAATTGCTGAGACAAAGAGAGAGGAGACATTCATATACATATATACAGTAGAGTAGATATATATCTTGTAGAGAGAGAATTTAGATCCTGTTTGGTAGATAGAAAATTTCATTTTCCTTTCAATTTCTCTTGTCACCAACATATATCTACTATTGTTCTTAATTGTGCTTCAATGTTCAATTTCTTGTAGATTTGTAATGAATAATGATTAGTTCATTTAGATCCTTTGAAATTACTAGTTGATATTTATTGATTAACTCTTGATTGCATATTTATGTACATTATATGTGAGTTACTTAGTTAGAATATTCATGCCAATCTTAAGGATTTTGTATGTGGATTGCCACATAGAATTTTCTTATATTCTATATGGATTATTGTACTCCAAGTGTTTGATCTAGAGATTCAACCAAGTGAACTTGATTTTACAACCAAATTGATTAATCATTGTTCTCCTTGAAAATCCATAGAAATCACTACTTGAATTGGTTTGATCCAAGACCTTTTTATAGTTGTTATAGCTGTATTAAATTTTCTATTGCAAGTTTCTAAATTGGATTTAATTGCCATCGCCTAGGTGTTTGATGAAATGCCTAGGTAGGTTTTATTTTCAAAATTCAAATCAATTTCTTTTTTTTTTTTTTTTTTTTTTGTGACACTAACTAATTCAGAGAAGAAGAATTGTGAGTTTACTACGTCTCTCCCTGTGGGTACGATTGATATTTCACCATTTACAAATTTAAATTACCACAACTAATCACTTTGCACTTGGGGTGTATTTGCTTCTCTCTATCATCGAGAGAAGATGATAAGCAATTTTGGCGCCGTTACCGGGAAAAACAATTATTTGCGCACAATTCGGAGTTAGGATTGAATTGTCTCGAGCAATTGAGAATATTCTTTCTATCTCTATTCTCTTAGTTAGTGGTTTTTCTTTTTTTCTTTTCGCATTGTATTATGTTGTATTTGCTTGCCATTTAGTTAGTTTGCATTGCATTTAGTTTAGTTTGCATATTTAGCTTAATCTTTCAATTGTTATTTCTTTTCTTCAATTCTTACATTTTAACGCTGAACATAGATTTCAATGTATGCACATATGGTTCACCCAGCGCCACCCCCTTGCATGTTAGTTATCTAGAGGAAATTTATGGCATACACTTTGTTCTAGAAACCACACATATGCTACTATCATATTTTGGGCATAAGCATGAGGACCCTCAAGTCCATCTTGAAAATTTTAAGTTAGCTTGTATGTATAGAACTAATGATTGCTTAGTTGATGTTTTTATGATAAAATTTTCCCTATGTCTTTATATGAGTGGCGTTAGATTGGTAATATGCTATTCATTCACTTATGCAATTTTGAGAGAATTTGTCAAATGCATTTTTTTTTTTCACTTTTCCACCATGCATGGGATATACATCCTCCAATTTTAATTAATTTTTTTTTATCAAAAAGAGGGTGAAATGTTCTATGAATGTTGGGAAAGGTTCAACAATATTTACAATCCTACCCAATCCATCATTTAGAGTTGGTGTGCATTTTGAGTTGTTTCTTTCATAGTTTGTGTCCAAACACACGCCACACTCTTGATGAAATTCTTGATCTTACACCAGACATGACATGGTTCTATCTGAGCGTGGCCTGTAGCTTAGTGGTTAAGAGTATCTCCTGCCTGCTCATGACTCGTGTTCGAGTCTTCCCCCTCCCCCTTATAAAAAAAAAAACTTTTCCTTTAAAAAAAAAAATGACATGGTTCTATCTTGAGTCCTTTTATGAAAACTTGAGACTTAAGGGAAATTTTGAGATACTTACCAAAAAAAGAAAAAGGAAAATTTTGAGCATATTATTACATTTAGCATTTGTGACTCCCTTTCAAATGCCAATTCTACATGCTCACACCTAACTCCACTTATAGAGACTGAACATTATGATCATGAGATGTCACTTGCATATGATATCTTACCTTTAGAGTCTACAATAGAGACTTGCTCTAGCTTAGACACACTCCTTAAAATTTTTCTAGAAACTTGTCCCTGTGTCCTTGAACATTCATTGAGTAAAACACCTTTTAAGGGTCTTGAGGGAAATAGTGACGTTATAAATTTCTAGACTTGTGCAGGGGTTGGTTATTCACTTCCAGTAAGCTAGTAACCTACGGGGTTGAGATAGAATCCAGTATGGCATTGTGTTGCTCCCGTGGTTTAAACCCAGGTGGTAGATGCTAATGGCATAGTATTACATCTAAAGTTTTGGCATAGGTGGCAGACACATTTAGCCGTGGTTTTCCCTAGCTTGACTATAGAGACTGACACCACCATGAGATGGTGTTTGGGATAGGGCCCTGTAGCCATAGGCCCATCTAGCTGAGTTCCTAGACCTGCGGTTGTGTTATATGTTAGTTTACGTTACTACATGTTGATGCTGGTTTAGTTACTATGATGATAGTGTGTATTATGCTTTCTGTTTTGTTATTACTATCATATGCATAATAAAGCATGTTTAGGACATATTATATGTTTAGTTATATAGTGAGCACCGGTTATTAGTGCTTACTCTCCAACAGATTTCATTGTAGGTCCAGATATTAGCGGACCAGCAAGACTCACGAAGCATTAGGCTTAGTTTTATTTAAACATTTCTTTTATTGTGTATATTTTATTCTTTGAGTCAATGTACATTTTGTATTAATCTTCTTTTCATGTCTTAGATGTGAGACAATTGTTTATTTTATATTGTATTGTATAGCCTTGCTGAGCCTAGTTTTGCATATTTATTGAAGCATTGTTTCCTAATGTATGGTTGAGACTTTATTATGTTATTTTGGGCTAGTTATGGTTTTTCGCTTCTATTGAGAGTTGTGTATAATTTTATGTATTGTATCTCACAACCTCGAAGTATAAGGTTCGGGGTGTGACAGTTATGCTCAAGAGTGTTCAGAAATTAAACATTTAACGTTTCAACCCTATCCTCCATTCTACCTCTAACCTTGGGAACTAGTTAAATTTAGTAATGTGAATATAATGATATGTGAATCCACCACACTCCATATAACTTGATCACACACACGACATCTTTTCAAATACTACTTATATCCATGCATTGTGGTGTTACTACCTTCAAAATATACATGCCTTTTTAGAGAACACCACAACTAAGAGGTATGAAGGTCTACCATATCCGAATATAATCTGGAGCCACCAACTATATAGCAATACAAAAGATGGGAAACAAACCTATACCAAATATCAATAATGTCTAAATTTCCAGCATGAGTGTCATTAACCAAAATCATATCATAGCCAGTGTGTCATTTTCATGTTATTCAAAACATAATGAATATTGTATAATCACGTTATAACTTCCAATATCATATATGTTTTATATGTATTGCTTCCATAATTTAAAATTAATCCTTTTATTTTACTAATTCATTAAACTTGTAGCTTATACATAAGTAATTCATCAGAAACATTGTAAAACATTAATCATGAGATTAAGACAATTGAAAACATAACAAGTTAACATGATAATTTAAACATAGTTTAATATATGAATAAACGTTGATATCAAATAATTGCAAATAGGATAAATAGAAAAATCTAATAATTTATTATTTACATAATCTTTTATTTATACCCTGCAAAATATCCAAATGGATCAGGACAAGTGAGGGAAAGAAATCAAGTCAAGGAAAATAACTAGAGAAGGATAAAGAGATAGGAATGTCTGGACCTTCATTTAAAATTGTGAGTTTAATATAAATAAGCATAGATACTGAATTTAATATGTTTCAGTTATTCCTAAAGGAATAAATATTTTAAATTATAGCTAATTTCACATATGTAAAGCTTCAATTTTAATGAACCCTAAATCTATCAAAATCAAAGGTGCTGGATGTTCGAAATAAAATCCAAATAGTTGGGCATGAAGATTCTTAGGAATTTACATACAATTTGAAAATTTATGAAATTTAGCTTGGTACATTGTATATATGTGTGTTGTTGTTAGAAAGATGTCCAAAATTTAAATAAATTTCTAAATAGAGATTTTTATAAAAAAAAAGGGATGATTGTCTATGTAGGAGCTAAATAGAGACAATATTCTAAATAAAATTTTATGTAAAATAGCGTATAAATTTAATTTTTACGAGTTATATATCTCTAAAAACTAGTTTTCAAGGGTTACATTTCACTTATTTGTATAGTTTCAAAATTGCATGTAACAAAAGCCAAAAATAGTATCAAGGACAACCCTTTGTCTAATTTGATGCTCATTTAGTGTTTTTTAGCATAACTTTTGACTTAAAAGTTGGATTAATGTGATTTGTTTTGGGTTGGAAAAAGATTTAAAGGGATATAATTTTTGTGTTTTAGCTGTAACCTGAATCCATTGTCTTTAATTTTAAAATTGCATTGGAGGTTAAAGACAACAAGCTATAAGTATGGAATAATACCATTTAAGCATGCCCTCTTCCTTTATATATTAATATAAATTTTTAATCAATTGTTAGGATAAAAGTACACAATGTGTGTGATAATGATTCTTTTTCTCAAATTTTCTTTTTTTTTTCTCATTTTATATTTTGCAATTTTTTTATAAATTAATTATATGGGAAGTTAGAAGAAAAGTTAAAATAATTTAAAGTAGAGAAGTTAACAAATAAAAGAAGCTAAAAAGAGAAATTAATAGGAATTATATGGTATTTTAAATTGAAAAATTGTACGTAATTGCACAAAAGAAAAATAAAAAAAATTGGTTCACCATTATATGTTATTAATGATAAATTCATAAATTTGGAGAGATTATAGTCTTACTTGATTGTTGAGATAAATTTATTACAAAAATTTAAAAATTGGTAAAGCCAATGTAATTTATGAAATGTTTAGAGTATTGCCTCAATTTTTATCAAATTTTAAACTCCGTTTCAAATGATAGATTTAATTGGATTTGATTTTATTTGACGAGAATTCTCTCAAATTCTTATGTTTGAATTAAAATAAAATTTTATGAGTTAGATTTGATTTCATTTCATAACTTAAATTTTAGAGTTTTTATTTCATTTGAAATCCAATTCAAAATAATAGAATTTAATTAGAATTTATTATTTTATTAAACTATTTAAGTAAGTGGGTAAATTTATTCTTATATGTCATATTTATCAAATTTTCTATTTCCTATTAATATTGTCAAATTTTGTATTTCTCTTAAATCAAATTAATACAATTCTTAAATTCAAAATATATTTTAGACACAAAATTTTATTTACCAAATCAAATAGATTATAGGATAGAAACATTTTCAAATAGAGTGTAAGATTGTATTTGCATAAAAAATTTACCCCCCCAAAAAAAAAACAGAAAAGAGCTAGAGACTCAAAATCCATTACCTTGTTTGAATTATGATAAAAAATAAAAAAAAAATTAAAATAAAAATATTAAAGTTAATTAAATGAAAAGATTTTACTTTATTATATATATTTTTAATCTATATAAAGATATTTATATAAATTTTATGTTTCTTTTATTTTTTCTTACTTTTTCCTTTTCCCTTTTTCTTTTTCCCCATAAATCCTTACCCTAAACGCAACTTAAGAATGATTCATGTAATTTATTCTTTATGATTCACATTGGAAGCTGTTTTCGGAAATTTTTTTTTTTTTTGTTTTTTGGTTTTTCGCACAAATTGATAAATATATTTTATTAAAATTATAAATATATCTTCTCAGGCATTTTTTATTTAAGTTCATTAAAGGGATAACATGATTTTTTAAAATCTCATTTTGCGCCCCAAAAAAAAAAAATTTTAGTTTATGCTTTTCCCCCAAACACATCCCAAACTAAAAATAATTATTAAAGCCCGCGAGGTTGGGCCGAGCTCGGCGCCGCTGATGGGCTTTTACCGGGCCACTTCTCCGTTTGCGTCTTCGACTCGGGGGAGTTGGGGTTCATTGAAGCCCAAAACGACGCCGTTTCGGCGCCCGCCGCCTCTTCCGTCTTTACTTCCAGGGCGGACAGAAGGAAACCCTAACACGCTCTCTCTCTCTCTCTAATTGTGACAAAAAGAAGAAGAAAGAAGAGAAAATTGAGAGGCGGGTTGGGTTGGAAGCCGCAGCTGCGTGCACTACTAGCTGCAATCAAAGGTCTAAAACCCAAAAATTGGCACCATTCCTCACAAATGGTTCCTGTGTGTAATTTTGCAGATGGCGAGTGAGAGTCGGCCATGAGGTAACTATCTGTCTCCATAAACCTTACTTTAACGATAATAATAATTATTGTTATTATATGAATGGGTGCTCCGTAACCTTCACTTTCATAATCCTTGTATTGAGCTCTTTTCTTTTAAGAGTTTACGTGATGCTGTAGTTAGTGAATCTTGGGTTCAGCTACAGCTTTGGAAACAAAGCTTTGTTTTTCTTTCTTCTTCTTCTTCTTCTTCTTCTTCTTCTTTTTCATATTTCACTTTTTTATTATTATTTTTAATTTTCTTACATGATAGATGATACCTTTTTTTTTTCACTTTAACTGCTTTGATCATTTTTCCCTCTTAAAAATGTTTTTAATTGGTGAAGGTTGCTGTTTCTCAGTGAAGCCCACCAACTGTATGGAATAATGACTGACTCCGGACTTGTGATGTGAATTACATAGTGGCAGAAAAATATGGGACCAAAAGTCTCATGGAGTATTCATAAGATCGTGATTTGTGCGTTTGTTGTTACATGTAAAAGGGAAACTAAATATTGTTTTTTCAAAAAAAAAAAAAAAGAAAAAAAGAAAAAATTAATAATAATAATAATAATAATAATAATGATTTTATTATTATTAGTTGGGAGGTGATAATATATTATTGAGAATACCACCAAAAGAAAGAATGGGATTTCAAGCTGTGCGCAGAATGCTTACAAATCATAAGTCTCAAGCAACGTCTTAATCTTTCCAGCAGACCAGCTGCATTACACAATTTACATTGGAGGGCCCAAAATTTTTACTCTTACCTTTATATACACAGAATCATCTAGATTTAGGCAATTTCTTCCGCCCCTCTTCCTTGGAATGCGCCAAGTAAGATATGGAGGTCTGATGCTCCTCACCTTTAATCTCCTTATCAAATTTCCCCTCCTTTAAGTAGCTAGCAAGTCCACCATGGATATTAGAAACACCCAATTGATCCTAATTAATTTGACACAATAAACTCTTTGCGACCATACAATATATGAGAAGCTGATTTGGCAATGTTGCTATAGTATATTTTATCATGAAGAGCTTTTTGAGTGCTTTGAACCCAGCATAACTGCAACTTTTCTGGGTTTTCAGTATTACTGGCTAACTCTATTGGGAAATTGATTCCCGAGCAATCCACAAGTATGTTTTTAAGAGTTTAGCCTTAAATCTTTGTCCCATGATGAAATACCATAAAGGACTGTTAAAGCTGAACCATCAGTCTGAATGCCATATTGTACTGGCCATTATAGTCTGGTAATACCATGTCAGCTATATGCGTATAAAAAAGAAACAGAGATCTGTTTTGTTCCAGAAAGCATATCTGTCTGTACTGGTTTGTGCTGGGATTTTCTTTGTGAGGCTGTGCTGGTGCATTTCAGACAGTGGAGTTTTGTTTGTCCCCCCCCCCCCCACCCCAAAAAAAAAAGGAAAGAAAGAAAGAAAAAAAAAAAAAAGAAAATGCCAACCCCCACACACACAATTTAGAGGAGACCAATAGCATATTTGAGTTAACAAAAGGACTTCTTTAAGCCTTAAACGTGTTTGTGATGTAATGTTTATGCTGGCCTAAATCATTTGGGACTAAAGCTTTGTTGAGTTGTGTTTATTATGGGCATTGAATCAATTTTGTAAATTTATTACATAGGGTTCGTGTTTTTTTGTCATGATAAGCCCGTGAACTTCTTGATTTTATTTTCATAGGGAATATTACTTACAGAAGAGAGAATGTTTTTGCGCATTTTCTTAAAGCTGATTAAGAAATCCTAAGAAAAATAGCTGTAAATTTATTACATGGGGTTTGTATTTTTTTGTCATGATAAGCCTGTGAACTTCTTGATTATATTTCCATAGGGAATAATACTAACAGAAGAGAGAATGTTTTTGCACATGTTCTTAAAGCTGATTAAGAGATCCTTAAAAAAAAAAAATGCCTTGAGGTTTACATTCGTGGATAGATATTATATTGTGAATCTCTTTTAGTCTATACTTGAATTAATTAATTTGATTATGTTATAATTACACCCCTTGTGTTGAACAATACTTGACCTAGGTAATGTCATTATATAAATAGATTGTGTAAGTAAACATAACGTGTTTTCAGTAAGCTAATATTTGTGGCAATAAGTCCAAAGTGATACACTTGATTGCAATAGTAACTATGTACCTTATTAATAGTAAAAATGAATGCTGGCTGGTATATCAATGAAAACTATGAGGATCAACTTCCCAATGATAAACTGTCTCTTAGAAATGAATACTGTGCACCATAGTCTGGCATTGTCTGATACCTGTGTGTCGAGCTGAGAAGACTGTTAATGGAATTATCCTTGTAACTGATTGCATCTTGGTTCCTTTTATTGAATATGTAACTCTATGGTTGGCTTATGATAAGTTTGCTGCTTAAAGTTATACATTCTGACTTTTATTTTTATTTTGTTATTATTGTTATTGTTTATTATTACTATGGGATTAATTTTTTTATATGGAATTATTTTTTTTTTTGGTGCTTGGTTGGTGAGATATACATGAGATGTTAACAGAAAATAATTTTGGACCTTAAGATTTTGCCGGAAAATAAATCTGGGGTGGGGGGATATGTCATCCCACACCCATGGGATAGCATATGTAACTCTATGGTTGGCTTATGATAAGTTTGCTACTTAAAGTTATACATTCGACTTTTATTATTATTATGATGATGATGTACTGTTTTCAAGTCATTAATATATATTGTAACAAATCTGAAACAGCACATCTAAAGGTTGCGACAATCTGACTGCTTTGCATCCCATCTGCCGCAATCTCGCATAAACTGAGAACAGAGCATTTTGTTTCCTGATTTTTAGTGTATAGCAAGTTTATTACTTGAATGTTATTAGGATATTTGGCATTTTTTCCTTTTGCTTTTTGTTTTGTCTGTCTGTCCTTTTTTCCCTCCTTTTTTCGTGTGGAGATTTTTGTTTACAACATTACCATTTGAGCCTTTTTCTGGTGTGATTTTGATTGAACCACAGAATCTATAGGTTTCTCCCCCCCCCCCAAATGCTTTTATTTGTATATTTTGCATATGGATTGTAACTTGAACATTGAAGACTGTGTGGTAGGGGAGTTTCTGATTGATATGCCACTGCTAGTGTACTTTGATGCTTAGATCTGCATGCTCAAAATGGATTGATTAGTACCATCAATTAAGTTCTGTAAATAGTAGTTATGGGTTCTGTTGATATCTAAACAACTATACTGTGGGTGCAAGTAATACTTACTGCATGTTACCCTATTCTTCTTGCTCTTAATCTGCCTGATGCTTCTAACATTCCATATTTACCATTATTTTGCCTAGCTTTGATGCTGAATGTGAGGCATTCCTTTTTCAGTATCTGAGGTTTATCCGCATGCATTTGTGCAGTTACTTTTAACTACTCGTGGGCCTATCATCATTTCTATCTGGGTTGCAACTCTTATATTAGTTGTGCTGATTGAGGTTCCCTTGCAAATTACAGTTGGATGTATTGCAGGTAGTCTTTTAAGAGAGCCAAAGACCAAAGTGAATTTGTTGTTTGCTATTGACATTGAGAGTTTGACATATTTCTGGCCTTTTACTTTTTTTCTTTTCGGTGTGGGTATCTTCAACTCTAAAGGATTATGGCTATCCTCACAAATGTTCGGCTTATTTCCTTCTCCCAAGAGATTGTAGATGGACAGCCAATCTACACTTGCTCAAATTCCCTTCCAGTAAAGGCTTTTAAGTTTGAACCTGCTGGGCATGCCTTTCACTCTGCTGCTCTCAGGCTCCTTGGTGGTGGTGAGGAAGAAGCCACAGATGATGATGAGCAGAATGTCACTAATGGTAAGGAGCATGCATATGTGCCACCGTCAGAGTCATATAGCACTAAAGGAAAAAGGAAGTCTGGTGCCGAGGGAATGCAACAGGATCATTATGCATTACTGGGTTTGGGCCATTTGAGGTACCTTGCCACTGAGGAGCAGATAAGAAGAGCTACCGTGAGACCGCTTTGAAGCACCATCCTGACAAACAGGCTGCTCTTATTCTTGCTGAGGAAACTGAAGCTGCAAAACAAGCGAAGAAGGATGAAATAGAGAAACCAGTTCAAGGCCATTCAAGAAGCATATGAGGTGTTAACGACCTGTTAGGAGACGAATTTATGATTCAACGGATGAGTTTGATGATGAAATTCCCATAGACTGTGCCCCACATGATTTCTTCAAGGTGTTTGGTCCTGCTTTTATGAGGAATGGACGATGGTCGGTTAATCAACCCATTCCTTACTTGGGTGATGAGAATACTTCATTAAAAGAAGTAGATAGTTTTTATGATTTTTGGTATAGCTTCAAAAGTTGGAGAGAATTCCCGCATGCAGACGAATTTGACCTGAACAAGCAGAATCTCGTGACCATAGGAGGTGGATGGAAAGGCAGAATGCTAAGCTTACAGAGAAAGCTAGAAGGGAGGATTCCGCACGCATACGCACGCTGGTTGACAACGCCTATAAAAGAGACCCCAGAATTTTGAAAAGGAAGGAGGAAGGAAAAAAGCTGAGAAGCAGAGGAAAAAGGAGGCTAAGCTTCTGGCAAAGAAATTGCAGGAGGAAGAGGCAGCCAGGATTGCAGAAGAGCAGAGACGCCAGAAGGAAGAGGAAGAAAGGCGGGCTGCTGAAGCTGCTTTACATCAGAAGAAGGCAAGGGAGAAAGAGAAGAAGCTGCTGCGCAAGGAGCGTGCCCGACTTCGAATGCTTTCAGCATCTGTTCTGTCCCAGCATTTGCTTGATATTACAGAGGATGACGTGGAAAAATCTTTGTATGTCTCTTGAAATCGAACCGCTGAAGAATTTGTGCAACCAAATTGAAGGAAGAAAAGGGCTGGAGCAGGCGATGCTTCTCAAGGAGGCACTTGGATGTGACCATAACTTGGAGGATCAGAAAAAAGATAATAACCGAAAAGAGAATGGCTCCTAGAGGTTAATGGAAGTGTTCCATTAGGCAGCAGCGATAAAAGGGAAAATCCTTGGGGTAGAGAAGAGATTGAGCTGTTGAGAAAAGGGATGCAGAAATATCCTAAAGGAACATCTCGGAGGTGGGAGGTTATTTCGGAGTACATAGGTACTGGAAGGACTGTTGAAGAGATTTCTGAAGGCAACGGAAACTGTTCTTCTCCAGAAGCCAGACTCCACAAAAGCTTTCGACTCGTTTCTTGAGAGAGAAAGCCAGCACAATCCATTGCATCCCCCTTACAACTAGAGAAGAAATAGAGGGAGTGTCTGGCAGTAACGGGGCCCCCTCACAATGCTGCCAAGGTAGATAATGCAAAGGAGTCTTCCAGCCAAGGTGCAAGAAAGCGAAAAATCAGATGAGGAGATTAATGCAAATGGGGTTTCTCCGAGTTCAAACCAAGATGTGTGGTCTGCTGTCCAAGAAAGGGCTCTTGTGCAAGCCCTAAAACCTTCCCAAAGGACACTAGTCAGCGTTGGGATCGAGTTGCAGCTGCCGTTCCTGGAAAGACTGTGAATCAGTGCAAGAAGAAGTTCACATTGTTGAAAGAGAGCTTCAGAAGCAAGAAAATGCAATCTAGTTTTGATATTGAGTGTGATGGTGCTGCAGCTTTGGAAATGCAATTGAGATTGTCTGTATATTTATTTTAAAGAAAATTCATTATTTTTGTCCAACAAGGCTGCAATAACTAATAGTCTACGGATATGTTATACAAACTCTGGAGAGTAATTGTCTCCTGGGTTTGATCAGGTTCGTTATTAGTATTTTATACACATACTCTATATGAAATATCCCTTTTTGATACAAATGTTTGGGTACTGTTGATTATTTTACTCTCTCTCTCTCTCTTTCTCTCTCTACCTTTTTTATTTTTTAATATAACCTCGTTCAAGGAATGCCACATTGAATCCATATGCCCTTGGAGAGAGATTCATTTGCCTCACAGGACTCTCAAGCTATAGGTATAGGTAAAAGTCTATGTGAGTGGCCAACGGAATTGACAGCATAATTTCGAAGTTGAGATGTTAAAAGGGTGAAAGGGGAGGCTAACGTTAATTTTGATGCTTCTTCCGTGACATGATAGTGTATATGGACCTTTGAATCAAAATACAATAGTTTAAATATATTTATAAAATTTAATTGAAAAAATAACTACTGAAATCTAATGATTCAGGTCGTGTTGTCGCTTTTCTTTTTTTTTTTTTTGGGGGGGGGGGGGGGGGGGGGGGGTTCGTGAGAGGAAATACAAACCTGGCCAAGTCTTGGCCAACCCCTTAGGTTTATGTTCTTTATTTTACTGATTGTTATACCTCCTTCATGTTACTGTGCTTGAAGTTTTGTGGTTGGGAATAAGGTCAGTTCAAGTATTAGTTAATTTAGGCAATTATTAAGGTCCCGTCCAATAAAAATACCGTAATATATATATATATATTGATATATATTTAATTATTTTAAACTTATTCTCTCTTTTTCATTTTAATCTCAGTTGGTTTTGAAATTTATTTTAATTTATTGAAACCATGTCTAGTAATTCATCCAACATAAATGCCTCAAATTAAAAAAAAATTAAATATAGACATGTTTTAATTATTTTAATTTATTATTTCCTTAAGGTCAATGTTCATTTTAATTTTAAATATTTTTAGAACTTATTATAATTTAAAAAAATATCTCGTAAGAGTATCTCTAGTATATAGTCAACTTGAGTTTAAACTACACGTATGAAAATTTTTTAGATCTAAATTGTTTTACCTTAGGGCACCAAATTGTTTGACATAGTCTTAGTTGAGAAAGCTGGAGAAAGTGAAAGAGGAGAGGCTAATAGTCTCATGGCATTGGGCCTAAGAGCCGTTTGATTTTGATCGAATGGTTCACAATAAAAATAGGTTCAAAAATTTTAAGCATGAATTTTAAATTTATTTTGTTGTGAACCGTCTGATTTTGATCGGATGGCTCACAGCCTGATATCATAAGGTTAAAATCACAGTAATGTTAGCCCCTCGGATGTAGGAAATGTTACCTTGTGACTTGTTGATGATGAGAGGAATTGTTGATGTGCCTCGAATTTCTTTGAACATTGTTCTACCTTTTTAAATTCGATGGTTGGTTTTTATAATTACCGCCCAGCAATGGGAATTAAAAAACTATTCTTAAGCTATGTTGGTATGTAGAAATGGAACAGAATAAAATAAAATTTATTTCCACTTTAGGCTATTCTTATATTTGGTATCAAAAAATGAAATTGGAATGTTATTTCCATGGGAATAGTCATTCTCATATTAAGGTAGGAAAAAGACATTCCACAATTTAAGTGACAGAATAATCATTTTATTGCAATCAAATTTGATCCAAAAATTGTAAAAAATAAAAATAAAAAATAAGCAACTAATTGTAATAAAAAATTTTCTTAATTACTCTTTTGGATTGTAAAAGATCATTTTACCTATTGACCTTATTTTCAAACAAGATCCGAAGCCGAGTTATAAAATGACTGTTTTATTTCTAGGTTCGTTTTTTTTTTTTTTTTTTTTTCAAATTCATATTTTGGACTTTCAAAAGGCTAATAAAATATTCTTTTATATTACTTAATAACTAAGCAATTTTAATCCGATTTTAAACTCGGGTGTAAAATGATCATTTTACCCCTGGGTTTATTTTTTGCCCAAATTTGCATTTTGGTTTTTTCAAAAGGTTAAAAATATTTATCAATGTGTTTCTTGATGACAAACAAAATTCATCTCAATCCAAACTGGAATTATAAAATGCGATTTTACCCCCTGAGTCATTTTTTTTGTCCAAATTTGCATTCAAAATTGTCCAAAGGCTAATAAATATTCTCGACATATTGCTTAATAATTAAACAAATTTCAGTCCAATCTGAATTTAAATTATAAAATAATTATTTTGCCCTAGACTTGTTTTTGGCGCAATTTATATTTTTGGCATCTCAAAAGGACTATAAAATATTTATGACATGTTTCTTAATAGTTAAGAAAATTTTGACCCAATTCGAACTTGAATTGCAAAATGATCGTTTTACCTCTGGGTCCTTTTTTTTACTTAAATTCTCCATCTAAAAATAAAATTTATTTTTATAATTTATAAAAATTAATGTCAGTAGTTTTTTATTACATTTTATGGTATTTAAAATATGTAATTAAATTATGAAAATTTGAATATCTATTACATTTCCATTATTTTCATGTTGGTAACCAAACAAAAGAATGGAATGAAATTCCTATTTGTAGTCAATTCTTATTTTTTATTTCATTCCATTCTTACATGTCAAACATAGCTTTAGTAACTAGGTAGGAATTTCAACGTCAATCTAGTGGGACCTAGCATCATTATTCATTCATTAAATGTGAATTAGTATGTGGCAGGGTGGAAAATATCTTGTAATTTTTGTGTATATTAAAAGCAATTGGATGTAAAAGGATTTTAGAAGGAATGAATTTTATAAAAATATATGAGAGCTATTCTAAATTATTTTTTTATTTTTTAATTATAAAAGTAAATTATACTTTGCATTCCGTGAGCTTTTCGTGAAATGTTATTTCAAATGCTGACATCTTATTTGCAATACTTAAGGGTATGGAATTTATTTTATTATAATTAAAACATGTGCTATCATTTGTTAATTTTTGAGTAAATTATACTTTGTGCCTTTCAATTTTATTTGAAATCTCACTTAAGAGCTTGAGTTTTTTTTTTTTTTTTTTAACAATTAAGAATCTTAGTAATCGTTTTGTCCTTAAAAATTGGATAGGTGAATGATTGAGGGTGAGAGTATAGGGGCAAAATGCTCATTGAGGCCATTAATTATTACCCATAAAAAAAAAAACTTAGGCCTTTTAATATGAAAATACTTAGACCTTCAAGTGAGATTCCAATAAAGTTAGGGGTACAAAATATACTACTCCCCCTAATACGTTCCTCGTGCGTATGTTATTTTCTTTCTCTTAATTGAGCTCACATCAAATTTTACCTTAGAATCTGATGCTCTACTTATAATAATTAAGGATCTAATAAATTATTTATTATAATCTGACATCGTCCCCCCTCCATTAAAATTTTCCTCATGTGTGCATTTACTCTTTTGCCCTCAATAGTGGCTATTGGTGTATTTAACAGAAAATTGTTAACAAGGTGACTAAAATCACATTACAACAAATTGAATTTTCAAGCTTTTTTAATTGTTTATATCTGAAATTTACTGTTGAAATGGAATCCGGTATAAAACCTAGTGGTGTAAAATGTAGGTTACCATAACTAAAAGTTAAATTCCAATACGTAACTTTTAATTAGCAAATTTAATGTAAGGTTATAGATTTATATAATGGTAAATGTATATTACCCTTGGTTTTTTTACCAGATTTCATTTTAAAGTAATATTTTAATTGAAACAATTAAGGAGCAAAGATTTTCACTTTATTACATAAATGGCCACTTGGCTCATTAATACATGACCAAATGACTCATTAATGATAGGTTTGTTAATGGATGATTAATATTATAATAAATTTAAATTAATCTCAAGTTGGTTGATTGTTACAATTAAAGTCATGAAGTTAAATTTGATGAAAAGGTCATGAGTACAAAATGTAACTTATTATCTCAACAAAGGTGAGCTTATTTGCACTCCACAAATAGTTTCTTACATTTCACTTTACTTGTTTATTAAATAAAATTACAGAATTACCCTTATTCTTGTAGAAAGATATTATGATATTAAAATTATATAATATATCTTATTAGAAGGATGAGGGTAGTTGTGTAATTTCATTTGATGAAAAATAAAGTGGAGTACAAAAATTCATTTGTGAAGTAAAAATATACCACCATTTCAACAATTTAATATCTTATTCACGTAATTGCTATTATTGAAACAACAAGTTTCGAAGTAAAATTTGGTTAAAATTTTAGGAGTGCAAATCACAATTTACCTAGAGTAATAATTGGCAGAATTTTCAAATTAGATATGTTTAATTAATTAACAATGTAAATTACATTTTGTATCTTTAGCTTTTTACCAAATCACATTGCAAAAGGCCTGATATTTTAGTTATAACAATTAAAGGTCTAATAATTTAGTTTGTTGTAATGTGAGATATCTGTAACTTTTTGTTACAATTTTACTTACATATGCATTTTAATATTTTATCTCTAAATTGATGGGTATATATATATGATAGTGATTAATGGCTTTCTTTTATGTATGCTGGTTTTCTTGGGAAGCTTATCCCCCACTTCTTACCTTCTCATCATTTGTCTTGTCCCGGTTGGAGTGTGCGTGTGTGTGTGTGTTTGGGTATGAGAAGAACTATAACAAAGAGAGAACTGGGTTGAGAGTGGCGAGTTTTGTTCTTAAGTACACTCATGGGTTTGGCTGAGTGGTTAATATGTTATTTGAGTTGTTGTGGTAGTTAAAATCCAGAACACAGCGAAATAAGTTTTTAAAATTTTTCAGAATGATCATGCATGAATTACTAAAAACTTCTTACCATTGTATTCGAATACAAAAATGAATTCAAAACAATAATCAAAACTGACTTTTGGATGTTTCTTGATTTGATCTGATTTACTGAAGAACTTTTTGTTTCCTGATGGTTAAGACTCCCAAATCTTCTACTTTTTTTTTTGTCAGGTTCCTCTCAAAACTTTTCTAATGTCTAGGGTTTTGTGGGCAACTAGAAAGACTATCCTTTTACACAAGCAAGAGGTAGGGACCTAGATGTAAATAAATTTAAGTTGGCTAATTAGGAAATTGTCTATAATTATTTTATAATTATGAATACATTCCTTAATAATTATACCTTACTCCATTGAAAATGTATAACTAAACTCCAACCCCAGTCTATTAAAATAATGTAATAACCCGGATTTCCGTATTAAGATGAATTTGAGATTTTTGATGAGTTTAACATGTAGTAGGTCGTTAAGTTGATTAATGAAAAGTATTAGGAAATTAAATTAATCAAAGTATGGAGATTGGTTTTAATTTGTAATATCCTAAATGTCTGTATTTATATAATTTGATGATTATTAATAAGTTTAAGATGTAACAATGTGTTAATTTGATTAATGTGGGTCATTAGGAATGTGATTGGTTGAATTTTGGAAGTAAGGAACTTAATTCCTGAACTTAGCCATTTTTGGCACAAAAGGTAGTTGAGGGACGCCTATGCCCTTTTGCGAGACGCCTATAAATGCATGTGGGGGCACCTATGATGTTCTGTAAAATGTCAGACTGATATTCTTTTTCTTAATCACTCAACGGTTTTTTGTCACTTTGTTGGCTAGGCCTAGGAAAGGGTATGCACTGTAACATACTAGGAGAATAAGCCAAACTTGTGTATAATGTGCGTGACAGAAGAGAGAGTGAGAATTTTGGAAGGAGAGGAGAGAGAGCTTGGAACTGGAGGAAGCCGAACGACTTGGGAGTTTGGTAAGTGGTACTACCTTTAACCAAACTCAAATTAGTTTTGTAACAATGAAATTAAGTAACCATTAAACACATTATGTGGTTTATTCGTTGTTTGGATTAAAGGGTAAGGAGATTGATCTACTCGAAGATGGAAGCCTGAAACCGAGTCACTACCTTCATGATTCAAGGCTTGAGGTAGAGATTTCTAGCCTCCTAATAGCACATATGAGATGTAATGAACTAGGAAATTTTGTTTAATAATCATTTAGGATTTTGGAAGCTTGAATGCATAATTCAAATGGAGTGTATATGTATTATGTGTATGTATAAGTTTAAACCAAGATTTTGATTTTGAAAGAATAAGGTCACTAAAACTTGTTTTGATCAATTCATTGGAGTCATCTAGGTTCTAAACAACACCTAGAGACAAAGTTTAGAACTAAAGGTAGGATTTGGCAAAGTTTGAAATGCAAAACATGAGATAAAGCGCGGACCAAACGGAATAACTATTCTGCATACAAAAGGGCACACATGAACTTTTGTGGGGCGTCCATGACCCCCTATCTAGAATACTGAACTTTATTTCTTTTTATAATAATTTGTATATTTTAAACCCCAAACATTATGATTTTAAATGATTAACTTAGAATGATTATATAGGTGAAAAGTATATAAATTAGAGTGTGAAAAGAAATACTTAAATAGAAAGATTGGTTTTTAAGACATGTTTAATATTGTTTTAATGTTAGGCATATGTGCTCATATCCTATGCATGATATGTTTAATATAGAATTGTTTAACACTGTTAATGAGAATTGAGTGATATTTGATTTGAAATAAATGGAGATTATGTTAATGGAAAGAAGAGATGCTAGAATGAAATAATAATATGTTAATGTGATATTGGAATACGTTGAGATTAGTGAATTGGATGTCATGATAATATAGGTTATTCTTTGATTGAATGAGATGATAAAAAGAATATGATAACGTTAATGGGAGATGTTTAAGAGATAACATAAAAGATATTGAATTACTGAAAAGATATATGATTTACTATTCGTTGTTTTGTGAAAAGATTTATTATATTGATTGATTATGATTACTGAAATATGATTTGTTGTTTATATTGAATGATATTGACTATTTGATCATGATAAGAATAAATTGATTATGATGAAAATGATATAATAAATTTGGAATATGTTGAGTTATTATTGAAATTGATAATGAAAGTGAAAGAAAATGATGAGACGATGTGTATTGATTGTGGATTATGATGACATATTATAAATAAAATGATTGAGGATGATAATGTAAAGAGATTAAAAGATAATGTGATTGATGTCGTGACATAGGGATGGGGGTACCGAAAAATAAGAAGGGTACAATGATTACCTTATGATTGAAAGACTAAAACCTATACAGGGATTGATGTTCATGTCAGTAAGTTAGTAGCATACAATATGACATAATTGTTGCTGATCATGGCCCTTAACAACGACGTGTACTATGGTTAATCATGGCTCTTAATGACGACGTGTACTGTGGCTAATCATGGCCCTAAACGACGACTTGTATTGTGGCTAATCATGGCCATGTGGCTAATTGTGGCCCTAAACTAGGATGTATGTTATAGCTAATCGTGGCCTCTAACAACAACATATAACACACTCATCCCGTAGATTTAAATAGAAATGAAAATATGACTGAAAAACAATGACGATGATGTTAAGAAAAATGATAATTGAAGTTATTGTTAAGATTTATGATGATGGCATTGATATTTGAATTTAATGTTGTATTATGATGATTTTGAGAGATGTTATTTATATGATGATTGTGACATTTATATTGATGATGTTATGACTATGTTGGAGATGTTGATTTAATTGTGTTAATTATACTTTATGTCTTTTCTTTACATATTTTATATACTTTTATTATGCTTTGTGAGCTCAAGTAGACTAATACTCACGTTCCTATAAAATGTTGTTGTAGGTCTTGAGACTAGGATTTAGGTGGGCCCATGATTGGATTTGACGATGAAATTGCAGTAGCAGATATTTTGTGTTTTTAAGATTTAAAATTTAATTATTTGGGATTGTAATAGTTGTTTAAGTCTAGATGTTAATCGATTGGATTGTAGAGGCCAAGATTTTATTCTGGGTTCGATTTGGAGCATTGTTGTCCAGTTGGACCAAGGCTTAGATATTATGGATTTATTATTATTTGTTATTATATATGTTGCTCCAAGGTACTTACATTGCTTTGATCAGGGTATTGGTAATATGTGCATGATGTATATGTTTATTCACTCGCCCCATAGGTCAATAGATTCAGGGCATGATAAGTTAGTATCAGAGTCTAGGTTAAAATGCTTAGAGGACAGTAGGAGTCTGGCATTACATGTTGCATGCTTACAATATGACTAACCTTTAGTTATTTTAAAGATGGATTCATTGGTATTTTATGGTATAGTTGGTGGTGGAAGCATACGAAACTGATAATGTTACTCGAAAAGTGACCTTATTGGTAAGAGACATGAAAACTTAGAAAATATCCTTGGTTGATAGTAAGTAAAGTTGATGTGAGCAAGTGATGTAATTAGTGGTGATCTTGGGCCTAAGCATAAGGTTTGAAAGATATTTTAGTAGTAGTTTTGACATTGGGAATGATGGTTAGACGTGGTTATGAATACAATAGAAAATTTTAAATTTGAAGTATAAGAGGCTTAGAGAGTCTTAAGTTAATGACTCAAGGATTTATTGATCTTGCCTTTTATTGTTAAGTAATGTATAATTGTGGAATGATTTTAAAATAGTAATGGTAATGGTAAAGATTTTAATTTTAAAATGGATGGGTTACCTACTAGACAAGTAGTGATTGACTGTTACTATAGATTAGTGACGACCATTTTACCAAATGACATTATAGTTCAGATTTGAGATAAGGCAAGAATAATGTTGTTTCTCCACTAATGATATTAGGTGCAGTGGGAAACCTTGTGTTCAAGTGGTTAGTTTGAGGTTAAATAAGAAGAAGTCTTGATTTTGTTTTCTATAAGTGATGTGTAGATTGTGGATGTGTTTCCTGAAAATGAGTAGGGTTAACCTTTTCAACGAAAAATTTATATTTCCTGGATTTATGTCAGTTGTCTCTTTTGATTCCTATTGTGCTATATTCTATGGCACGGCTAAGGTTTGGAAGTTTAGAATTTAATTAATTGATTTGTGGTCCTATGGCTTTATCTAGTATAGTATTTGACGTCAGGACATTTAGATTTTCTTGTTAAGATGAATGGTAAAAGGTTTGAAGTTTTGAGTAAATTAGAAGTTGTTGAACTTAGAGGTAATTGAGGAAACATATTGGTTATCAAGTTTTGGTAATTGGACTGAACAATTATGCATTAAAAATAGTAAATATGGGTCTGGTTTATTTGAGATAAAGTTTGAAGCTATATATATTTGGTCAAGTAATTATAATGGATCCTTTAATGATTTAGTTGTATTAGTTGAGTATAGTCAAGGTTGTGTTGATATTTAAGTTTTATGAGTCTAGCGAATTACTACCACTGCCTATTTAGAATACCTATCAACTAAGGACTTATTAATTCAACTGATATGAGAAAGAGCTAAAAATTAGTGGGTTAAGTTAATAAGGGACATTTTATAAGCTGAGGCGTAGGGTGAACGAAACTCTATGTTAGCTATTTTTACCCATGGAAAGGGTTACTCTGGATATTGTGATAGATTACGAGAAAATTAGGTTGTGTGCTATGTATAATGATCAAATGACGGCGTTAGTTGAGATAGTTGAAATCACACGAGAATGATAATCTATACTTGACTTGAAATTAGCTTTAATGACTTTAAATTGAAGTTTTGGTAGTGTTAGTAGAATGGTAGAAAAGTTTAGAATGTACTTAGAACATGAGGATTTTAGAGTTATTTATTTATACAATGTGGTTTGACGAGGTAATATAGTTGAATAAAGTACTAGGAAAATTTGGTTTTAAAATCTCCAATGTTATTTAGGTGAGGCCAACATAATGGCCGATGCTTTAAATAAGAGATCGAGGAGTTTGATTGTTGTTAATGTTCTGTCAGTGAAGCCTGTGAGGAAATGTTTAGGATTTTGAGATCTTTGGGATGAGAATTATGATAATAGAGAAACAAATTTTTAGAGATGGAGTTATTAAAAAATGGTATTGATAATGTGGATAGGGGTTATTTAGTTCCATCATGGGACTAGTTTTATCAGAAAATGTAGTATTGTCAGTCTTTTGACAAGTGTTGAGTACGAAAGTATAAACTTATATGAATAATTGAGACTTAAGAACAAAGTAATTGAGACTTCATATGGTAAATCGAATTTTATATTTTATGAAATTATAGTTGTGAGACAAAGGATAGTAGAAAAGGTTGGAAATGAAAGATTTTGAAGAATATATTTGAAAGTCCTGACTAAGAATTTGGAGAATATTTGAGGGTATTAATTATACAAGACTTATCATACTTGTTAGGCTTTGAGATGACTAAATTGGAGCCATACCATTAGTTGATTAGATGTTTTGTTATGATCAATTTAAGTGTGATGTGGTATATGGTGTATAAAATGGTGCTATGATTTGCCTTGAGTATAATTAGAATTAAGAATTTTATGCTAAACATACAGATATTACATAGTTGTGGTAAATGAGAAAGAAATTAGAATTGATAAAAGAGGGATTTGTAGTTTAATTTAGTCTAAGTGTTTATTATATGATGTGTTAGGGATTGTGGCTTTATATTAGGAATTATAAAGTTTAACTTTGACCATTTGATTGGTATGTTTGATTTTAGTTGAAATAATCATTGGAATTTTTAAAAGAGTGATTTAAGGCTTGGGTACCACTAATTGATGGTAAGGTAGGAGGATATTTCTAAACCGATGCTCTATGAGTTCCTGATAGTGCTATATAGGTTGATTAATACTCCAACAATATTCATAGATTGGAAAAGCAAGGTGTTTAATGAATATCTAGACAAGCTAAAGGGGTATGTAGGTATGTTCTTGGGATTATTTGCTTGTTATGCATTTACAAGATTTTGATTGATGAAGAGTTATTTGCTAAAGTTTGGGATGAAATTGACGTGGCATGTATATGTATGTGTGTGTTGGTATAATGAAAATGAGATAGAGAGTATTGAATAGTGGGTTAGGGAGTTTCATGTGCTCGATTGTTTATAGATTATATTGGAACTTATTGAGGTAATGTGGCATGCTTTGGTAAGTTGAAATATTGGTTTATCAACTGGTTTATGGTGTGTAAGTGTATATATGGGAATATCAAGCTGGTTGAAAGAGATGACTTCTAGTGAAAAAGATTATTTGGGTTTAGTTTGGCAAAAGTTAGAAGCTAATAAGTGAGTTCGGCTATAATTGGAAGTAGGAAAGAGGATGAATATGTGAAAAGAAAAAAGTTTTGAAATCGAATAAATAACTTACTGAGTTTATTTGTTAGTTTCCCTGTTTTATATTCAGATAATTAACTAAGATATGGGTAACATGGTAAATCATGATTTAGAATTTGTGGATTTTAATTTTAATCAGTATCTAATTAGTTAGGATGGATTGAAAAATTGGTAACTTAATGGAGTTAATGCAAGCATGCAAATATGGGGAAAAATTGAGATGGAAGTGATACTTGAGAAGTAGAAGTGTATGAATAAAAAGGAAAGTCATAAAGTTAGAATTGATAAAGGATTTGTGGTTTAATTTGGTTAGTAGATATGCTTAATCGGATATTTATTATACTAAAATATGGTACACTTGGTGTGTTTTTATGCAATTAGTATGATTTTGTTGTGATGTTTGGTGTCAAATATGTGTTTGGCATTTTAAATTTTAAGGTAACCTATTTGGTTTATGGTATGGCTTTGATCGGATAGACTCGAGGATTTAGTTGGAGGGATTAAATATTAATGCCATGTGTTTCAGGTTTAGATTTATGGGAGAAATTAAGAATGAAAAGAAAACGATAAGACCGGTACAAGGTTGTTGTGGTAAGAGGAATTGGTAAATAAAATATTTTATGATTATAATCCGTAATTAATTGAAAAGATTGATAAAGTGGTTGGTAATAGCGAATGATAAATTAAGATAAGAATTTCGGGTGAAAGAAGAAGATATTAAATTATATGATAAAGTGAATGAAAACCCTAGAAATGGGAGTGTTGTGGATGTGTAATAATGGAACTTTGTGTGTTCTTATTATCTTGACTGTGTGATCAAGGGACATGAAGTGTGTGTGTTAGTATATTGACATAAATTTGTGGAGAGAATTATTATTGAAGAAAAAGTATGAATGTAAATCAGATGAAAAAATCGATGGAAAAAAGATCCTAAAATATTTAAGTGAGAAATGTTATGGAAATTTGAATAAGGGAATATCGATATTATAATGCGGAGGAAATGTTAAAAGTTTAATTTTGTTAAGGAAATGATTTTGATTTGGGAGATGATCAGGTATAATATTGTGGAAATTTAAAAAAAAGTATAAAATTTCGAAACATGCTGATAGAGATCTCAATCAATCAACCACACACAAACAAAAGATTATAGAAAGTAGTATACAAGAAACGAGAAAACCCACGAAGGGAAATCTCAAATAAAACATTCGCTAAAATCAAACGTTAGTTACAAACTCAACCCCTCGATAAATTGACTGTTCGACTCTATACTCTTATTGACATTTGTTCGACTCCTCGACTTACCAACTCCTCTAGTGAAAACCCTTCGACTTCTCAAAGGCACGATACTAACTCCTCAGTAGCTTTGCTGAATCCACAGCGTGCTGAATCCTCAACCTTCATCAACCTTAAACCCGAACTCCTTCGGATTGAACATGAAACATGTTGGCTAAGTGATGGAGAGAATCATCCAACTTTTTGGCCCACAAACTATTGTTTGTTCTCTCTATTTCTGTGTGTGTCCTTTTTCCAGAAGACATCAGGAGATATATATAGGCAAATAGAGGCGACTAGGGCTCGAAACGATCAAAACAAGCTGGAAAAGTCTACCTCGTGGGAAGGGCACACCCGGAGGCTTCTCACTACCATCGTACAAATCAGTGCGGTGATCCTGCACGGCCAAATCTCAGAATTCAGCTCTCGGGATTTTCCAGCAACAAACTGCGGCCTTACTGCGGACATCCTGCGTAAATCAATTCCGAACCTTGTTTGGACTCTTCAGGACTTCCAGTCGTTATAGAAACTTGATTTTCTGAGGCATTTTTGAATTCTAATCGACTTAGGACTCTAGTGTCTTAGCTTACACTAAGTCTAAAGTACATACAATTCTATTTGATCATGAATTTGCCAATTTACAATTTTAACCTTAACAAAGTATATAATAATAGGGCGGTATAAGATAACGTTTAAGGTTTGGTGTTAGGAGATAAGGGATTTAAAAGTGGATTGTTAGTACAAATATTTTAAGAAGATATTGAGTTAATTATCAAATTAGAGTAGCATAGTGGAAGCGTGGATACTTGTTCTAAATTGCTATGATTTGTTGACTTGTGAAGTGATCTAAGTATTACTTAATGAGTAAATTTTTAAATCATATTCACGTTAGAAGTGTCATGATACTAAAAAATCTACTTGGGAGCATGAATCCGAGATGCAGAGATGGTATTTATAGTTGTTTTCTTAAAGTTGTACTTGTATTGAAATTTTGAGGATGAAATTTTTATAAGGAAGAGAGAATGCAATAACCCGAATTTTCGTATTAAGATGAATTGGAGATAAAGGAAATAAATTTTGTGTTAACTTTTATAACAAACTTTTGTGTTAAGGAAATAACTTTCTATTAAATAGATAAATTGATAACTTTTGTGTTTTAAATGTAACTCGAATCTATTGTCTTTTAGTTCAAAATTGTATTGGAGGTCAAAGACAACAAACTATCAATATGGAATAACACCGTTTAAGCATGTCCTCTTTCTTTATATATTAATATAAATTTTTAATTGATTGTCAGGATAAAAGTGCACACAATGTGTGTGATAATGATTCTTTTTCTCTAATTTTCTTTTTTTTTTCTCATTTTATATTTTGTATTTTTTTATAAATTAATTATAGTATGGGAAGTTAGAAGAAAAGTTAAAATAATTTAAAGAAGAGAAGTTAATAAATAAAAGTAGTTAAAAATAGAAATTAATAGGAATTAAATGGTATTTGTAAAATTGAAAAATTGTATGTAATTGCACAAAAAGAAAAATAAAAAAATTGTTTCACCATTATATGTTATTAATGATAAATTTATAACTTTGGAGAGATTAAAGTCAAAAACCGTTGTTGACTAATAGTTATTTGACTATGGAGCTAAATTTATAACAAAAATTTAATAATTGGTAAAGTCAATGTAGTTTATGAAATGTCTAGAGTATTGCCTCAATTTTTATCAAACTTTAAATTCTGTTTGAAATGATAAATTTAATTAGATTTTATTTTATTTGATGAGAATTATCACAAATTCTTATGTTTTGATTATATTTGATTTGATTTCATAACTTAATTTTTAGAATATTTATATCATTTGAAATCTAATTCAAAATAATAGAATTTGATTAGAATTATTATTTTCTTAAACCATTTAAATAAGTAGATAAATTTACCCGCATATATCATATTTACGAGATTTTCTATTTCCTATTAATATTGTTAAATTTGGTTTTTCTCTTAAATCAAATCAATTCAATATTTAAATTCAGAATATGTTTCAAATACAAAATTTTATTTACCAAATCAAATCAATTTTGAGATAAGAATATTTTCAAATGGTGTATATGATTGTATTTGCCAAAAAAAAAAAAAAAGAAAAGAGATAGAGACTCAAAATCCATTATGTTGTTTGAATTATGATAAAAAATGAAAAAAAATAAAATTTAAAAGATTAAAGTTAATTAAATGAAAAGATTTATTTTACTTTATTACATATTTTTTAATCTATATAAAGATATTTATATAGATTTTATGTTTCTTTTATTTTTTCTTACTTTTTCCTTTCGCCTTTGCTTTTTCCCCATAAAATCCTTACCCTCAACACAACTTAAGAATGCTTCACGTAATTTATTCTTTATGATTCAAATTGGATAGTTGTTTCGGGAAAAAAAAAAAAAAAACAAAAACAAAACAAAAAAAATTTGTTTTTTGGATTTTTGCACAAATTGAAAAATATATTTTATTAAAATTATAAATATATCTTCTTAGGTATTTTTGATTTTAGTGCATTAAAGGGAAAACATAGATTTTTTTAAATCTCATTTTGCGCTAAAAAAAAAAGTTTATGCTGTTTTTATGCTTTTCCCCCCAAACACATCCTAAACTAAAACAATTATTAAAGCCCACGAGGTTGGGCCGAGCTCGGCGCCGCTGATGGCCTCTTACTGGGCCACTTCTCCGTTCGCGGGGCTGCAGTGGGCGCGGCCTACAACGACGCCGTTTCGGAGTCCCCCCACCTTCTTCGCGTCTTTACTTCAAGGGCGGGCAGGAGGAAACCCTAACGCGCGCTCTTTCTCTCTCTCTCTAATTGTGACAAAAAGAAGAAGAAGAAAGAAGAGAAAATTGAGAGGCGGTTTGGGTTGGAAGCCGCACCTGCGTGTGCTACTAACTGCAATCAAAGGTCTAAAACACCAAAATCAACGCCATTCCTCACAAATGGTTCCTGTGTGTAATTTGTGCAGATGGCGTGTGAGGTAACTATCTGTCTCCATAAACCTACTTTAATAATAATAATGATTATTGTTATTATATGAATGGGTGCTCCATAGCCTTCCTACTTTCATGATCCTCGTATTGAGCTCTTTTCTTTTAACAGTTTTTGTGATGCTGTAGTTAATGAATATTGGGTTTAGCTACAGCTTTGGAAACAAAGCATTGTTTTTCTTTCCTTTTTTTTTCATGTTTCACTTTTTTATTTTTATTTTTTTTAATTTTCTTACATGATAGATGATACTTTTTTTTTATTTATACTTTAAATGCTTTGATCATTATTTTTTTCCCCTCTTAAAAATGTTTTTAATTGGTGAAGGTTGCTGTTTCTGAGTGAAGCCCACCAACTGTATGAAATAATGACTGACTCAGGACTTGTGATATGAATTGCATAGTGGCAGAAAAATATGGGACCAAAAGTCTCATAGAGTATTCATAAGATCGTGATTTGTGCGTTTGTTGTTACATGTCAACGGGAAACTAAATATGGTTTTTTCAAAAAAAAAAAAAAAAAGGAAAAAAATTTAATAATAATAACAACAACAACAATAACAATGATAATATATTATTATTATTATTATTATTATTAGTAATAATAATGATTATACTATTATTAGTTGGGAGATGATAGTATATTATTGAGAATAGCACCAAAAGAAAGAATGGGATTTCAAGCTGTGTACAGAATGCTTACAAATCATAACTCTCAAGCAACGTCTTAATCTTTCCAGCAGACTAGCTACGTTACATAATTTACATTGGATGGCCCCAAAATTTTTACTCTTACCTTTATATACACAGAATCATCTAGATTTAAGCAATTTCTTCCGCCTCTCTTCTTTGGAATGCGCCAACTAAGATATGGAGGTCTGATGCTCCTCACCTTTAATCGCCTTAACAAATTTCCCCTCCTTTGATGTAGCTAGCAAGTCCACCATGGGTATTAGAAACACCCAATTGATCCTAATTAATTTGACTCTTTGCGACCATACAATATATGAGAAGCTGATTCGGCGATGTTGCTATAGGATATTTTATCATGAAGAGCTTTTTGAGTGCTCTGAATCCAGCATAACTGCCACTTTTCTGGGTTTTCCGTATTACTGGCTAACTCTATTGGGAAATTGATTCCCGAGCAATCCACAATTATGTATTTAAGAGTTTAGCCTTAAATCTTTGTCCCATGATCAAATACCATAAAGGACTGTCAAGGCTGAACCATCAGTCTGGATGCCATATTGTACTGGCCATTATAGTCTGGTAATACCATGTCAACTATACACGTATAAAAAAGAAACAAAGATCTGTTTTGTTCCAGAAAGCATATCTGTCTGTACTGGTTTGTGCTGGGATTTTTTTATTTTTTTTGAGGCTGTGCGGGTGCATTTCAGACAGTGGAGTTTTGTTGTTGTTGTTGTTTTTTTTTTTCCTAATCCCCCCGAACCCCCCCCCCCCCCCCCCCCAAAAAAAAAAAGGAAAGAAAGAAAGAAAGAAAGAAAGAAAGAAAAAAAAGAAAATGCCAACCCCCACACACACAATTTAGAGGAGACCAATAGCGTATTTGAGTTAACAAAAGGACTTCTTTAAGCCTTAAATGTGTTTCTGATGTAATGTTTATGCTGGCCCAAATCATTTGGGACTAAAGCTTTGTTGAGTTGTGTTTATTATAGGCATTGAATCAATTTTGTAAATTTATTACATAGGGTTCATGTTTTTTGTCATGATAAGCCTGTGAACTTCTTGATTATATTTTCATAGGGAATATTACTTACAGAAGAGAGAATGTTTTTGCACATTTTCTTAAAGCTGATTAAGAAATCCTAAGAAAAATAGCTGTAAATTCATTACATAGGGTTCGTTTTTTTTTGTCATGATAAGCCTGTGAACTTCTTAATATATTTTCATAGGGAATAATACTTACAGAAGAGAGAATGTTTTTGCACATGTTCTTAAAGCTGATTAAGAGATCCTTAAACAAAAAAAAAAAAAAAAAATTGCTTTAAGGTTTACACTCGTGGATAGATATTATATTATGAATCTCTTTTAGTCTATACTTGAATTAATTAATTTTATTATGTTATAATTACACTCATTGTGTTGAACAATACTTGACCTAGGTAATGTCATTATATAAATAGATTGTGTAAGTAAACATAACGTGTTTTTAGTAAACTAATATTTATAGCAATAAATCCAAAGTGGATCACTTGATCGCAATAGTAACTATATGTACCTTATTAATAGTAAAAATGTATGCTGGCTGGTACATCAATGAAAACTATGAGGATCAACCTCCCAATCATAAATTGCTTCTTAAAAATGAATACTGTGCACCATAGTCTGGGATTGTCTGATACCTTTGTGTCGAGCTGAGAAGATTGTTAATGGAATTATCCTTGTAACTGAATTGCATCTTGGTTCCTTTTATTGAATATGTAACTCTATGGTTGGCTTATGATAAGTTTGCTGCTTAAAGTTATACCTTCTGACTTTAATTTTTTTTTTATTTTGTTATTATTGTTATTGTTGTTATTATTATGGGATTAATTTTTTTGTATGGAATTATTTTTTTAGGTTCTTGGTTGGTGAGATATATATGAGATGTGACAGAAAATAATTTTAGACTTTTACATTTTGGCGAAAACAAATCTGGGGTGGGGGATATATCATTCTACCCCCATGGGATAGCATATGTAACTCTATGGTTGGCTTATGATAAGTTTGCTGCTTAAAGTTATTTATTCGACTTTTATTATTATTATTTTGATGATGTACTGTTTTCAAGTCATTAATATATATTGTAACAAATCTGAAACAGCACATTGAAACGTTGCGATAATCTGACTGCTTTGCATCCCATCTGCCGCAATCTCGCATAAACTGAGAAGAGAGCATTTTGTTTCCTGATTTTTAGTGGATAGCGAGTTTATTACTTGAATGTTATTAGGATATTTGGTCTTTTGTCCTTTTCCTTTTTGTTTTGTCTGTCTGTCCTTCCCCCCCCCCCTTCTTTTTCGTGTGGAAATTTTTGTTCACACCACTCCTCGAGCCTTTTTTGGTGCGATTTTGATTGAACCGCAGATTCTATAGTTTTTTTTTTTCCTCAGTTTTTATTTGTGTATTTTGCATATGGATTGTAACTCTAACATCAGAAATATTTGTTGCCTAGACTGTGAGGTGGGGGGGTTTTAGATTGATATGCCACTGCCGGTGTCCTTTGATGCTTAGATCTGCATACTCAAAATGGATTGATTAGTACCATTTATTAAGTTCTGTAAATAGTAGTATATGGGTTCTGTTGATATCTAAAACAACTACACTGTGGGCTTAAGTAATACTTACTGCATCTTAGCCTATTCTTCTTGCTCTTAATCTGCCCGATGCTTCCAACATTCCATATTTACCATTATTTGTCTAGCTTTGATGCTGAATGTGAGGCATTCGTTTTTCAGTATCTAAGGTTTATCCACATGCATTTATGCAGTTACTTCAACTAGTCGCGAGCCTATCATCACTTCTATTTGTGTTGCAACTCTTATACTAGTTGTGCTGATTGAGGTTCCCTTGCAAATTACAGTTGGACATATTGCAGGTAATCTTTTAAGAGAGCCAGAGACCAAAGTGAATTTGTTGTTTGCTATTGACATTGAGAGTTTGACGTATTTCTGGCCTTTACTTTTTCTTTTCGTGTGGGTTTCTTCAACTCTAAAGGATTATGGCTATCCTCACAAATGTTCGGCTTATTTCCTTCTCCCAAGAGATTGTAGATGGATGCCCAATCTACGCTTGCTCAAATTCCCTTCCCGTAAAGGCCTTTAAGTTTGAACCTGCTGGGCATGCATTTCACTCTGCTGCTCTCAGGCTCCTCGGTGGTGTTGAGGAAGAAGCCGCAGATGATGATGAGCAGAATGTGACTAATGTTAGGGAGCATGCATATGTGCCACCATCAGAGTCATATAGCACTAAAGGAAAAAGGAAATCTGGTGCGGAGGGAATGCAACAGGATCACTATGCATTACTGGGTTTGGGCCATTTGAGGTACCTTGCCACTGAGGAGCAGATAAGAAAGAGCTACCGTGAGACCGCTTTGAAGCACCATCCTGACAAACAGGCTGCTCTTATTCTTGCTGAGGAAACTGAAGCTGCAAAACAAGCGAAGAAGGATGAAATAGAGAACCGGTTCAAGGCCATTCAAGAAGCATATGAGGTGTTAATCGACCCTGTTAGGAGACGAATTTATGATTCAACGGATGAGTTTGATGATGAAATTCCCATAGACTGTGCCGCACATGACTTCTTCAAGGTGTTTGGTCCAGCTTTTATGAGGAATGGACGATGGTCGGTTAATCAACCCGTTCCTTCCTTAGGTGATGAGAATACTTCCTTAAAAGAAGTAGATAGTTTTTATAATTTTTGGTACAGCTTCAAAAGTTGGAGAGAATTCCCGCATGCAGATGAATTTGACCTTGAACAAGCAGAATCTCGTGACCATAAGAGGTGGATGGAAAGGCAGAATGCTAAGCTTACAGAGAAAGCTAGAAGGGAGGAGTCTGCACGGATACGCGCGCTGGTTGACAATGCGTATAAAAGAGACCCTAGAATTTTGAAAAGGAAGGAGGAGGAAAAAGCTGAGAAGCAGAGGAAAAAGGAGGCTAAGTTTTTGGCAAAGAAACTGCAGGAGGAAGAGGCAGCCAGGATTGCTGAAGAGCAGAGACGCCAGAAGGACGAGGAAGAAAGGCGGGCTGCTGAAGCTGCTTTACATCAGAAGAAGGCAAGGGAGAAAGAGAAGAAGCTGCTGCGCAAGGAGCGTGCCCGACTTCGAACACTTTCAGCACCGGTTCTGTCCAAGCATTTGCTTGATATTACAGAGGATGACGTGGAAAATCTTTGTATATCTCTTGAAATTGAACCGCTGAAGAATCTGTGCAACCAAATTGAAGCAAGAAAAGAGCTGGATCAGGCGATGCTTCTCAAGGAGGCACTTGGATGTGACCATAACTTGGAGGATCAGAAAAAAGATAATAACCAAAATGAGAATGGCTCTCTAGAGGTTAATGGGAGTGTTCCATTAGGCAGCAGCGATAAAAGGGAAAATCCTTGGGGTAGAGAAGAGATTGAGCTGTTGAGAAAAGGGATGCAGAAATATCCTAAAGGAACATCTCGGAGGTGGGAGGTTATTTCGGAGTACATAGGTACTGGAAGGACTGTTGAAGAGATTCTGAAGGCAACAAAAACTGTTCTTCTCCAGAAGCCTGACTCCGCAAAAGCTTTCGACTCGTTTCTTGAGAAGAGAAAGCCAGCACAGTCCATTGCATCCCCCCTCACAACTAGAGAAGAAATAGAGGGGGTGTCTACAAGTAATGGGCCCCATCACAATGCTGCCAAGGTAGATAATGCAAAGGAGTCTTCCAGCCAAGGTGCAAGAAGCCAAAAATCAGATGAGGAGATTAATGCAAATGGGGTTTCTCCGAGTTCAGACCAAGATGTGTGGTCTGCTGTCCAAGAAAGGGCTCTTGTGCAAGCCCTAAAAACCTTCCCAAAGGAAACTAGTCAGCGTTGGGATCGAGTTGCAGCTGCAGTTCCTGGAAAGACTGTGAATCAGTGCAAGAAGAAGTTCACATTGTTGAAAGAGAACTTCAGGAGCAAGAAAAATGCAATATAGTTTTTGAGATTGGGTGTGATGGTGCTGCAGCTTTGGAAATGCAATTGGGATTGTCTGGTATATTTATTTTAAACAAAATTCATTATTTTTGTCCAACGGGGCTGCAATAACTAATAGTCGACGGATATGTTATACAAACTCTGGAGAGCAAATTTCTCCTGGGTTTGATCAGGTTCGTTATTAGTATTTTATACACATACTATGTATGAAATATCCCTTTTTGTTGGCAGAGGTATTAAGATGGATACATCATCTTGACACAAATGTTGGGGTACTGTTGATTATTTTACTCTCTCTCTCTCTCTCTCTCTCTCTCTGTCTCCATTTTTTTTTTAAATAAAACCTCGTTCAAGGGAATGCCACATTGAATCCATATATCCTTCAAGAGAAATTCATTTGCTTCACAAGACTCAGGCTAGATAAGTATAGGTAGAAGTCTACGTGACTGGCCAACGGAATCAATAGCATGATCTCGAAGTTGAGATGTTAGAGGGTGAAAGGGGAGGCTAACGTTAATTTTGATGCTTCTTCCGTGACATGAGAGTATATATATGGACCTTTGAATCAAAATTCAATAGTTTAAATATATTTATAATATTTTAATTTAAAAAATACGTGAATACTGAAACTTCATGATTCAGATCGTGATATCGCCCCTCTGGGAGGTTCGTGAGAGGAAACACAGCCCAGGCCAAGTCTTGGCCAACCCTTTAGGTTTATATTCTTTGTTTAACTGATTGTTATATCTCCTTTATGTTACTGTGCTTGAAGTTTTGTGGGTTGGGAATAAGGTCGCTCCAAGTACTAGGTAATTTGGGCAATTATCTAAGGTTCCATTCAATAAAAAGTCCCTAATATATATATATATATATATATATATATATTTATATTTATATTTATATAGATATATATTTATTATTTTAAATTTATTCTCTCTTTCTTATCTTAATCGCAAGTAGTTTTGAAATTTATTTGAATTTATTGAAACAATACCTCGTAATTCATCCCATAAAAATGTCCCAACTTAAATAATAAATTAAATATAGATATATTTAATTATTTTAATTTTATCATTTTTTTAAGGTCAATGCTCATTTTAGTTTTAAATATTTTTAAAATGTATTTTGATTTTAAAAATAATATCTCATAAGAGTATCTCTAATATAAGATTGACTTGAGCTTAGATTACGTGTATGAAAATTTTTTAGATCTAAATTTTTTTACCTTAGGGTGCCAAATGGTTTGACACAAGCTTGCTTAAGAAAGCTGGGGAAGGTAAAAGAGGAGAGGTAAATAGTCCCATGACATCGAGACTAAGCCATCCGATCTTGATCGAAGGGTTCCCACTAAAAATAGATCTAAAAATTTTAACCGTGAAATTTTGAATTTATTTTTGTTATATACCATTTGATTTTGATTGGATGGCTGACAACTCGATGTCATGGGATCAAAATCACAGTGATGTTAGTCCCTCGGATCCGGAAAAAGTTACCTTGTGACTTGTTGATGATAAAGAATTTTTGAGCACTCAAATTTTTTGAACATTATTTTTTCCTTTTTAAATTCGATGGTTGCTTGTACAATTACCACTCATGAACAGAATTAAAAAAATATTCTTAGACTATGTTTGGTACGTGGGAATGGAACAAAATAAAATGAAATCTATTTCTATTTTAACTTATTCTTAATTTGGTATCAAAAAATGAAGTTGGAATGCTATTCTATGGGAATAGCCATTCTCACATTAAGTGAGAAAAGACATTCTGCAATTTAAGTGATAGAAAAACCATTCCAATGCAATCAAATTTGATCAAAAAACTAAAAAAATAAATATAAAAAACAAACAACTACTTTGTAATAAAAAAAATTTCTTAATTACTCACTTGAGTTGTAAAATAACCATTTTACATTCTGATCTTTTTTTCGAACTATACCCAAACCAGGTTGTAAAATGAATGTTTTATCCTTTGGTTCATTTTTTTTTTTTTGAAATTTATATTTTGAGCTTCCGAAAAACTAATAAAAATAGTCTTTTATATTATTTAATAACTAAGCAAATTTTAATCCGATCTAAATTCAGGTTTTAAAATGACCATTTTATCCCTGGGTTCATTTTTTTGCCTAAATTTACATTTTGGGCTTTTCAAAATGTTAAAAAATATCTATCAATGTGTTTTTTGATAACAAACAAAACTCCATCTCAATTCGAACTCAAATCGTAAAATGACAATTTTATCCATAACTTATTTTTTGCCCAAATTCACATTTGAAGCTGTCTAAAAGACTAAAAAAAATCCTCGACATATTTCTTAATAATTAAACAAATTTCAGTCTGTTCTGAATTTAAATTATAAAATGGCTATTTTGCCCCTAGGCTCGTTTTTGGACCAAATTTGTATTTTGGCTTCCCAAAAGACTAAAAAATATTTATTAACATATTTCTTAATAGTTAAAAAAATTTTGACTTAATTCGAACTTGAATTATAAAATGATCGTTTTACCCTTGAATCTTTTTTTTTTTTTTACTCAAATTCTCTATCTAAAAGTAAAATTTATATTTATAATTTTTAAAAAATTAATGTTAGTAGTTTTTATTATATTTTATTATATTTAAAATATGTAATTAAATTATGAAAATTTGAATATTTACTCTATTCCCATTATTTTTATGTTAACAACCAAACAAATAAATAGAATAAGATTCCTACCCGTAGTCAATTTGCATATCTTATTCCATTTCATTCCCATATACCAAACATCACCTTACTAATCAGGTAGGAATTTCAACGTCAATCTATTGGGACCTAGTATTATTATTCATTCATTAAATGTGAATTGGGATGCGGTGGGGTGGAAATTAATCTTGTAATTTTGTGTGCATTAAAAGCAATTGGATGTACAAGGATTTTCGAAGAATTGAATTTTATAAAAATATGCGAGTTATTCTAACTTTTTTTTATTCTTTTTTAAATATAAAAGTGAATTATATTTTGCATTCCATTAGCTTTTCGTTAAATGTTATTTCAGGTCCTCACTTAAGGGTATGAGAATTTATTTTATTCTAATTTAAAACATTTGCTATCGTTTGTTAATATTTTAAATAAATTACGCTTTGAACCTTTAAGTTTTATCTAAAATCTCACCTAAGAGCTTGAGTTTTTTTTTTTTTTTTTTTTTTTTTTAAATTTTTTTGTAACAATTAAGGATCCTAGTAATCATTTTGTCCTTAAAAATTGAACAGGTGAATGATTAAGAGTGAGAGTGTAGGAGTAAAATGACTATTAATTATTACCAAAAAAAGCTCAAGCCTTTAATATGAAAAAAAATTAGGACACTCAAGTGAGAATCCAAATAAAGTTACGAGTGCAAAATATAATTCACCCTAATATGTTACAGGTGCATCAAATTTTACTTCAGAGCCTCATCCTGTAATTATAATAATTAAGGACCTAATAAATTATTTTATTATAATATGAGATCTTCGTCACCCTTCGTTAAAATTTTTCTCATGTGTGCATTTACTCTTTTACCCTCAATTAGTGGCTATGTGTGTATTTAACATAAAGTTATTAACAAAAATGACTGAAATCCCATTACAACAAATTAAATTTTCAAGCTTGTAATTGTTATAATTGAAATTTAACTTGAAATGGAATCTGGTGTAAAACTTAGAGCGTGTTTGGAGTGATAAAAAGAGATAAAGTAAGATAAAATGAGATAAGTTATGAGTTCGTAATTCGTACAGTGAGATAAAAAGTGAATAACTTTTAGAGATTTTCAGAAATTTTCAGAAGTTTATAGCAAACCAAATAAAGTCTTAGAGGTATAAGATGTAGTTTACCATAACTACAAAGTTAAATTCCAATATGTAACTTTAAATTAAATCTCAATTTACGTATGAACTTTTATAATAATTAAGACTTAAAGAACTTAAAATTTTACTAGTTAACTATTAAAAAATTAATTTTTTTTTTTAATGTTTGGAAGGGAAAAAAAAAGTTAACTTTTAATTAATAAGAAATTTTTGCCTTCTAAGATTTAAAAAAAAAATTAAAATGTGAAAAAAAGATAAATTTGATCATTAAAAAAAAATCAAAAAACTAGTAACTAATATCATAAATATCGACTTGTTTTTTTTTTTTTTTTTTTTTTTTGTGGGCCAAACGAACACTCAATTTGCTTGTGTTCTAAACTGGTCGGAGATTTGATGAATTGTATTACTTCATTAGAATATCATAAAATAAGTAAATAAATAAATAAAAGGAAAACAAAAACTTTGTTGTTGATTGGATGATAATGAAAGCAATTGATTCTTCGGATCGGATCATAAAAATGATGCAGCATTTGCATATGGAATATCTCCCAATGTGAATCCAACGAAAATCACAGCTGGCTAATTAAGTATTATTTATGTTTATTCAGTTTGCATGAAAACAAGAATCGGAATCTCTTTGGAGTATGCAAACAAAGGTTATTAAAAGATAAAGGAGTGATGTTATTATCATATAATAATCTATCAGAATAAATTATTAAAATAATATACTAATAAAAAATATATTATGTATTTTAGATGTATTTTTATTTAAAATAATACATTCAATTGTATTTATATTCATTCTGACAAATATTAATTTAACGTAGGGTATCATTTTTGAAGATAAATTACAATTTGTGTAATTAAATTACGACCAAATCTCATTTTATGACTTTCTTTTCTTAATCATAAGATTTTTAATTTATTAAAACGTCAACTTTATGTAAATTTTCGTTAACAAATTTAATGTAAGGTTTTGTTTTTGGTAATTAAATTTAATGTAAGATTATAGATTTATATAATGATAAATATATATTACCACTTGTACCCCTTAGTTTTTTTTTTTTTTTTTTTTTTTTACCAAATTTCATTTTAAAGCAATATTTAAATTGAACAAAAATGCTTCGTTTACACCGCCTCCACTTACACCCTAACTTACACTTGGCCAAACGACGTCGTTTGGTCCCCTAAAAAAAGAAAAGAAAAAAAAAAAAAAAAAGAAGTTGTTTTGAAAGAGAACGGCGGCGTTTGGATCTCGTCGCCTTAGCGGAAGCCTCACAGAGTTCCCGGCGCCGAAGGCAATAGCTGTCCAGTTGAACGACGTGATTATTCTCGCCGCCTTGCTGTGCGCCCTAATCTGCGTGGTCGGCCTCATGGCCGTGGCCTGCTGCACCTGGCTCTGCCGCAGCACAGCCAGGAACGTCGCCCGCTCTCGCTCCGCCGCCCCGAACAGGGGCCTGAAGAAGAAGATCCTCCAATCGCTGCTGACATTCACTTACGACTCAGCCGTCAAGCCGAAGCTCGGCGGGGCTGACTGTGCGATATGCCTAGCGGAATACGCTGAAGGCGAGGAGATCCAGATGCCAGCCCTTTTCTTTTAAAACCGCTTTTCTTTTCTTTTTTTTTTTTTTAGGGGGTCAAAACGATGTCGTTTGGCGGTGTGTAAGTCAGGGTGTAAGTATAGCATTTCTGTTAATTGAAACAATTATAGATCAAAGATTTTTACTTTATTACATAAGCGGCCACTTGGTCCATTAATAGATGACCAAATGACCCATTTACTGAGAGATTTGTTACCAGATGATTAATATTATAATAAATTAGAATTATCTTTTAAATTTGATGAAAAGCTCATGAGTACAAAATGTAATTTATTATTTTAATAAGGGTGAGTCTATTTGCAGTTCACAAATAAATTCTTACGCTTCCGTGTACTTTTTTATTAAATAAAATTACATAATTACTCTCGTTCTTGTAGAAGGATATTTATGACATAAAATTTATACAACACATCTTATTAGAAGAATGAGGGTAATTGATGTAATTTCATTTAATGAAAAAGTAAAGTGATGTGTAATAATCCATTTAAGGAGTGTAAATAGACCCATCCTCTCAACAATTTAACATCTTATTCATGTAATTGCTATTATTAAAACAACATGTTTTGAAGTAAAATTTGGTTAAATTTTCTAGAGTGCAAATCACAATTTACCTAGAGTTAAAATTGACAGAATTTTCAACATTAGATATATTTAATTAATTAATAATGTAAATTATATTTTGTTTTTTTAAGCTTTTTACCAAACCACATTACAAAAAGTCTGATATTTTAGTTATAACAATTAAAGGTCTATTAATTTAATTTGTTGTAATGTGAGACACCAAAAACTTTATGTTACAATTTCACTTACACGTGCATTTTAATATTTTATCTCTAAATTGATGGCTATATGTGTATTCAAGGGCAGTTATAAATAGAATGTTACAGAAATTTTATATTATAACAAATTAAATTTGTAAACTTTTAAGTATTGTAATTAAAATTTTAGATCCTAATGTAAAATTTGGTTAAAAGTTTAAAAGTATACCTATGTCTATCAATGGAGCGGATATATATATTTAAAATTGTCACGTCTAGTTCCAATTCAAATTCAAAAATAATCAAATCCGATTTGTAAAATTTAGTCCAAATCTATATATCCGGTGGATCCGAATTATTTTCAAAAATAATTTTTTAAATCATAAATTCATAAAAATAAAAAATATATTTTATTCAAAATATATTATATATATGCATATAATTTACTTCTATGAGTTTAATAATAGAATTATATATATAATTATATATTATATATGTACGTATATATAGTAGAGTACAATTCAAATTCCTTCGAAGTCAGAGCTTTATTTTGATCCAACGAAGAAGAGAAAGAAAAGTAAGAATTCTTTCTCAAAAACGAATCCAGTAAGCCAAGTTGCCAACACCACCATGAACAAAGCTCACCCCATAGCTTAGAGGCTCACTGTCTTTCACTGGCAGGGAAAACAAGTGGTTCAAAGCATCGAGTTTTACTACTGTTTCTATACATATAATTGTATATATACATTATAATTATAATTATATATAATTATTCTTCATATATATATATATATGTATAGTGTATGTATAATAGTAAAGTAAAATAGTTAAAATAATTAATTTTATGCTACATAGGCAGATCATTTGGATTTAAATCTATTAATTCTTGAATCTATCGAATCTAGATTTATTGGGTTATGAATTAATTAAGTGAACCTTGTTTAACATTATTGGATTTAGTTCAGATCAGATATTGACTAAATCCAATCCAATGATAGGGCTAAGTATACCTCTGAAAGAGGTGGGACTTCGAGTAGGCAAATAATAACACTTCGTTTGGAAACATTCTCCTCTCTTAAAATTGATTTGATTTGATTTAATTTAAAAAAAATATCAAATTTGGTCATATTAATAAAAAATAAAAAATATAATAAATATGATAAATGAGTGTAAATTTATCTACTTACTTAAATGATTTAAGCAAATAATGAATTCTCTTCAAATTCGATTGTTTTGGATTGGATTTCAAATGATTTAGAAATTTTAAATTTTAAATTATGAAATGAAATTAAATCCAACCCATAAATTTTATTTTAATTTTAAATATAAGAATTGATGAAAATTCTTATCAAATGAAATCAAATCATATTAAATCTATGATTTCAAACAGAACGTAAACAAGTGATTGCTGAGATTTGTGCGGAAACATCCACTTTTAAGGAGAGAGTCAGAAAACATATTTATTCTGACTCAGAAGGAGAAATGCACTGGAGTACTGATGTGTATCATGCACCTGAATTTACATATGGTAATATTCATCTCTTACCAAAAACAAGTTATGTATGAATATTATCAGGAAAGCTGTACAGATCTAGTATAGCCTCTCTTTTGCACCACAAGGACCAAGATTAAACGAACGTACTTTCTCTTTCTGTCAAGCGAAGATATATTTCTAATCCCATAAAATATTAAAAAGATTTTTGCTAAACTGAAAAATAAAGGGAGCTTACCGCAATTTCCAAATGCGTGAAAGCAACCCTACAAATTCACAACGTGGGTGCACCCGTGTCACCGTAACACACGTGCAATTGCCAAGGGCGGAGTACCATATAATTTGAATCACACCATGTAGATATGGAATGGAGTGGCTCCAGCTTAGCTAGTGCTATTTCCATATCCATTGTTTCTTTCAGCGATTAATATTATATATATATGTATATATATTATACAATCTTGAAGAGATCGAACAAAAAAATTTACCGGTTAGTATATAGCTACCAATTAAATTATTTTTACTATTTCATTAGACACGAGTGGGGAGCTTGAATTTTTCTCGGGTTATCAAATAGAAATAATTTTTTTTTTTTTTCATGATTAATTATCAATCTAGATGTGTAAAACTTGTAAATTTAATTATAAAATTCTTAATCTAAATATATATATAAAATAATACCAAAAAAATAAAGCTCAATTAATTATTTTCACAACTCAAGTTGAGAATTTTAAGAACTGCTATTAATTTACACTCAATTTTGTGATAAAATTATAAGGGTGTTTTATTTTTATAATACTGCTAATTAATTATAGAAAAAATAGAGAAAAAATAATGACAAACATGAATAAAAATTGAGAAAAAATTAATATAAGTGAGGAAGAAATAGGAACAGTAGTTACACATATAATAATAATAATAATAATAATAAGAACAGACGACAATGCTTGCTTTTGTAAAAAGTTGTTTATATAATACAAGTATATATAATATGTAATTAAAGATTCCAAAAAGTGCGAATATTTATTTACATTCATATATATATATAATATATATAAATTAGTAAAGGAAAATACAAAATTGAAAGTGTGTCCAAAATCTTAAAAAAATTCATTACAATTAGAGAGATAAATATAGAGAGAGAGAGAGAGAGAGGGGGGGAGGGAGGGAGGAAGGGAGGGTGTGTGTGCACAAAATTAGAAGGGTAGAAAGATTATTAAGTTTTACTCACGATCTAGTCTTAATTCTTACTTTGACTTTTTTTTTTTTTGGGAGGACTTTTAGGCCACCAATTTATTTTTAATTTTTAAAATATATTTACGCAACAGACTAAATGTCACACTAGAATATATATATTTATATATATAATTATACCAAAATATTATATATTATTACTACTAAAAGAAATTTTTGGATTAAAATTTTACCGGAGTTATACCCCCTAATGTCTCTCCGACCCTGATTAAACATTCCATTTAAAAATATTTTGTTCAGATTTTGGAATCTCATTGTAAAATATTTTCGACTACCTTTCAAATATCCGAATAAAGAAATGGTTTTCCAACGAGGGAGAAAGACTTACGCAACGTAGGAGCTTAGTTATTGTCAATCTTGCTCGTTAATTTCCTTCTGTCCTTTCGTGCCCAACAATTTACATTAGACAACAGAAGAAGAGTGCGTGCATATATATCAAATGGAGTTCTTCCTGACTGGGATGCCTGTTTTTCAGAAATGCCATGAGATTCTATATATATTCTTTCACTTCATTCATCGAAGACAACCCCTCGTTGCTTGGTTCTGGATTTCCTTCTACGTATATACAATAAGATTCTAAGAATCAAAATCAAATTTTTTCTTGAAGAATCACATGCAGTGCTGCATATATAAAACTTTACGAGTAACCAATATATATATCTATTAAGCATACAATATATATATATATATATGCCCATGGAAGGCCAGAAGGTGGTGGTGATTCTGGATGCATCAAAACAAGTTAGTTGGGGTGCAATCAGATGGATCCTGCATGGATTTTCCCTTCGGCCCGGGGATGAGCTTATAGTTCTTGGAGTTCTTCACCACCCTAACAGCCCTCGTATGTTATCTTTCATGGGAGCTTCCAAGTTGGGTAAGATTTAATGCTTTTTTATTTTTTCTTTTCTTTTCTTTTTTTTTTTTTTACATAGTTTATTGTGTGTGTATATATATATATATATATAATAAGTGAAGATTAATTATTAGGGAATGTTTATGTTTAAAATCTAACACTTTATTTAGAATGATAAAATTGATAGGATTTGATTTCATTTAATCCATGTGAATTCTCGTTAATTCTTATGTTTAGAATTAAAATAAAATTATATGAGATGGATTTGATTTCATTTCATAATTTAAATTTTAAAATTTTTATATCATCTGAAATTCAATCCAAAATAACAGAATTTAATGAGAATCTATTATTTTCTTAATCCATCTAAATAAGTGGACAAATTTGTCCTCATATATCATAGTTACTATATTTTTTACTTTTCATTAACATAATCAAATTTAGTATTTTTCTTAAATCAAATTAATTCAATTCTTAAATTCAAAATGTATTCTAAACATAAAAATTTATTTATCAAATTAAATCAAATTAATTTTTTATTTTAAAATCAAATCAATTTTAAGAGAAGAATGTTTCCAACTCGAATGTAAAAAAATTGAGCAGAGTTAAGAATATTTCCAACCCGAATGTAAAAAAATTGAGCAGAGTTAATAAATTACTGCTGTCTTGAATTTTCTTCTCCTTCCTTGTAATGTAACCCTCCTTTCTTCTATTTTTCTTTTATTTATTTATTCTAGTGGGATTCATGAGCATGGCAGATTCTGGTTCAATTCGGGAAGCAAATCAAGAATTTATGGAGAAAGAAATAGCCAAAAAGAAGGAGGAGTACCACAAGAGCGAGGAGAGGGCCCAACTTTCCGAGAAATGCAAAATGGAAAAGGTGTTAGAAAAACAAAATCTGGCTCAATAATTCTTTCTTCATTTTCTAGTTTTATATTTATAAATTTTTAAAAAAAATTAAAAATTTCATATTAATAATTTAAGAAAAATTGTAAAAATATAATTTTATTAGTGTAGATAAAATTTTCATAATGAATTTGAGTAGTTTTACATGATAAATTATAATTAATTAAAATTATTATAAAAATAATTATTTAAAATTTTTGTAATAATGCAATTATTATTAAAAAATTTCATTTATTATTGTATAAATTAAGTATTTCACTTATATTTTAATATAATTATTTTTTTTAATTCTCAATATTCTGTGCGTTGATTCTTTTTTTTTTTAATTATTAGACTGAACTAGATTCACTCAGCAAGCACCTTGATGTAGGGTATGATTTCAAATCACTTAGCTTTGGACTTCCTCTACAAGTATCATATATATATATATATACACACACATATATGATTGACTGAACTATTACCCCTCTCCCCCAACTATATATATATATGTATATATATAAAGGTCATTTGATTTGAATAATCAGCTAGATAGGTCAGGCTTAATTTGGGAAGAACTAGCTAGTTTTTTTTTTAATAATTAATTTTTTATTTTTTTTTTGGTTATTTCAAAAATTTTGCCTCTCATGTTCTAAGAGAAGTTTAAAATTTAAAAAGATATATAATTTTAATCCTTTAAAAAAAATAAAAAATGTGAGTAGTCAAAAATTAACTTTTAGCTAGCAAGTGTTATCAAACTAGGCCGTAATTTGTGATTTTTGACATGTTGTCTAAGAAATTTTCTGTCAAGAAATTGTATTAAAAATCTTTTTTGGATATCTTTTTTCTTTAAATTTCTATAAATCTCTTTAAAGTTTAAATTTTCTACTTACTATATAAATTACAAAAAAAATTTTTTACTCTCTGTACAAATTACGATTATAATTTTTACAAATTTAAATAAATTTAAACAATTGTAAACACCACTAACATATGTCAAAAAATTCACAGATTAAGTTCAATGTGGAGGTGGAAGCTGGGCATTCTCGAAAGGAGGTTGGTCTACAGGCTGCAAAAATATTTGGGGCAACCTGGGTGGTACTTGACAGGTCAGCTAAAATTATGTTCAAGTCGTTGAGATCTCATCAGTAATTACTTTGAAACTTTATATTTGGTTTCTTTCGTTTTTAAAGTACTTATTCTAGACGTGTTTGTGTATGCATGTATATATGTCTCCACAAGACCAATATTTTTGAAAATTCTTACACATTTCCATGCAAAATCGGGTGCCTATGGAATGGGGACACGTTTGAAGTGGTCATCAGACTTTTTCATGCTCTCGTCTTGTTTTTGCACCATTTGAAGTTAAAAAAAAAAAATACGAAATTTTACAAATTTTTATAAGTACGAATTACGAGACTATAAAATTTAAATTTTTTTATTCATTGCACAAAGAACGAGATATTAATTTTTACAAATTTATACAAATTTATGTAACTCCAAACTTTATACTTAGAAGCAGTTTGTGCAAAAAAAATTATATATATATATATATATATATAAATAGGCTCAAAACAAATATACCAAATAGCACCTAAAGTGGCATTTAGTTTGTATTTTTATTTTTTATTTTATGTGTTTTATATTTTGAAAATCCCAAAATAAAGAAAATAGAAAACGTATTTCGTTTGATATTTTCTATTTATTGTATTTTGAGATTTTTCTTATTTTTAGTTAAAAACGCTCAAAACGACTTTCTACCATTTTGTCTTTCAGGTGTAAACTTATTTTCTATTTTCTAAAATAAATTTTGAAAATATAAGTGACCAAATGCATCCTGAATTGTTTTCTTTATTTTCAAAAACTCAAAATAAAAAATGAGTTTAAAACAAGTATACCAAATAGTACTTAAACATAAGTGACCAATACCAAACTGTAATCCTTTAGTACATGTTTGGAACATAAATTTGTGGAAGAAAGAAAACATGAAAGGAAAATAAAATTAATAATTTGTGTAATTTTTATACACTTAATCAAATAAAAAGTTATATTTTGTTGATAAATATCTATTTATTTTAATCTTATTTTTCTAACTCTATAAAAAAATTAAAATAAATTTTACTTTTTCACTCTATTTTGTATTCGTATTATCGTTTTTACTTTTTCTTTTTCTTCACAAATTCATGTTCTAAACATAGTATTAATCAGATAAGTTTTGCAACCATTTTTTTTATTTGTTTTCCCATTTTTATCCTCTAGGTAATTGTAAATAAGTGCCACTGAAGTCATAATATTCTAATTTGTATAGTACAATTAAGGAAAGTCAATTAGGTATGAATCTTCACACGAGGAAGATGCACTCTTGAAGGGTGTTTGGATGATATAATAAAGTATGAGAAGAGTATAAAAAAAAAAATTGATTTAAAAGTTATTGAGGTCCAGAAAAATAACACAAATACAACAAAAACCAAATTTACATGGTTCAGTCAAATTACTTACGTCGACGATTGGTGATCTGAGAGCTTCACTATATATATAATATTACAGAGGAGGAGATATATAATCATCTCTACTTAACTCTCTTAAGCTCATTACTCTCTCTCTTCACCTCTCTGTCACAACCTATAACCATATTACTAGCCCTTAGCCAAGCTCCCTCGAGCACGGGCTCTCTCATCTCTGGCCCTCCTGATGGGTAAATTAATTTCCACACCATACTAAAACACCTTTCCCTTACCCACTATTTATACTTGTTTAACAAACAAAAATGGTGCAAATTATTTAAATAAAAAACACCAGAAAAGGTCAATTTTAATTTGGCCAAAGGTGGCTATTTGCCTCTAAACTATGAAGGCTTTCATCCACCCACGTGTTGGGTGGATTAATTGGTTAAATCCAACAATCACCTCTCCACCCAACATGGGTGGGACATCACTTCCATTGTAATCCTCCGGCATAATTTGCCTTCTACTATCAAATTATCTTAGAGTTATCTTCTGGGACATCTTATCGTATCTGCACTTGTATGGGCTACACTGTTTTGCCGAGGATGTCTCCCATTGCCACTGCCACTGCCACTTGCTACACCCCTAGCAATGCTTCTATTATGGATACAGCACCCCCTATCTAAGATGCCTGCACTCTTGTCCAAGTGTCTTTCTTCCGCTACGCTTCATCATAGCCATAATACAACTTCTGCAATGCTTGTCTCTATCCTTGTTTTTTACCTTACCTCCGACCAACTGCATCCCCTCACTTGGGGTAATTTGCAAAGCCTTTATGCTTGGCCATCATCTATTATCTTGACAACGAATACATTGTCTCAATCTTGACACTGAACAACATCAACATTTTCTCTTCTCAACAAGCAACGACATTCTACGCCGAATACCCATACCCTTTTGCTAGGATACCTCATTCCTCACCCCCAAATTGGGATGCCTTACTCCCCTATTTCAGGTGTGCTCTGTGACCCATCTCCCTAGCATTCTTGAGCGTTCTTCCTGGGTAGTAACCCGTCACTGATCGAAAGATAAATAGATCATCTTGCTTCATCCAAGCTGATGCTGCAACAATCCCATTTCTTTTCTCTAAGCCTTAATTTGAACATATCCAGCAACTGATTGCCCATTATCGCCTCTGGTGAGATTCCCACATACCATCTGACTTTGATCCGTTACTGGAGCTGATGTACCTTCTTAGGTACCACTTGGGTACTCTGTGCCTATTCCACATGCATTTGTGTGACTGTTACATTCTTTGTTTACTTTGTCTAATTGCACTACCAGACTCGTATCTAACAACAAGCTCCAATTATCAACATTCTCCTTTAGCCTATACAGTACAACACACCACCCTATGGCATATCCACTGCCAGAGTCATCATAACTTCGCTACTCTTGGTGATTGGTTTTTGTCTTAGGCAACTTTGCACAAGCTCATCTCGATCCATCATACCTCTGATTTGGAACTCGTATCGTTAAAAGCACCCCATCATCTTCCCATCTTATCGTTTTCACCTTTCAGCTTTCTCCGATCTTTTTCCTTCATCTCTGTAGGCCTAACACCATCCACAATCCAAGGGTCATCTACATTCTCTGCAGAAAAACAGTACTTCCGATCCAAGGTACCTCCATGGCTGCTTGCAGTATCTATACATGCTTGTTATAGACTTCACCATCTTCACTTCACACACCTAGAAGTGAAATCTCTTGAATTTGACCTTACAGATGGATTTGGAATGCTAAAAAAACTTAAGAAGGACTTCACTAAAATCAGAATTTTCTAGGGACTAAACTGCAATTCCCACAACTCTAGGGGAAAATTTGCAATTTCTCAAACATCTTGGGGCCACTTTGTAATTGTCCAAAACTTATAGGTCCAATCTTAAATTTTAAAAAGTTACTGGGGCCAAACTAAAAGTTTTCGAAACATTTAGGGCCAATTCATAATTATACAAAATATTTAGGGCTGTATTGTAATTTTTGAAACATTTTTTTTTTTTTTCATCATCTTCTCCATAACGTTCTAGTTTTGACGAAGTCTCGGGAAGTAAATTTTTGGAAGCAATTTCAGTCACGTCCAACCTCCATTTTCGATGTGATTTGTTCTATTGCTTTCGTCTCATCGAGAGAATCAATCTCGTATACTCAAAAACGAATTTTGAGCAACTTTATTTTTGGACCCGAGAGCAAAGTTGCACGTATTTTTGCGTTGGTGACTCCGAACCTTCCCGACTAGGCTCTAATACCACTTGTTGAGATCCAAAAAATTAAAACAAGCACAATACAAACCAAATTTATGTGATTCGGTCAAATTACATACGTTTATGACCAATGATCCGAGAGCTTCACTATATATATAATATTATAGAGGAGGAGATACAACCATCTCTCTCAAGCTCATTACTCCCTCTCTTCACTTCTCTGTCACAACCCATAACCCCATAACAAGCTCTTAGCCGAACTCTCCCGAGCATGCGCTTTCTCGTCTCTGGCCACCTTGGTGGATAAATTAGTATCCACACCACACCAAAACACCTTTCCCTCACGCTTTATTTATACTTGTTTAACAAACAAAAATAGTGTGAATGGTTTAACTAAAGACACCAGAAAAAGGTAAATTCTAATTTGGCCAAAGGTGGCTATTTGCCTTTGAGTTGTGAAGGCTTTCATCCACCCACATGTTGGGGTGGATTAGTTAGTCAAATCCAACAAAAATGATACGTGATGAGATTTGATTGAAAAAAATTAATAATTTTTTATAACTTTTAGTGGAATTTAAGAAACCAAACACCCCAATATCAATGTAAGATCATAGAAACTCAAATTACTTATTCCTGATAAGTTAAATTAATGGATTAATTATTTAATTAATTATATGTATGTATATGTACTTTTTTGACATAGGTGATATATATATATATATGAAGGATTTGGATTGGATACATAAAAAGAATGAATTAAGAGAATTCGATCACACGAGTGGGTCCTCCTTTTGGGTGCAGGCAGATGAAGAAAGAGAAGAAGTACTTCTTGGAGAATCTGTCATGTGGAATATCAAGGATGAAACGTAACGACAACATTGAAATGCTGAGAGGGGCAAAAAGAATACACGAGCACGTAGAAGCGCCTACAAGGAAAAGCGGGCAAATTCATGTGACTTACGATGAGATGATACCCGAAGTGTCTCCAAAAAGTAAGTAGTACCATTTTTATATTAACCATGCATGACGGCAATTGGGAACACATGCATGGCATGATGCGGCACACCTTCATTTGCATTGATCGGATCCTTTATTTTACGTTTACGTTCAATTATTGAATTGAAAACATGCCACTGAATATTTATGGATAAAGTTTTGCTTCTGATTATTAGAAGAAACAACAAATTAAATTAGTGAAATGATTGATCTATCAGTAAGTGGTGGGTGTGTCACACTTTGGTTAGCACAAAATGCATGCTAGTCAACGTATTGAATCCCTCTTTGGAGATGCCACCAATAATGAGTTAAAGGCAGACTTAAGAGCCGTTTGGTGTGCCAAAAAGTATCAAAAATCTTTAATTTTTGTCTAATACGTTTACCGGTTTGTTTCAATTTTTTGAGGAGAACTCTTCAACTTTTTTTTTTTTTTTTTTAACGGGAGAAATCGCCTAGCAGTTTTACTTACTAAGTTACAAACTCTTGGGGGACTAGCGCAGCAACCCACCGCCATGGCCCCCCACTTAAATCTTGACCGCTCCAACTGAGAATCGAACCTGCGATTTGAGTATATCACTCAAGCCTTAGGCTTGACTCTCGCTCCACTAGACTAACCAAGGGTGGGTGAGTACTCTTCAACTTGTACCAACTTTCTTCAAATTTTTGAGGAACACACCTAACACTCAACAATGGACAATTTGGCAACTTTTTATATTTTTGGTAGCTTTTGACAGCTTTTGGTACACCAAACAGTCCCTTAATTCATCTTAATCGTAATACCAAAATACATATTTATTAATCTTTTTCATATCTCGGTAATTGTGGTAATTTATTTTTTAAAAAAAGAATATTAATACTCTCTTTATAACTAAATAACCTTATAGTTGATTCTTACCTATTGGAATATATTTCACATCATATAATCAAACCTTCTAAATTAGTATAATATTCTAACATAACTCTCTATTTTTTATTAATTAGTTTTGAATGAGATACTTTAATATGATAGCAAAATTTTGAATTTAAATCTCGTTGTCACCAAAAATATATATATATATAAATAATAAAAATAAAAAACAAAAATAATGTCAATAGATCAAACTTTCTAATCTTGCATTCATTAAGACATGAATACATGCACTTCAATTTCGCAAACAATTAGCACATCAATGTTGGACTTGTCTTAATTTCCTTCTAGGAACCGCAATCATATATTAGTTGGTTTACAATGTTTTGCAGAATCTCCAAACTCTCAAAGGGCCAACTTGGGCAAGGAACAAGGTGGCAATGGAAGCGGAGTGTCTCCACGGGAAATCCATCAGAAATTACCATTATCCAAACCCTCGTCAAGTTCAACCCAAGGGAACACCGAAGCGACCACAAAATTAACTGAACAAGAAACAGCCGAAGAAGTGGAGCAGCAGATGATTAGGGAGGGCGGCGATAATTGGATCGGAGGGTTGAAATCCAACGACGCATTCGGAAATTCCCTCTGCTCAGTCTGCGAAAATAGACGTCCCAAGATCGGATGGAAGAAGAAAGAGTTCACGTACGCCGAGCTCCATGCGGCTACGGAGGGATTTTCCGACGAGAACTACCTATCAGAAGGCGGGTTCGGTTCTGTATACAGAGGCGTCCTGAAGAATGGAATGAGAATTGCTGTTAAGCAACACAAGGATATGAGCTATCAAGGAGAGAGAGAGTTCAAGTCCGAAGTTCAGGTGCTCAGCAAGGCCAGGCATGAGAACTTGGTTATGCTGTTGGGATTTTGCTCGGAACGAAACCGCAGGTTACTTGTTTATGAGTATGTCTGCAATGGTTCTCTAGACCAACATTTATCAAGTAAGCAACAGAAAGTTATATAGGAAGAATTTTGTTTTCTTTTATGTTAGTCCAGCAAGAATTAGTGTCAACTTTTCTCATTTGTTATGAGTATCACATTACGCTGAGGCCTAACTTGGGAAGAATTTGGGGGAAAAAATGTGCAGGAGAAGCACAGAGGACTCTCAGTTGGGAGAACAGAATAAAAATAGCACTGGGAGCCGCCAACGGTTTGGAATATCTACACAGGAAAAACATCATCCACAGAGATGTCCGACCAAACAACATTCTCATAACACATGATCATGAATCACTGGTAATACTCCATTTTTGCTACAACATGACTTCTTATTATTATTACTATTTCTTTTTTGAGAGGGGGGAGGGTTGGAGTGGGAAGAGAGAATTGCAGCATGACTCATTTAAAACAAATTTATTGTATTTATTGCCTCGTGTTAAAGTATTCTAATTAAAATCAATTGGTAAGGAGTGTAGAGCTAAATAAGCTTTTTTACCAGTTTGGAAGGCTTAATTTTATAGGTTTAGGATAAATCTTAATACATCTTCTCACATATCACCCCTGCTCGCTTATGGAGAGGGTGCACCAAAAATGAGAAATGCACAAACATAAGGTTGAAAAGTGAAATTGGGGGAGGAGAGGGAAGTTCTCCCAAACCTACCTTTGATACCATGTTAAGAAATAGAAAAATTCTCTCTAAAATTGAATTTATAATAGAAGTCTAAATACCCCCACCCCAAAAAAAAGAAGAGAGAGAGAGAGAGAGAGAGAGAGAGAGGAGGAGGAGGAGGAGAAGAAGAAGAAGAAACTGGAATAAATCAGAATATACTAATATCAAAAATACAATCTGTCAATTAAATATTCTATTCTAACAGTTACCTATCTCAAACTTTTTAACATATCTACATTTGATTTTCTTTTTTTTTTTTTTTCCCAACAATCAATTAGGTAAAGATTAGATTAAAGGTTGTTTTGTCTGATTTTGTTCAGATTATTTGATCTGTTATTTAATCCACAACCATGGGTTTCATAATCAATCATGTTCAATGAATTAGCTAGGAGATTTTGGTCTTGCAAGAGCACAGTTTGAAGATTCAGAAGGCTCAGGGAACAATGTTGTGGGGACTCTTGGATACTTGGCGCCGGAATATGTGGAAAGTGGAAAAGTGTCAACCAAGTCTGATGTTTATTCCTTTGGGGTGGTTCTGCTACAGCTCATCACTGGACTGAGGACAACCGAAGAAATAAATGGAGGGAAAGGCCTTATTGGATGGGTAACAATCTCTTCACCACATCCTTAATTTTAACTTGCATGGAAAAATTTTTGGTACTCCTCAATCCCAATCATAAAATTAATACCAAAACTTAAGCATTACTAATTCTTTGTGTGAAAATTTCTGCAAGTAATTACACTGTCCCCTCTATCAATGAAGTCTTGTTATATTAAGTCCATATTAAACTTTCATTACTTTTTTTTTTTTTTTCGTTCTTTCTTTCTTTCATTCATTCTATATTTTTCTTCTTCTTTTTTTTTTTTTTTTTTTTTTCAGGAAAAAACAAATTCCATATTTATTTATTTAAGAGAAATAAATGTATGCATTGAAGAATGGACCTAACTCTACCCTGAAAACTAGGTTGTAAGATGAGAATTTCCCAAGGCCTTATATGGTGAGTATAGCCTTTGTATCAAGGCAACGTGAGACTTTGCTTATAGCCCTCTCACGCAAAGAGTCGAGTGATATGAAGCAAGGCTGTACGAGATGAGGGAATGACATTGGTTACCATATGCGTTAACAGAAAAGAAATATGTTTTGTTTTGTTTCTTGTTCGCTTTTTGTTTTTGTGCAAAGTGCAGAGGAAATTATTTTAAGTACAAGCTCCATAGAAGCTCATCCAGTAACCAATGAACTTCATATTTCACAAGCATTTTAAGGGTTCCTCGTAAGCATTTTTTTTTTTTTTTTGTTATTTTTACAGGCAAGACCACTTCTGAAAGAAAAGAACTATCCAGATTTAATTGACCAGAGGATAGCAGACTCCCATGATATGCACCAACTGTTTTGGATGGTTCTACTTGCAGAAAAATGCCTCAAGGAGGATCCTTTGAAGAGGTGGACTATGGAGAGTGTAAGTTGTGTTTGATACCAATCTTTCTATATTTTATGTTTTCCACATCTTTTACTCATTCCCTCGCTTATCCTATTGGGTAAATTAAATCTACCTCCTCCTAATATATAGGAAATTACACTTATCCTTTCTTGACATTTAAAAATTATATTTACCCCTTTTATTTAGAAATGTTGTTAATATTGACCAATTCCATCAAATCAACTATTAAAACTTAATACAAAATGTTAAAATAAACAAAATATCTGGTTTTTTTTTTTTTTTTGCCCCTTCCTCTTTCACATCTTAATCAGTTTTCTTTGCAAAAATGGAATAATTAAAAAAACAAGTAAAAAAGTTAGAAGTTTGTAAGAAAAATAAAAATAAAAAAACTGACGAAAAGGTGATATAAGGAAGGGTAAAATAGGAAAAACACATAAAATTTTTGTTATTTCAAGATTTTCTGTTTAAATTTTAGTGGCTGACTTAACGAAAAAGGGTCAATATTAACAATATTTCAAAATAAATGAGATAAGTGTAATTTTTAAATGTTGAGGGGTGATAAGTGTAATAACTCAAAAGTTGAGGAAAGATAGGTGTAATTTACTCTAAATTTAACTCAATACCAAGCAATAAAGTATTATTTCAATTTCTTGGGAACTAATAGATATGAAAGGGGGCATCAAGTTTCAGCGGTAAAACCCTTTGAGGGCTACGAAAGACCTTACCAAAAACAATGCATATATTTACACTAATTACCGTTTGATACCCTTATTCAACAACTCGTCATTTAACTAGCATATATATATATATATCTTTCTTAATAAATTTTAAGTCAGTTGATTCGGTTTCTATTTGATTATCGACCTCATTTCATCTGATAGAAGAGCAAGGGAAAGATGTGTCACATCTACTTCAAATTCTTATATAGTTATCCTTTCAGAAAATTTCTTGTAAAGAAAGGAAAAAATAGTTTTTATATTTTAATTTCAATTTTTGCAAGTTCAGTGAACTGAATGGTCATGTCAAAATCTAGTATGCAAATTCTTAAGTTATCGATAGCATGTTCTTATAACTTTTTTTCTTTTTCCTCCTCAATTTTGGGTTGTAAAATTAGAATAAAAGTTTTAATTTTCCTTCAACTTGGTGTATAAATTAAATCTGGACCGTTAAAGTAACAAATTTTTAACAAAAATTTAATGTTCTGTGTTTGGCATCAAAGTTGGACTATGTGATCCAATTTATTCATCAAAATTATCAAAGCACATAAAAACGCATAACATGGAATTGGAAAATATACCAACTTCTATACTATGTAAAACAGGATGAATTTCATGCTTTGCGTGCCCAATATCTCACTTCAAGACTTTTTTTTTTTTTTTAAGAATTAACCGAGATTTTAATTAGTTACAATCTCCTAACTTAGTAATCAATAATAGTCAATGAAGGAGAGCAATACAATTAATTGAAAGCTCTTGTCCTTAATTGTTACCTCCCAAAAAAGAAAATCATATTGTTAAGTGAAATTTTGAGTATAAGCTCATAGAATGCAGAATGAAATTTTCTTTATAAAATGAGTCATTTTAGAAGAAGTAAGGCTTTAAGCAGTGGCTCAAAGTTTTTCTATTTTCTTTACCTTTCCTTTACATAATACATTGACATCTGAACAATGTTGATTATTGAATTAATCGATAGACACAAAATTCATTTGCTAGCTTCTTTCTCTCTCTCTCTCTCTCTCTCTCTCTCTCTCTCTCTCAATATATATATATATATATATATAATTATGGCTGGCTAGTATGTCATATTGGTTTGGCCCCATTCCAAGGTGATGATTTGTGGGTTTGGTATGCGTGTGTACATGCAGGTTGTGAAGGCTTTGAACTACATAATTGAAAGCAACAAAAGTTGTATCCAGGACTTTTCTCCGACGACGACAAACCAGAATCAGTGGGTGGCATTCTGGACTCTCTTGAATCAATAGGCCGGGGCAAGTGTGCAGGAACAAATCATGAACAGGAGGAAAGAAGCATCAACATAAATAGCAAACACTTGTCAAATCAGTAGGTCTCTCTTCCTGATCTGCTTGCTAGACATTACTCACCCGAGAAAATTAATTGTACTACATGAGGATGAGATGGGCATTGGAGGCTAAATCCTAATAGTTTGTGTTGTTCTGATGAAACAGCAGGGGATGTCATTTTATTCAAAGCCTGCGTTAATATGGTTAGGAATGTTCAATAGTTCTCCTTTTGGAGCATTGCTTTTGTATAAATTAAGTAGCTTGTCTCGTTTCTCATCCAACTTGAATGGAGAGGAATGAAAGTGAAGTAAAATGTATGTTATGAGGGACGGTGAAGAGAAGAAAAGAAAAGAAAACGATATATATTTTCACTTGTTTGGTTAATACAATGTTTAATCAAGGAGTGGGTGGGGTGATTGACCTTCACTTCATTAGTTAGACAAATACTCTTAAATGGATGGTAATTAAGTTAATGCTTTTATAAATTAATTTTCATACTAATTTACTATTAAATTAATAGATTTTCCTTTTTTTTTTTTTAAGTATTGAATACAACTATTCACATTACTTCACTTAATTTGTTTCTATTTTCCTCTTTGTTTTGGAAGGAAGCAAAAGTGTTTTAAAGCATGCACATTGGATTGGATTTGCTAATTTTTTTTTTTTTTTTTTTTCCAAAATCATGCTCATAGTTGGATGGTTTGATGTCCATTTAAAGAAGCTGCATTTCAATTTTCCCATAAATCCCGAACTATGATAAGAGTCGCCTATTTTAAAATTTACTCATAATGTTTTTGTGCACTTTTCATTATTTTATTATATTTTTAAGCACACAAGCTCAGATTGAATTTATTTATTTGACAAATTCCAATTCAAAAGTTTATATTTATAAAAAAATAATAATAATAATCAGACAAGACCACCTTGATAAGGATTATAAAACGATGTGTATTATAACAGTGCAATATCAAAAATTTAGATGCTAGAATCCCACTGTCACATCACTCGCCATTGTATTTCTAGATTTGTAAATTTTCGGACTTTGGGTTGTAAAGTAAATATTGTATAAGATGTTTCTCATTGTACCAAAATCGATATTTTTAGTATATGCTTTTTTACTAATTTTTAGGAGTGGAACCAACTCTTTTAATCATTTGGGCTAAAATTATTAAAATAATTATGGCAATATAATAAAATTTGAAAGAATAATTTTTAAAAATTTAAAATTATTTTGATAAAATTGATAATTTTAATAATGAATTGGCATTGCACGTTTGAGTGCGCTGGAGAAATTATAACTACAAGTAGACAATCGGGACCCATTAATAAAATTATATGGGATGGATTAATAAAATTATATAGAACAATACAAAAATAAATGCATATAATAAAAAAATTTACTAGGGTTAAGTGCCCCGCGATACAAGCACAGGCTCTGTCCTTGCTAGTATTTTTATGGCTAATACTGGTCAATATCAATTAATATTGAATAGTACAAATAATTTTTTTAAATTCTTAGTATTTTGTATTAGAATATTTATATTTATATTTTTTTTTATTGTTTTTCCATCTTAAACCTTAAAAAATCAAGAATGATAATAAAATTCTTTATTTTTTTCCTACTCCTTACCTAACTTTACATAATAAAATCCCTAAAAGATATAAAGGAACATTTGAGCTCAGTAGTAGGCTTCCAATGCAGTACTTTACCAATGAGATATCTCAATGTCCCACTCATTTCAACAAAACTTAAGTTTGATGATTGTTCTACACTTATTGATAAAACGATCAAGAATATAAAGAACTGAGCAAATAGAGTCTTGTCTTATGTTGGGTGGTTGCAGCTTGTCAAATCGATGCTTTTTAGCATCTAGATCTTTTGGAGTCTACACTTTATTTTTCCCAAATAAGTATATGCAGCTATAGAACAAGTTATCGAAAGATCCTTGTGGTCAAGAGTTGATCTTAAACTCCGTCGGAGTAAAGTCTCATAAGAGAATGTTTGATGTCCAAAAACAAAAGGAGGGCTTGGTATTAGGAGAATGGAAGATTGGAATAAGGCTGCAATCTTAAGACATATGAAATTTGTGTTTAGAAACTAGTCATTATGGGCTCAATGGTGTAAAAAAAGGCAACGACTTCTAGAGTTTCAAGGCACTTTCGGACTGCTCTCGGTCATGGAGGAAATTGCTGAAACTCAGGTCCATTGCTATCTAAATGTCTAACTATGCCATTGGCAATGGCAACTCTGTCTCATTATGGCATGCAAACCAACATCCCCTAGGGCCTTTAGTGCGTAAGTATGGTCCAAAACTTGCCTATGATACAGGAATTCCCCATGATGCTAAGGTATCATCTATCATTTCCAATGGTGTCTGGGCTTGGCCTTATCCAACAACTTGGGAATCGTAGGAAATTGTAGTTTCTAATGCTCTGAATTTCCTTCCCAATCCATTAAACTCTGACAAATTCAATTGGGCTATCTCCAAGTCCAATATCTATTCCTTAGCAACTTCATGGAATACTTTATGGCATCATCATACTAAAGTGCAATGGCATAAGTTGATATGGTTCATGAAACATATACCACGATATAGCTTTATTTCTTGGCTGGCCATTAAGGGCAAACTTAGCACCATGGACAGTATTTCTAGCTAGGGTATCATAAGAAATACTCAGTGTACTCTATGTAGTTCAGCAAATGAAATTTTGGATCATCTCTTCTTTACTTGCTCATACTTTGCAGAATTTGGCTTGTTACATGCAGATTATGCTTTATTTGCGACAGCAATAGAAACTGGAGAAATGAAGTTAATTTGGCCATTGGGAAATTAAGTGGGAAATCCTTTGCTAGTACTATTTGTAAACTTGCTTAGTCGGCAACAATATATCACCTTTGGCTGAAAAAAAAATGCAAGAGTTTTTAAGGGAGTAACCCATGCACCTCAGGACATCCTCGACACTATCAAGCATGAAGTTAAAATTAGAGTCTCACATATTAAAAGAATTGAATGTACTTTACCTCATGTTAATATGTGTATAGATTGGGGATCCCTTCTTATATAGAAAGTACAAACGCAGAAAGTTTCGTAACACAAGGGTATGCCCCTTTGACATTGTAACTATCTTCTTCTTCTTCTATTAATCCAAATTACATACTTACTTACCAAAAAAAAACTCTACATAGTAAAATATAAAATATAATAAATTAATTATGTTTAATGAATATAAACATAATGTTTTTAACTTGTATTTTATAATTATTTAAGTAATACAGTAAAATATTTTAGAGTAAATATATATATTTCTTATAAATATGTAATTTAATAAGCAGCACATCTTGATAAGCCAATAGTCATTGATACCGATATGGTATTGGTATTTACAGTATAATCTCGATAAATTAATACTTGTCAAATTAATAACCTCGACTAAATAACACTTTTGACTGGTTCCGACTTGGGACCAATGTGGTAATTAATAATTCGCTAAATTTATAAGATAATATATTTAAAAAAAAACTTATAGGTCCCACTTAATATATAAATTAATAACCTCCCAATACACCAAATTATATACATGTGTGTGTGACTCAATTAAAAGACATCTATAAAATATGACTCTAATTTTATTATTTTCTCTTAAAATTGATGTCTCTTTGGACCTCATCTCTAACTTTTATTAGTGCAAAAATCATAGGAGGAGGGGGAAAAACACTACACTTAAAAATAACGCAATCAGATTTTCATCACAGCATAGCATCTCTTTCTAACTCTGGAAGGGCAAAACTTCATGGATTGGATATCTAGAAACAAGTTGGAGTGCTAAAGTCTTATAATATGTTCTTTTCTTGCTTTTTGGTAGGTTCATCACAAAGAATTTGTCTCACTCCCTTCTATCATTCTATTCATTTGCATTATCATCCAATATTATGAAACATAGACTTTATTCTAATTGGTTGTTGTTGATCTTCACCCGCATAATAGAATTGTGGAACAGCTAAATTCCCAACCCCCCCCCCTTTTTGGGAATGGTGTGGAAGAGCTAAAGTTATTTATTATGTATACAAGTATGGCACGTAAACGAATTTTAATCTGCTAGCAAAGTGAATTTCTTTACCAGGTAAATGTTTTTAGCTTAATTCATTTATTGGGTAAACAAGTTTATCACTTGCCCGGCTGCAAATCGTTTAATAAGTAAAAGAATTTCATTAAATACAACCATTTACCATGTCCCATTCGAGTTAAAAAAGTTCAAAAGTCACCTAAGAGTGTATATACTTCCTTTCAAGGTCTACTGGGTTAAAAAAAAAAAAAAAACTCTTTAATAAATTAAATTTATCAATTAACATATAAATTAATAAATTATTAATTAAATAATATATCGATTAATTAATAAATTTGTATGATCCCAAGAGTATTAATTTACATAGATTTAGTTGTACAATGTTTCTCCAGTTAGATGTTCTCTTATTGCATTCCTTTAGGTCCTCTTGCTGGGGGTTTAGACATCAGGGATCTGCATGTACCTCAACGTGTGTACCCATTTATTTATTTTTTTTTTTTTTGGTAGTTTGCGTACCCATTTATGCACTTAAATTTCATGAAATGTTTATTTTTTTTCTGCAAAGATAAATAAATTTTTTCGTAAATTTTGGTCCATTAGTCAAATTCATAAACAGCCGACCCCACCTAGTAGAAAAAAACTTGATTTGGTTTGGTTTGATCAAACCATAAACAGCAATAGAACACATGCAAGCCAAGGGGAAATAGAAAAACAGTGGGCAAATCATTTCAACTCTTTTTTTCCCCCAACTACAAGAGATAAATCTTTTTTATGGGCCAATTGTCTCTATCCAAGTCATTACCTCAAATAAACATTAAAAGAATTTGTTCCTCCATTTTCCCATCATTCTCTTGCATTAGAATTGAAATCAGACTTGGGGCCAGCCTCCCGGGCGCAAAGCGTAGTAAAGGTTGGTAGGACGGGCCTCCTTGGCTGGACGAACCGTATCCATTTCTTGGGTGTGGGTCCGACTCCCCGCCGCTACGCGAGTTCGCGATTGACCGCTATACATGTTGAGGGGCCGGTATGTGTGGCACAAACCAAAAGAGATTCACTCTCTAGGGGTTTGACCTAGGGAGTGAATCTCTCGAGGTTAAATCCTTTTTTTTTTTTTTTTTAGAATTGAAATCAGACTGAACTTACTCGAGCTTGAGTTTTTTTCAGAGTTCGAATTTGATTCAATAAAATAAAAAAAAAAAACAATTTAGCTTCAAATTTGACGAACCAAAACAACATCATTTTACTGTTTTGGTTTAAAATTTAATATATCAAAACAAATAACTCAACTAAATCAAAATGACAACATTGTGACATATATATATAGATATATATATATATAGAGAGAGAGAGAGAGAGTGTGTGTGTTTTATTGAGCTGGTTCAGTGAGCTCTTGCTCGAGGTCAAGAATCTCGAGCATCCCTAACTAGCATGATCTCCCCCATGCCATGTGTGAATCAACAAATAGCCACAAAGAAACCACATATTTGCAAATCATCAGTTCTTCATTAACCAGAACCTGCGAAATCACATCTCGTCCCACACCAAATTGTTAAGTGCATACTTATTCTACATTTATAATGAAAGTTTGAATGCATAGGCATCGCCACACTGTTTTGGAAAGCAAGATAATAAAAGCCTAATAATACTACAGTTCCCCGATATCACAAATTGTAGCTCTCACCACATATTGACCATTCCTTCAGTGGATATCAAGCTCCGAATGTCCATATCCAACAAATCTTTGACAGATAGAAACAGACTCAATCCTGCAAATTTCACAATAGATTCGGAAAAAAAAATTAAAAAGAAAATGCAACTTTCATGGAAGTTCAGACATCTGGCAGACTGCAGGCATGTTATTCCAAGTGCAGGAACTAAACCCCCATCCTTGACTCGATGCTGTCCCAGCAGCCGTGTGCTTGTAGTCATTACCCAAATCATCGCCTAGAGCTGCTGCTATTGCATTGGTTGATATCCCTTGATTCTTACCACATGCAACAGTCTGCCCCAGCCAACATGAACCAAGTAAAGCGTCGGGCCTCGAGAAGTCCATTTCAGTTGCACGTTCTTTCTTTTCCCCGTCCAAAGTCCAAGTCTGCTCAACAGCTTCGGATTTCATGTTACTTCCTACAAATTAGATCAAACATATTACAAGAATTTGAAAGTGTCACGACATGGCCAAAAAATTTATGTGCCAGAGCCAATAATATGGCCTTAAGGATAGAAGGGTAGAAATTTTGGGGAAGAAAATTATAAATGAAGAAGAGCAACGTATGGTATCGCACAAGAATCTGCCTTTATTATCTGAGAATTTTGCAGACTGCTTTCACTGTTCTACAAATGAATAGATATCATTCAAAACATTCACGGTGTTCATAAATAATTCTCATTAAGCACTCAAAATGCCACGATAACTTTGACATATAGGAAAGAGACTTAATATTTGTCTTATTTTGAACCACTAATAAAGATTTTGCATTAACAGAGAGAGAGAGAGAGAGAGAGAGAGAACAGATAGAATATGCTTACCGGGAAAGGTTTCAGCAGGAGGATTTTCATCGAACGAACTTCCACTGACACTTGCAGGAGTGCACGTATTGAAAATAGAAGCTGCAGAGTTACCCAAGGGAGATATGAAATCATCGTATTCTTCCCATTTAGTCTCACATATATCCAAGGCAGAATGATTTGTTATGTCATCAGGAGTGATGGTAGAAGAATTTGAACTCTTTTCAGACAATTGATTCTTTGCACTCAGTGTCTTTGCCTCATGAAGTAAAGTGTCTAATAGGCCACTGTTCCGCGGTGAAAGACAATCTGACTGTAGTGTCCCAGATGGAGGAGACTGAATAAAAGCATCCACTGACTCTAGCAAAGCAGGAGGAGAAGATGAACCCCAGCTACTGAAATCAGTTTCTGGATATTGGAGTGAAGGGAGCTCCAGCTCCATAGCCCCGGCAGTGGGCTTCGAAGCTGAAAAATTACCATTTAGAAGGGAATGGCTACCCTGGTTTCCACCAAAAGGCGACAGATTCTTGGTGATGGGATCAGGATCATAGGTAAAAGACAAACCAAAAGATTGAGAAGTAAGTTTATCACAAGCATCATCTGGCGACTGGTCAAATGGTGAAGGCTCATTTCTAACACAACCATCATACCCAGAGAATGAGGTTGCTGAGTCTCGAAGACGTTTTTGGCGATGAACCATAGGAGGAGGTACGAAACCATAGTACTGAGAAGAACCAAAACCTTTCATCAGCATGCTACTTGTAGAAATATCAGGAAGTTCTGGGACATAAGTCAGAACTCCCTGGCTTGCCTTCAAACTGTCAAATATAACATCTGGTATCTCATAACTGTTAGTTTGCAGGAGATCTTGCTGTCCTCCATCCCCACTAGCATTTTCATTTAGTTGGTTCTCTAGATTTGCTTGACAAGTTATTTCAGGGGGATAAAGAGGTAAACCAGCACGCTGGCGCCTCTTGATTCGGGTATTCCAATAGTTCTTTATCTCATTATCTGTCCGACCAGGCAACTGAAATTGGCAAGGAATTGAATTTTAAGATAAGATAATTAATACTTAAATTTACATTAATCCAAGCATAAATATCCATGCAAGTAAATGGAGACAACCCTTTTGGTATTAAAAATATAGGACTCCAAGCTCAAACAATATATCAATAGCTTTCTTTAAACTTATGTGACATATACCTGTCCAAATTTAATAAAGACTGATCTCAGAATCCAATAAGCACATAACAATTAATATTGTGATTTTATCTTCCTTATAAAACTAGCATGTCCAACACTAGCTTCAACCAGCTTTTCAAATTTTGAAAGGATGCAGAGAATCTAATGTGGCCCATCAGATGATTCTAGAAGGTGTGTATCTGGCTTGGGAGAGAGGGGGGGGGGAAAAAGAAAGCCAAACAAACATACAAACAAACTTGAGACCTGTTCTTTGTGCTGCTAATAAAATGGAGATTGGCCATTTCCCTAAGCGTGTGTTTGATTGTCGGATATGAGGTGGGGGATTTGATTGTCAATCTGTGTACCCCACCTAATCCCATGTTTGATTGGCAAAAGTAACTTTGGACATATAGTCTAGTCCAGACTGCTAATCCCCTAAAACCGGGGATATACAATACCTAGTGAAGATGGCATTGTATATCCCTCATTCTGTAGATTGTTTCCCGCCAATATTCAAGGGTCCAAAATTACTTGACTTCAAATCTCACGTCAAATCATATCTTCTATACTACTTTGTATCCCACAAACCAAACACTAAAAGACTAATCCCACATAAAAGTTTAATCCCATATTATATCTAATCACATATCTCATCTCATGGTATTACTCATCCCTCGTCATCCAGTCCCTCTGAACAAACACAGCCTAAGAAAGTCCAAGCTATATATTGGGAGGCCAAATGGTCTTTTATGTGGTTGGTTTCCCCAGCGGGAGCATCCCAAGTATAACACAATTTTTTTCCCAGGCCAGTGCGATCTGGCAAGTTTTCTAACCATATTTTTCCTAAAACCAATGAGAATTGTTTTGCTTCTGGGCCATCTCTGGGCAGTTGGCACCTTCGACCCAATGAGCCACCTGGATCTCTTCCTTTTGGGCAAGCAGGATAATGGCAGAGATCAAAAACAAGCTTTAATTAGAGCGCAAAGAGGTTCTGGAGGACTGAAAGGAGATAATCCTGATTGCAACAAAGAAGCGTTTTGGTAGGGCAAGCCTTTTCTGGAGCATGGATACTAGGCAGAGGATGTAAAGGTTCAGATAACCTGCCAGAATTCTCCGGTTGGTAGCTTGGCTTGGATATTGTAGATGAGGAAACCAAAACCATTGGGATTTTTTAGAGATGCAAGGGGATTGGAGGGAGAAGCAATAGTAATGTTTGATCCCTGTTATAATGTTAACAGTAAACCATGGAAGGACAGGTCAGACATGAAGATTATTGTGACCTTGAAGTGCACCTCAGTGGCTGCGTTAAGCCCACGGGATTCATTAGCAAATGCAGGATTGTCAAGAATTATGAACTGGGAATGGGGTTAGATAAGGAAGAACATGCAGGCCCAGGTCTCACATTGTGTTCTGAGAAGGGTGAAGGATTTTAGCAAGTACTTGGGCATAACTAGCAATGGTTTTGAAGAAATTATGAGGTTATTCATAGCCATTGCAGAAAGGAGAATGCAAAGCAAAAGCAGCACAAAGTCAACCATAAATGGACGGAAAATCAGGGAAGACGAGGGAACTGAAAAATCTGATGAACTCCATCAATTATGAGAAGCCATGTATGGTTAGTGAAGGGTAGAAGCAAGAAAGTAGGGGATTGTTGTTCACTGCAAATGAGGACCAAAATTCTAAGTTACGACTTGAGGGGCCCCTTGTGTAGTAAATAAGGTTGCGGTAAAAGCTATTTTGAAACACCATAGGGCTGAGGTGATCCATCTGCAGAAAAGAAAAGGGAACTGATAACTGTTGATGATGTTCACGGGTTGAGGATTGGTAGATCTGTTGGCTGGATCTTTCTAGCAAAAGTAGGCAATGCACAAGGAATTATTCTTATGTGGGATGGGAGGGTGGTGGATTGTAGAGGAGAGCAAGAAACGAACCTTAACTTTATCCCTTCTCCAGAGGTGTGTGGAAGATGGTTGTAGATGGTCCTAACCAGGTGTTTATGGGCCAGTGGTTGACAGAGAGATTGGAGCTAGTGTTTATGGGCCAGTGGTTGACAGAGACATTGGAGCTATGGGAGGACCTAGCTGCCATTGCCTTTAGGTAGAATGTTTCTTGATGTGACTTTAACGTGGGCAAGTTCCCAACCAAAAGGAGAAGTTTTGGCATAATTACATCCATGAGCTTCTCGTCATTCATTAATGACAAGTAACCGTGGACTTCCCACTAACAAGACGTTGTTACACTTGGGCAAGTAGTCAGTCATCTTCTAGGACAGACAAGTTTTTGGCTTAGATGCAATGGGAAGAATACTTTATATCTATAGTACCATATTTGCTTCCTTGGTTACCATTGGGTCATGCCACAATCCTTTTGGATGCCAGTGGAGTGAATAAAGGAAGGTTTCCTTCATATTTGAAAATATGTGGTTGAACTCAAATGGTTTTGTGGATAGGGATGCAAGAAGGTGGTCTCATCATCAAGTGCAGAGAAATCACAGTTATGTGTTGGGTAGAAAAAACTAAATTGCTCATGGAGGAGTTGCAGAGATAGAACAAAGCGAGTTTTGGCAAGTTGGCAGGACAAAAGGCACGGTTTTAGTAAATATCAAAGCTAAAGATGATTTTGAAGGTGGAGATGGGCTCACAGATGCAAACAAAGCCGGGACGATACCCTTAAGGAAGAAATTTGTAAGATTACTAATATAGAAGAAACATGTAGCCATTAGAGAGCAAGAGTTCTTTGGCGTAAGGAAGAGGGATAAAAATATTAGTTCCTTCACATAGTGGCAAAAACTCATAGATATACCAATCATATTATGACTAGATGTGTCGATTATATTGGGAGAATGAAGATAGGAGATAAAGAGTGTTGATTGAGGAGCAGGAGGGGTTATAGATGGGGTAATGTGATTCTACAAGGACCTGTAAACTGATTCAGGGGTTTGAGGGTGGATGGATTGGAGTTCAGCCAAATCTTAGAAGAGAAATACAAATTAGATTGGAGAGACTTTTCTCAGAAGAACAAGCAGTTGCTCTGGAGTCGTTCAATGTTAACAAAGCACTAAGTCCAAAAGTATCACAATAGCTTTCTTCCAACAATGTTAGAACTTTGGCACTAAAACCTCTTGGTACTGTCACACCCTCTTTCCGCAATCACAATAAGAATTTTAGGTCCATCAGCCTTTCAAGAGCAATCTAGCCAAAGTGTCAGTTTTGAAGGGAGTGCTAGGAGAGCTCACCGCCAACTCTAAAAATAACTTCTCAGAAGGGAGACAACTTTGGGATGTTTTGGTGTCAAGTGAGGTTTTTGATTGTAAAGATATTCTCAAAGTGTTGGTTAAATTAGATATAGAGAAGGCTAATGATCAGGTAAATTGAGAATTTTTTTTTTTTTTTTTTTTGGTGTATATGCTTGGAAGAATAGGATTCAGAGATAGATGGAAGAAGAGGATTGAATGGCACATTGCCTTGACAAGATTCCTTGTGTTAATGATTGGCACCCCCAGCATGTTATTTGCAAATAAAAAGAGGGTCTTGAAACAAAGGGATTCTCTATCTCCTCTTTTGTTTATACTCATGATAGAGATTCTAAATAAGATGATTGGGAAGGCACATAAGGGTGGCTTCCTGAATTCAGGTTTACAAGGGGATTGCTTAGCTACAAGTCTCAGACCTCCTTTACACAGACAACACAGTTATATTAGGTGGGACGAAGACGAATTAGTTAGGATATCTTCAATGCATGCATTTGTGCATTGAAGCAATATCACGCTTGAGAATGAACTTGAGAAAATCCAAGATTATCCATACAGGACTGGTAGTCGATGCACATGATTTGGTATCCATCCTTGGATATGGTTTGGCCTTATTACCATCTGATCAACTTGACTTGCCTTTGAGGTCTTTGGAATTAAAAGCATGTTTAGGATGGGATGACCAAGAGATTCCAAAGGAGACTAGATCTGTAGAAACAATACTATTTATTGCAGGGGCAAGGCATACTCTTATTAAATCTACCTTGTCTAGGCAACCAATCAACTTTGTGTCGTATCTGAATTCAAAGGTTGTGGAGGCAAAAACAAAAAGCTTGAGAGAGTAACTTGTCTAGTAGGAGAAAAATCTTCAGAAAGTACCTTGTCTAGTAGGAGAAGTGGAGTAGGGATTAGATGCTGGAGAACTTCAACAAAGCCTAAAGCCTTACTAGGAAAATGGATGTGGAAATTTGCTTGTGAGTGGGACAAGTACGAGAGGAAGTAGAAGTGATGAAGTACGAGTTCAAAGGGTGATTGGACCACTCCAAAGGTCTCTATATCATGGGCAACGTTTACAAAAGAGTATTCAAGGGCTCTTAAATGTTTGTGTGGAGCACATCAGGTTGGTGGTGAGAAGAGGAAATGTTGGCGTCATAAGTGAACTGGAAACCTTATATTGGGAGAAGCTTTCTCCGCCACCTAGTATTTGGCAATTGATATGAAGCATCAAAAGCAAATTATGTGCGGATGATTATTAGTCAGGTAGATTGGGAAATCGTATTAAGGAGATCCTAGCTTGATTGGGAGTTAGAGGTCTACAAGGAGTTTTTTCAGGCAATTCATTCTATTAACTTAAGGGGTAAAGAGTAGGATGCAAATAATTTTGCCAAGGCGAAATTAAGGGTAAGGACCTTTTGCCAATCACTGGTGAGTAATAGAGTTGTTGATCAATAATCACAGACTTTGATTTGGTTAGATAGTGCACCTACTAATGTGACCTTCAACTGGGTTTCTCACTATTGATAACTTGATCAAAAGAAGATGTCTTTTTAGTCAATTGGTGTTGTTTGTGTAATGATGATGAGGAATTAGTTCCATATCTTCTTCTTCATTGTTGTGTAGTTTAGGAGTTGACATCCCATCGACCATTTTTAGTGTGGTGTAGGTGTTTCAAGACTGGTGTCCCAAACCCCTTTTAGTTGGTAAGGTGTGGAGTAAGGAGAAAAGCCTGGTGTAACTACTTTTTGCTTATTTAGGTCCAATTGTTGTGGGAGGGAATAAAATAGAACTTTTCAAGAAATTGAAGAGTTGTTATATAGATTGAAGCACTGCCTTTGTCTATAATGCATAGTTAATACATACACTCACTTATAATAAGAAGAAGGGGTGGGGGGGGGGGGTAAAATTAATCTCTAACTTGGAACATGTACCATTTACTTACATGTGCAGCCATCCGAGCCCATTTGTTTCCCATCTTAGCATGGAGTTCAATGATTAGCCGTTCTTCCTCTTGAGTGAATGCCCCTTTCTTCAAGTTAGGCCTCAGGTGGTTTGCCCATCGAAGGCGGCAACTTTTACCACAGCGGAACAGCCCTGAGTGCTTTTGAACGGCATTCCAGTTGCCCTCTCCATGCTTCCTAACATATTCCACCAAAATGGCATCTTCTGCAGAAGTCCATGGTCCTTTCTTCAAAACAACTCCTCCATTCACACTTCCACCACAATTACCTTCATCAATCAAAGGTGAACCAGGATGATCCTTGGAGAGCATCTCATCTTCACTCTCATTTGTCAAATGGCTCATCTCTGTTACTCTGACCTGACCTCAATATTGTACCAACAGCTCAGAACCATTCAAGTGAAAGGAAATTACCCTGAATAGAAAAAGAAAAAAAAAGAAAAAAAGAACAGAACAAGAGAGGGATGGCATATCAAATGCAAATCTCTCAAATTCAAGAGATAAAGACAATCCTAGCACTTGGACCCATGGCATTGAGGTTGACAGACCAGACACAAAGCACTAGCCTATGGGATGACTTGTAATAGATCTCAGAGAATAGTAAACAACTAGAAAAAATTGATCCAAGCTTCTAACTGGAAGGTAATAAGAATTATCATAAAACACTACCTTCAATACCAATAAGGCAGTAAACAATATCATTTTAACCACTTGAATAAACCACAAACTATAAATCAACTTATTAGATTTTTTTTCCTCCTTTTTATCAATGAATTCTTTAATAAAGGTATAAATTAGGAAAAAAAACTTTAACACTGAGAAGTCAACAGCAAAAAGTCCAAGGTCTTTTATGGAAATACAAGGTCCATGAAATGTTAGACTGAGGGCTAGAACTGTTGATAAAACTTCAATTAAAGGTTCTGGATAAAGCAATCTCCACTTGGAATACCTCTGAACTACTGACACTTACTAATTAATGCTATAAACAAAAAATTAGATAAATAAACAAAAGAATCATAAAAGCAAATTCAATGATAAATGTCTAAATTAACTTTTAAATGATGATTTGAAATGTCAACGTCAGTGTACCCCCAATAACTAGCACTTAAATCCAAGAAGAGATCAGCTGCCCAAAGTAAAAGAAAGGAAGTATAAATGTACTAGAAAACAAACAAGCCATTTTTCTGGCATTGTTGAAAATGGATGTGAAAAACAAAAAAGGTGTACATAATTGGAAACTAAGCCTGATAAACTGTTTGTAATCAATGAGTACATGCAATATTATTATTATTTTGTTTTATACAATGGCTTAGAATTTCATTACCATAACATGTTTCAATTTGCACAGTTTGGGAACATTTCAAAAGCAAAAACAAGGCTATTAAAATCAAGATTGTACCTAAAATCGACTGACAGTCCTAACACAAAAACATAGTCTAATTATACTACAATTTCTTCATTTAGAGCTTTTGATTCTTTCTTTTTTTTTTTGGATAAATAAAGAATTTTATTGATTGATTGAGAGAAGAGAGAGAGAGCAAGAACATGTATCAAGAAAATGCTATGCACAAAAATCCACCTGTATCAACAAAACAAACCCTCAACAAAGCTCATAAAAGATTCTATCTTTAGTTCTATACTCCTTTTACCCAACTATACAATTAAAACCTTTAAAGTATTTTAGTATGACTTATATAATTGACATTAAAATATTAATTTCACTAAAAAGTGTTTAGTGTGACCTATACAATTGACATTAAACTAACTTCATTTTAGCTTAATTTTATTCGATTAGAAATATATTTGTAACCTTTTGTTATAGGTCTCTTGGTTTTCATCCTAACTACTACATTAAATTCACGTTAGTCAATTTGGTGGAACAATACACCTGCTCCTCAACTAATATAGTTACACAATCAAAAAAATCTACCGAAAAATTAGGTGGCATTTGCTTTGCATTTCTATTTTCTATTTTATGTTTTTGTTTTTTATTTTCTGTTTTATGTGTTTTATATTTTGAAAATCCCAAAACAAGAAAAATAGGAAAACACATTTAGTTTGACATCTTCTATTTTTCGTATTTTGAGATTTTCCTTATTTTAGGTTAAAAACGCTCAAAATAACTTTTGGTCATTTTGTATTTTATGCATAAAACCTATTTTCTATTTTTTAAAACAGATTTTGAAAAGAGAAGTGACCAAATACAGTTTGAACTGTTTTCCTTGTTTTAAAAAACACAAAAAGAAAAATACGCTCAAAACAAGTATGCACCTTAACATTTGGAAACCTCGTAGCTTATCACTTGGGGACCAAAAAAAAAAAAACCATAAAACTCTATTTTAATTAAAATCCATAAAAGTCTATTTTGTTCAATAAAATTACACCAAAAAACCTCAATTTTTAAAATCGGTAAAATCGCCAATTCCGAAAATTGAGATTTTAACTATTTTAACCCCATTAAGACTTTTTCATGCAATTCAACAAGTTTTCTCACCCTAACATTGTAAAACTATAAAACTTTAAGATTTAAATCGAGATTATAACAACCTTGAACAATAAGAATAATTTAAAAAAAAAAAAAAACAAATATATTACAATGTTTGTAAATACAAATTGAATTATATTTAAATTTACAAAAGACTAATTATTGATTAAACAATCATATTGAAATTTATACAACTATTGAGATAAAAGAACAGGTGTAAATTTAAAAAAAAAAAAAATCAATTTTGCTACTCTCCAGTACTTGATATATGAGACAATAGCAATAACATGTGTTCCCATAACACTGATGGTACTTGAACCATTGCGACAAATCAATGTTGCTACAAACCATTAAAGTGTAAATGATTTAAAAAGTGTGCAAGAACCCAACAAAATAAGGTCTAAAACTTTACTGATACAGTAGCAATAACAGTGTTCCTATCATTGATAATACATTAACATGGTAAAATACAACATTTATATTTTTCCTCAACAGAACATTTACGAAGAATCCTATATAATCCTATATAAAAGTGATCTTCTCAGTCATATATTTGAGTGGCTTTCATAGAATCATTACGTTATTCTACTACTTTGTTTTGGCCACTCAGGAAATTGAAACATTTTGAGGCTATTTTGGTAGGTTTTGTTCCTTGCTTTTCGTTCCAACCTCTTAAACCAAAACATTTTGAACCTTTTTGAGTAAAAATTAGTAGTTTTGTTCCCTGCTTTTAAACTATATATACCTACACACACATCAATCCAAGTATGAACAATTAAAAAAAAAAAAAAGACAAAATCAACGTTTAATTTGCCAGAAAACATAGATCTAATTCCAACCAATTGATACATTGGAGTTTAAAAAATAATTGAAAAAAAAAAAAAGCCCAAAGCGGGATACATTATAGGAATTGAAAAGCAAAGATGGGCGGGAAGCAAACCTAAATTGAGAAAGGCACTGATTATGACAAGCACGCAGTAAGCCTTTGTGGGGGGCTGCGGGGCACTCTCAGAAAGGAAAATTCTGGAATCGATTTGTTGACAGCCAGAAACGAGCTGAATAAGAAGCTCAAAAACAACAGGACGGGGTGGAAAAACAATTACAAATTACAACCTGAAAATAACAAAACAAACTGTGCATGTAAGTCGAGAATTCCTCCTGAATCAGGATTGATTTCAAAACTAATTGAAAAAGCAATCGAAAGGATAAATTAAAACCAAACAACATTTCATAAGAAGAAGAAGAAGAAGATAAAAAAAACTCCAAAATTTCACAAGATTAGAACCCTAAATTATGGCGAATCACAACAAGACTGACAAGTCTGAGGTTGATCAGCCTACAGATGAATTAAATTGGACAAAAGGGAACAAAATCAACGCATATAATATGTATATGATATAATATATATATATATATAGAGAGAGAGAGAGAGAGAGACAGAGAGAGCCCTTTTTCGTGAATCGTCAATTACCTGAAACAATGAAGGAAGAATGAAATATCAAAGAAGAAAACCACAAAAGCGAAATGCGAAATGAGGTTGGAGAGAAACAATTAGGGATGGGATGGAATTGAATGGATCCGAACGTAGAGCGAGGAAAGAGAGATTGGAAGCAAAATGGCGAGAGAAGCAGAAATATAGGAGAAAAAGGAGGAGAGCGCACCAAAATTGAAACAGGTTGAAGAAGAGAATGGATTATACACATTTTACATGCATATAGATAGAGAGAGAGAGAGAGAGAGTACCTAACGCTAAGGCTTTCCCTCCGCTCTTTCCGCCGCAGCGGCACCTCCCCTCCTGTGCCCTGGTCAGCACCAGCCGCAACATATTATTATTGTCTGTCTACATTTATGCTTCCTTGTGACTTACTATTAATAAAGGCTCCATCATGTAAAATTTTTGCTTTAAAATTATTTTAATTACAAAAAATAGTTAGTTTACGCTGTGATGCACTGATCAACTATTATTTATTTAAGAATATAATTAATTGACTCTCATCAAATAAATTACAGTTTTTAATCTGAAAAGTTTTAAAGATGACTTATTATTTTATTAATTACTCATATTAAATTATTCTCATAATTCATATAATATAAATATTTTTTGAGTCAGTTCACTCACTATTACTCAGGTGGAATATCTCAAATATAAGATAGCATTTGGCCAAAAACATTAGCAGCTAAGCCCCGTTTGATGACCATTTCGTTTCCTGTTTTTTATTTTTGTTTTTATTTTTTTTAAAAATTAAACACAAAAATACGTTTGGTAAATTTGTTTTCAGTTTTCATTTTTTAAAAAAATGAAAATTATTTTCAAAATTTTTAAAAATTATGAAAATATTGAAAAAGTGTTTTCTCAAGTTTTTATTTTCAGTTTTCAATTTCTTATACAACTACTAGTTACAACCATTAATTACTATCATCCACTAGTTATTACCAATATCCGACCACCGCCGCCACTACCTTCTACTCATCTCCGCTCACCACCAAATATATTATTATTTATTATAAAAATATTAAATTAATATATAAAATATATTAATTTATTAAATTATGTTAATATATTAATATATAAATTAATATAAAAAATTATATTAATATATATATTAATTTTATTAATATATAAAATTAATAATATATTATTTTTATTTATGTAAAAATATATTAAATATAATTTAATTAATAATTACATTTATCAATAATTAATTTAATATATTAAATTATATATTAAATATATTAATTACGTAAATTATATTAAATATATTAATTAACCAAATTATATTAATTATAATTGAATTTAATTTGTTAAATTAATATAAAATTATTTTATTAAATTATATTTAATTAATAATATAATAAATTATATTTAATTAATAATATAATAAATTATATTTAATATATTTTATTTTTATTGAATTAAATTATTTTAGATATAATTAAAATAAATACATTTAATTAATTTAAATTAAATTAATTATATAATTAAATTTAATTAATTAAATTAATATAAAAATAATTTAATATAAATTGTTTTTAATAGATAATATAATTAAATTATATTGCATATATTTTATTTTATTTTTATTGAATCAAATTATTTTGAAAAAATAATATAATTAAAATAATTAAATCTAATTAATTTAATTAATTAATTAAATCAATTAAATTTAAGTAATTAAATTAAATGAAATTAAGTTAATTGAATTAATTACTTTAATTAACAGGAAATATATTTTATTAAATTATTTTTAAAACTAATTATAATAAATTATGTTTATTATATTTTATTTTTATAGAGTTAAATTATTTTTAATAATTAATATAATTAAAATAATTAAATTTATTGAACTTAATTAATTAACGACTGTAAGTACTAACTAATAATTATCGTTGTCAAATGTGTTTTCAAGTTTTTATTTTTTCTTTTCCTATTATGTAAATGAAAACAAAAAATTAAAAAGTGAACACAAAAACTAAAAAACTGAACATAAAAACTAAAAACTGACAGATTTATCAAATGGGCCCTAAGCTACCAAGTACTAATTTTTGACTTTTTTTAAAATTATTAAATTTACCCTCTCGTATTTTAAAGTTTTTTTTTAATCTTAAAGAGTAAAAATATCAAATTATCAAAAAGGTAAAAAACAAATTACTAAGGGGACCGTTTAGTAACGCTTTCATTTTTTTGTTTACGTTTTGATGTTTATGTTTTCTCTTTTTTTTTTTTCTGTTGCCCTTTTTTTTTCTAAAATGAAAACTAAAACTATGTTTAGAAATACAATTTTATTTACAATTATTAATTTTTTATTTTCATAAAATATTTAATTTTATTAGTTTTTCAAAAATTAATTAAATTTAATAAATATATTTTATATTAATTTAATTTAATTATATTATATATTAAAAATAGTTGAATAAAATATAAATATTGTATCATTTAATCCAGTAAATATAAAATATATTAATTATAATTTAATTATATTATTTACTAAAAATAATTGAATAAAATATATTTCATAATAATTTAAATAATTTAATTAAAATATTTATTAAAAATAATCTAATAAAATAGTATTCATATTAAATTAAATTAATTGTGATATTTATTAAAAATAATTTAATAAAATATATTTAATATTATTTAAATTAATTATTAAATTAAATTAAATCAAATAATTTAATCTTTATTAAAATAATTTAATAAAATATATTTATATTAATTAAATTATTTATTAAATTAAATTAATATGTTTTATTTTATTATCTATTAAAAATAATTTAATAATATATATTTCTTATTAATTAAATTAACTAATTTAATTTAATTATTTATTAGAAATAAATTAATAATAGATATTACATATTAATTTAATTATATTATTTATTAAAAATAATTTCTATTTAATAAAATATTTGAATAAAATAATTTATTTTAATATGATGTAACAAAAATGTATAAAATATAAGGACTGACAAAATGTTTACAACAGAAAAAAAACCAGAGTTAAAACACTTTTTTCTGTTTAAGTTTTCATTTTTTTAGAAACAAAAAAACATAAACAGATTTAACAAACATTTTTTTGTTACCAGTTTATAAAATTTCAAAAATATAAATAAAAAAACAGAAAATAAAAATGTTACTAAACGAAACTTAAAAAGTTAGCTTTTTTCTTCTCAAACACACCCAAAAAAAAAAAAAAAAAGCTAGATTTTTAGTACCGCCCACCAAAATTTGCTAGTAAGAGCACTGATTTGCTGACACAAAGCTTTGGGAAGTTTGAAGCACATAATGGGGTATATGGGGATGGCTTGTGCCACAACTTTTATAAGCACTTCTCTACCTGCATCATTGCATTTTGATTGCATTTTTACTCCGATAAAAGCCAAAGCTTCTACTTTGGAACTGTCCTAATTAGTTGCTATGCCCAAGTATTTAGAACCTTATCTCAACTCATAAATGCCAATGGGATTACCTTACTATCAAAGAACTCTTCTTAGACGAAGAAGTTAGAACTGTAATAGCCATGGTTTTAAAAAACGGTAACGGTCGCGGTAACGCGAAAACGAGATGTAACATATGTTACGTAACGGAAACGGAAATCGAAAGCGTGATTTTTTTTAACTCACTTAAATTGAACAGATTTTTATGATTTAATAATTAAAATAGATAAATATAAATTATTAATATTGTTTAATGATATAATTAATGATTTTATATCAATTAGTAATATTATGTTTTATATATACATAAATATTACTTTTTTTAAACCCCTCTTATATAATAATAAGACTATATATATGTATAAAATTGTTAATATTTATACAATAATAAACATAAAAATAAATGTATAATTATTAAAACAAAATAATATATGTTATAATATAACAATTATACTTAATTAATAATTTTTAATATAAAATACTTACTTTTATTTATTATAACTAGTATAAATTATATAATATATTAGTATAATAATATTGTTAATTATATTAAATTAATATATAATTTTATTAAATGACTTTAACCTAACCATGACCCGAATTTGACCCAGTAACCATATGGTTTGTTAAACTTCTCTCGAGTTCCCAACATTACTTCAGCTTCCTCAAGAAGCTTCTCGTATACCAACACCCTTCTTCATAATTGCTTCCCACCTACCTCCGCTAACTCTCCTTCACATCTAAACCTTCCATTGTCTACAGTTGGATGGCTGAGATGGAGAAGGCCAAAGATTGCTTTCTAGACTTCCATTTGTGCTGATCGATGGTTGAGGTGAGGGTATCCTTTGGCTTAGTTAACTGTTTGAATTCTTAACATCTTTCATCTGCATCCTCCAATCTCTCTCTCCATCTTCTCACCTACTTCTGTATTCTTCTCGTATTTCTTCTCATTCACTTATCTTTCTGTAATGACTGAATGGATCTATTTATGCTGGTTATGATCTTCGAAAAGCTTTGCTTCTCCTCATCTGTTTCTTTTTTATTTTGTTTTGTACGAGGAGTTCTGTATTGTTTCATCTTCTGTAGTTATTAGGTTTCGCTTCTTCGGTCTTCTTCTTCAAAAACTGTCGTAACGCCACCGTAACGGGCATTACGGTGTGATTACTGATACGCACCCTGTAACGTGGCCATAACTGGCTCAGAGGTTGCCGATTCCGTTATGTAACGGGCGTTTCCGTTACGTATCGATGTTTTTTAATACCATGGTAATAACTATCTCTTTATCCTAGAGGCAAGATGCAATAAGCTCATTTGGCATTTCTCTAAAAATGGTACCTACTCAGTTAAACCAGGCTACCATGCATCTCTTATTCATAGAAGATTACAAGTCACAAACCTTGCTCTTCAAATACTCTTCCTTCAAGCCTATGGAATACAATTAAGAACTTGAACACTCTGCCCAAGGTCAGGCATCTTTTTCTAGAAAGCTATCAAGAATTTTCTGCCTACATATTCCAATTTGGCAAAAAAGAAATGTTCAAAAGACTCATCATGTCCTATTTGCCATATTGAAGAAGAAACTATTGAACATACCCTCTTCAGGTATAGTTGGACTAGGGTAGTATGGTTTGGTAGTAATCTTTCCTACAAATTAGACTCTTCTTACATAACCAGTTTTTCCAAATGGCTTGACAACATTCTATCTAATTTGGATAAAGGTACAGTAAAAAACACCACTCTTTCTTCCATCACATATCTCTATTGGAGTATTTGGAAGTCACGAAACAACCTTATTTTTAATGGTTCTCCTCTTTCACCAGCAGATACTATTTGTTATACTTCCATTACTTCCTCAAATTACTTGGAATCTATTCGAACTAGAACCCAGAAGACCAATGGAAATCCTCCGGAAATGCAAAACAATTCTTGGCAGCCACCACCTGAAAACTATTTCAAATTCAACTATGATGGAGCCATTAGTCCTTCAATGTCACGCCCCGGATTTTCATAACCGAATGCCTAGGGGTGACTTGGGATTTATTTGTTAGGTAAAAAAATAATATGATAATAACACGCTGTCACACCCCAGAATTTTCCTCCAAACTGGGGTTGACCCGCAAGAAAAATTTAAGATATTCAAAATCCCTTGTTTATCCCAAACAATATTTATAAGTCATTGGACTGAACCATTTGATGGGATTTCAACTACAGGGCACAAAATAAAGATAGAGAAAAATATTACAGAGCCATCTAAGTGTCCTAACCATGCGATTAACATTACATACCAAATAAAAGCAAATTAGGTCTATGCTTAATAATTACAATCATCCAACAATTGTTACAAACCAAAAATAAAGTCCTCCAGCTCTGCGCAGGAAAGAAGAAAAAAAAATAGATAATTCTTCTGATGGAATATTTAGAAGAAATTAATCTCTTTCCAGCTCATCTTCTGTATCCCTGTGCTTAATATCCTGAAACAAATATTCCTACAAGGGGTGAGCTACTAAAGCCCAGTAATCAGAATCTCCTAGGTGCTTATATGCAGTGGTTATAATACTACACTATATTAAGTGACCCATTACAGTAAATGTGTTTAGGTGGCATATTGTTTATGCAACAATTAATTCAATAGATCTCAACTGAATAATGTAAATTATACTTACAATGGTTCGATGAAACCGTCACCGTAACTACTATTTTACTTACATATAAAAATAGTTAAATATTGATGTGTGTACCACAATGAAGTCTGTGTCGCAGTGGTAGGGATCTCAGATTTAGATCTTCAAGGTCTCGGGATCAAACCCCGTAGCGATACAGGTTTTATATATATATATATTTTTATAAAATATTCATCGAGAGGAATTAAATATAATTAAATAATTCCAATACATCATTCATACATAACAAGAGAGGTTACTAGTCACAGTAAAATTTTGTAAAGGAGTTTAATCTGAATCGTCCTAAGATAATCATACTCCTATCCTCCTCTACCCCCAGCCTTGGGAACCAGTGACTTTACGGGCTTAGCATCCAATGCTTACCGACGGTGTCACCTACCAAAAACCTAGCCGTCGCGACCGGCTACCTGACTGGCCAGGTCAGAATGGAGCATCTCCCAAATAAAATACATGTTCCCATCTTCATCTAAAAGGTCATTTCTACCCACCCGTCACCCCATTGCCAAAAATAACTTTAGCACCGAGTGCCTTAATTTTTTCTCACCCTTTTACATTCTAAGGGTACCTTGTATGGAAATCAAACATTTTTAATAACAACCGGCAATGTTCCCGAGCGATGAATCAAAAGTGGGATTATTCAGTCACATGCAGTATATTTTTCAGCACTTTATCTAAATCCATAATTTAATAATAATTCTCAATAAATCAAAGATTTAACATAGTCACCAATATCATTATCACAAAGGTAGGTACTACACGTAAATTAACAAGTAGCAAGTAAAAAAAAATTTAGAATACGAATTAGTATTTTAGTTAATTGTTTTGACAAGTTTCCCGTACCAAATTTGATAAGAATAAAATTATTTCTAATGGTATATTAATTAGGCCGAGGTTGGTAGCTTAGTGGGTGGGCGACCCTAATTGCGATTTAAAGTCGCAAATTCAAACCTCATTGGCTGCAAATCTCAGTTTTTGCTTCTTTTACCTTTTATTTTATTATTTTATGGAATATAAAGATAATAAATAGCTCTTGGATTTATATTTAATTTTTAGCAAAATTTATAAGTTTTATTTTATTCAAAATAATTTAAATAAATTTCCAATCATCATCTTATTTATAACCAAACCCTTATCATAGGTTTTTGGCTTCAAGATATCCACAAATGTCCACAGAATTATTCCAATGTTTAGGAAGGTATTAAATGAGTTTCATTAAATTCACTTCATCATAAAAATATAGTTATATAACATGCTAGATTGACAAAACAATGCCTAAAAATAAATCAACTTCATTTAAGAAAGACCAAATGAAAAAAAAAAAAAAAAACAAGTCCATTGTTTCTTTTGGGCATTTTATCAAATACTTAGCATTTAAGTTTGAATAAGTCATCCAACTATCCATGATGAAACTGATTATCTAAGTCAATTATCATCAATATTAGAGTGTCAAATAATATATAATATCCAGTTTAAAATAATTTCATATCAATAGAAATTATTAACATGACAATAACTAACAGAAGGTAATTGGAAATTTAAATAAATCTTTAAACATAATATTCTAAAAAATCCAAACAAGCATCAATTAAAAACTAAGTTGAGACAGCAGCTTAAAAGAAAATTCATATAAAATAGAGCAAAACTCCAATATCTATAAACTTTATATCTGTAGAAACTAGACTTTAAGACCTAAAACTTTCATATTTCACACTTTTTAAAATTCTAAGGTCTAAAGGTGCAAAAACAGCCTTGAATTAAGTTTGTTCAGAAAATACAGTTTTACATATGCTCAGTATTTTTGGGCATAATTTTTGATTCACAAATCGGATTGATGCAATTCTTTTTGGGTTGGAAAGAAAACTGAAAGGGCTACAACTTTTATATTTTAGCCAAAACCTAATTCCACAGTTTTAGGGGTCAGAAGCACATAAGAAGTTACAAATAGAGAGCTGTTAGTATACTGAGTTACATCAGTCAAAATTTTGGCTTTCCTACCCCTAATATACGGGTATTTATTTTTTATCACAATCAAGTTTCATACTTCAAATCCAGAAAATACATCAAATATATTTTAGGAGGTTCGTCATCCTACTTCAATGAAGATATTAATGACCAAGTCTGAGAAGGAAAAATGAGTTAGCTTTGAACACCTCCCAAATTAAAAAATTTCAAGCCTTTCTTCTTCCTCCAAGCAACACCAAATCTTCAACCTCACTAATTAATAATTTATTATTATTTCTCTCCTATTTTCTTCTCTTGGAAGACACACAATTTATAGGGAATGTAAAGGAAGTGTCGGTAGAGAAAAATAAGTTCCACTACCTAAACTTGAAAACCACTAAAGTAGCATTATGCATTAGGTAGTATACTCCAAATAATCTAGCTTAGCCTTTTTGACTATCTAACCACATAATTAAAGATAGGTGTTGGAGGATGGATGAGGATGGGTGCCATGATCCGGGAATCATGCTAACTTTTTGACAATTTAAACAATTATGCTAGCTTTTTGACAAATTAACAAAATGTTTTAAATCATGCTAGCTTTCAAACAAAATGCTTTAAATCTTTGTTTGCTAAATAATTTGAAAATGATGCTTTAAGGTCATCAATGTAGGGGCTTCTCTTTAGTCAAATAATTTTGAAAGATGGTGAGAGTGTATGGAAGATGGAAAATGAAGTTGTCGGGAAATAATTTAGAGCAACTATTCATAAGTCAACTCATTGAGTGATAGAGTGAGTTGAAGTGAGTTGAGGTGAGTCAAAGAAAAGGGTTGACCCATGGGTTAATGGGCTTGGTTTGAGCCAAATAAGTAATTGGGCTAGGAAGTGTTTGGATAAAAATTTTAGAAATTCTACATTAAACTCCCACATAGGGTGAAATTCAATCCGAAAATATTTCCAACTAATTTTATTATTCCAAAAATTTTCAAATCCTCAATTTTCTAGATTTTACTATAACAAGTATCACCACCACACTTAAGCAATTTAATTAAGAAAAAAAAATTCAGGTTATTACATTCAAGAAATTCTGCAGCCTTTGCTGTAATCATCAAAGATGTTCATGGTACAGTTTTGGATATTAACTACGGTAGACTTCGTGTCCTTTTGACTCTGGCAGCCAAAGGATGGGCCATCCGAGTAGCTTGCTGCATGGCTCAAGATTGGAGGATTGAAAATGCTATTTTTGAATGTGATGCTCTTAATGTAATCTCTTCCCTGCATACCAGCAACAGCTCTTCTCATTTGGAGATTTCAGCAATTCTTGATGACATTATTTTATGGAAATCTAATAGGCAACGGACGTTATCCTGGTGTAGTAAGTCTACTAATGGTGCTAGTCACTTTCTAGCAACCAACTGCTTGAAAGGCCATCTCCCTACTAGGAATCCTTAATTTCATTACCCAGTGAATTTCTGTAGATTGTAAATAGGGATTGTCGTGTATTATGATCCATTTCTAGCGATATATATTCTCCCAGCTTCAAAAAAAAAAAAAAAATAGTAGCCAGTTGCAAGAAAAGTCAACTTTTTTTTTTTTCCAAACTCATTCTAAGAGTAATGGCCCAAGTGATTTTGTGACTCGAGAACTCTTCATTAACAAAAATGTCTTAATCGCATATTAGGGAAGCCTATCCTAATTATACAAGTAATGAAATTTAATAATTTAAATGTATTAGAAATTATATCGAAATGAAGCTCAATAGGAAAGAATGGTCGAGGACTCCTTAGATGCTTTAATACTTGAATATTTTGATGTGATGTGTGATAATAATTTGAAATAGATTGAGAGTGTGCTTATTTGTAGAAAATTTTCCAAAACCAAACAATACAAAGCAACCAAGAAACCACCCTAGTCGCACCATCCTTGTGCCAAAAAGTATTTTGGTCATTTGGTGGTTGAATGTGTCTATAACTTGATCATCAGGTTGATTTTATTAAGAACATGTTTGGTCAATCTCATGGCATGAATTGAAGTTATAGGAAGTTTTTGGGAGTGTTGGGCAAGTCCTAGGCATGTTAAAATGAAATTTAAAATTTTTAGGGTTAACTTGGTTAACGTAAGATTTTCTGTGACTAAATTATGAGTTTTCTAAATATTAGTAGATAGGAATGGGTTGAGATGGTGATAGGCCCTCTTGATTTCTTTAATTAACCCTTGTAGATAATTGAAGGATGACCTAGCTTTCTCGTTTTGAACATAAAGAATCCAGTGGTGTGCCACAATTGACCCCTAGGACTTTCTGTCAACTTTGAAGTGCTTCCTAGAAATTGATATGATCTAGCTCGATTGGACGGTTACATCAAGAAATATGTTCTTGACCTCTTTGTGAAATTTGAGGTCTTTATATGAATTAGGCGTTTAACTCCACTTTTATCGACAGAAGCTATTTTGAGCATATAACTGCAAATGACCTCCAAGATGTCCAATTGCCAATCCAAGACCCTTTTCAATGTTGTTGGGCATGTTCTTGAAGGTTTTGTAGCTTTCCATATTTGTCTATCTTGAAACAAGTGGTATGATAAATACAATTCTCCTAATGTGTCGGTAAAAGCCATTTTTGATCTCTAAATGGAATTCTACCACCACAAAATTGAGCCTATAAATAAAGATCTTCTCAACCCATTCTCATGACCACCTAACAATTACAAAAGCATTCAAGGCATCTAACACATTCCAAGGAGCTCTCAGAATTTTGTCTTCAACACTCGCCACATCAATATAAATTCTGCTCTTATGCATAATTTGCATAATCATTAGTCCTTATTTACTTGTACAATTAGGATATCAAGTCCTTAGTATGTAATTAAAGCTATTATCAATGAAAGAGACCTGAGTCATGAATCAATTATGTCTAAACTATTGTGCTCAGGCTAGTTATGGTAGATGGTGATGATTGAGATGACATGAGACAACATACATGTCTTCACATCACAAGAGGCATGACCTATAACATGTAGCTATCACATAAGTCACACTTACCATACCATGCTATAGCATATCTCACTATGTCACATGATGCCTTGTATCGTGACATGATATGTCACATCATGCTATACATGTTATATAATACCATATTAAACCATATCATCATACCATACAATGCTACATGATTGTACTCTATATTTAGAGAGGATATTATAATTAATTCAAGCCATTTTCAAAGTAAATCATGCTTTTTAACTTAATAAATTACACTTGATCAGAGTTTGGTTCTAATTATAAATATCGAGTTGAGGGGTACTCTGAATGCTACGCTACTTGGTTTGTTACTGTTGGACCCCAGTCTAAACCCTAGGCTGAAACTTCTAAGATCCACCTTGATAACTCCTCTAATATAATAACTATACTGACTGAGACCCACCTGGCTTTAAGGATCACATTACTCGTTCCCATCCTCCTCCTTATTTTGGGGATGTCCATACCTACCCCTACTACATAACAAATTCCTCGTCCCATCCCTGTTTACCCATTTACCTACTAAACATAATAACTTTTTTTATGAATAGTAAAAAAGAATAAGTTAATAAAAAAATGTACAAATCACTGAAATTCATCATTTTTAGTAAATAATATCTTTTCTAATTTGTTCATTTTTAGTAAAGAATACAGAATACTATTAAATAGAAAACAAATCTTTAAAATAAAGAAAAGTTACTTTTTACTACAGAAAAATAGCCCAATGCAATTATCATAATAAAAGAAAAAACACTAAATCTCAAGAATTCTCAAACATCACCAATTGCAAGTACGAGTCATCCATCGGAGTATCAAACTAGGTTTCACAATGAACCCCACCAGATGATAAGCATAGATATATGAACCTTTATGCACGGGCTTGAATCATAGTGTAAAACTTAATTTTGAATCCAAGAAAATATTTGAAATAATTGTTGTCTACTTACAAGACAAAGATGACACAGTAATAGAGAAAGATAATGAGAAATCATTGTCTTCAGATCTACACCCACCGACTTTAGTGTTTTCACATACGGTGGCTTTAAAGACTCGAGAGAGAGATTATGAGAAGAATGGAGAGGAAAAACTCAAGAAAGAGATGATGAGAAGAACGCAGAGAGGACTCAGAGAAGAGAAATGAGAAAGCAAAGGTGGAAGCAGACTAGTAATAGAAAAATTAGGACTAGGTACTCTTCAATATATAAATATATACATTATATAAATATTAAAATAAAAATATATAAATTATATTTAAACAGGCACGGGGTAGGGTGGAGACTACCATACCATACCAATCCCCGTCTCCGTCTCTGTTCCTGTCCCCATTCTCGTTCAGGGATCACTTCAAAATCTCTATACCTATCCCCATTCCCGTCCTCATTATTAGTATCTTCAAACCCTCTCCAAATAGGATAAGTAAAGTGAGTACATGATGAGTACAAGTAATTTTAACACCCATAGCTAGCTTACTGCTCTAAATTGATTGAGTTGGTAGTTAAGATACAAGCAATGCCATTAACATGCCCTGCTAGGCAATACCCCTACATATGGCCATGCTAGCTGCATATATAATTTTATTCACAATAATTAATTTTTATTTTAATAAAATTTTAATTTTATTATATTTTTAAAAAATTAATTGAATTTAATAAAATATATTTTATATTAATTTAATTAATTAAATTATTTTAGAGTAAATTATACCTACCTCTCCTTAACATTTGGGTAATTACACTTAACATCCATAATATTTAAAAGTTAGACTTGCCTCCTTTACTTTGAAATGTTGCTGATATTGACCTCTTTCTAATAAAATCAGTCATTAAAACTTAACATAACATGTCAAAGTAATCAAAATTATAGTTTTTTTTTTTATTTTACCCTTCTTTCTCTCACTTTTTGTCAGTTCTCTTTACAAAAATTCTAAAAAACTTTTTAGTTTCACTTATTTTTTCCTTAATTTCGAGGATTTTTGTAAAGAAAACTGATGAAAATGTAAAAAAATGATGGATAAATTAGGAAAAAAATCTAAAATCTTAGTTATTTTAACATTTTCTGTTAAGTTTTAACAATTGATTTTATCATAACAAGGTTAATGTTAACAATATTAAAAAATAAGATAAGTGTAACTTTTAAATATTGTGGGTGGTAAGTGTAATTACCTAAATATTAAGGAGAAGTAGATGTAATTTACCTAGTATTTTATTATATTATCTATTAAAAAGTAATCTAGTTCAACAAAAATAAAATAAAATAAAATCATATTATAATATAATTAATTTTTATTTATTAAAAATAATTTAATAAAATGTATTTCATATAAATGAATTAACTAAATTAAAGTAAATTATTAGTATTTTCAGACCCTCTCCAAATAGGATGGGTAAAGTGGGTACATGACGAGTACAAGTAATTTTAACACCCCTAGCCGGCTTGTTGCTCTAAATTGAATGAGTTGGTAGTTAAGATCCAAGCAATGCCACTAACATGCCATGCTAGGCAATACCTCTGCATATGGCCATGCTAGCTGCATGTATAACAAACTCTCTTCCCTTCCTGTTGCTTGAGCCTAAAAACAATCACGCCTATTTGTGGACACTTAAATTTGATATGGCCTTGCTATCCGCAAGTATGGAAAATATAGGGACCTTAAAAAGAAGCCTCAACTACTACAGACTAAACTAGACCTGAACTACTCTATTGTGTTTGCATGATCGAGGTACAAAAAATTTGTCCCGTTGCCTTTTCTTGTTTTATTTGCCCTGTGGCTATCATACACCCCTACTCTATTTGTTGCTTTTTTTTATTGAGCCCTGATATCCAAACCATATAAAGAAAGACTGGTATTTACTTTGTTTAGACATATTCATTTTAAGGATCCTAACTTTGAGTTATAAGTTTTGTTCTGTGCCATGAATACTCAAATATACATTACCAGATACCATTACAAGCATGGACTTTACCCCCTGTTTTTTTCAGGATCATGATGTGAACTCATTGAAACAATAGACATAACAGACTCTAGTGATAACGATGACTAGTCTTTTATCAACCAGCTTATCAACATCTCAGCTTTATGTATTGCAACTTTATATATTTGTGTAATAATGGAGTGTATACTGTCATGAATGACGCCCCAGTTTTTGTTGTTTTGCAATCAGTATGTAGTGACATCATTGGTGATGTCTTTGCTTTTGTGAGTTTGTAATAATGCTGATAGGCTTTGTTAGCCATTGTTTGTATAATATTTTGAAGTCTAGATTTGAGGTCCACTTGGACCTTCCTCTCTTGTTTATAAAAGGAGATCACCTCCTTAGTTAGAGGTAGAAGAAACCTTTGTAATAATCAGTTGTTACAATATTAAGTTTGCTATATGCTCTTTGTCTATGTTCCTCAGTTTAGTCAATTATTCTTCCTATGAATCATTATTTCTCTTTTAGTCTATATATTTTAAGTATTATTCTTCAATTTTCTACTTATGTTTTCTGATTTTATTTTCTATTGTGGTTTTTTCTTATAGTAAAAACTGAAATTACGTTTGAAAATACAATTTTATTTATAGTGATTAATTTTTATTTTAATGAAAATTTAATTTTATTATATTTTTTAAAAATTAATTGAATTTAATAAAATATATTTCATATTAATTTAATTAACTAAATTATCTTAGGGTAAATTATACCTACCTCCTCGTAACATTTAAGTAATTATACTTAATATCCACAATATTTAAAAGTTAAACTTACCTCCTTTATTTTGAAATGTTATTAACATTGACTTTCTTCTAATAAAATTAGTTATTAAAACTTAACATAACATGTCAAAGTAATCAAAATTTTATGTTTTTTTTTTATTTTACCTCTTCTTCTCTCATTTTTCATTAGTTTTCTTTACAGAAATTCTAAAAAAAACTTTTTAATTTTACTTATTTTTCCTTAATTTTGAGGATTCTAGTAAATAAAATTGATGAAAATGTAAAAGAATGATGGATAAAATAGAAAAAATATCTAAAATTTTAATTATTTTAACATTTTTCTGTTAAGTTTTAATGATTGATTTTATTAGAAGGGCGTTAATGTTAACAATATTTTAAAATAAAATAAGTGTAACTTTTAAATATTATGGGTGGTAAATATAATTACCTAAGTATTAAGGAGAAGTGGATGTAATTTACTCAGTATTTTATTATATTATCTATTAAAAACAATCTAGTTTAATAAAAATAAAATCATATTATAATGTAATTAATTTTTATTTATTAAAAATAATTTAATAAAATCTATTTCATATAACTGAATTAACTAAATTAAAGTAAATTAGTCAAATTAATTAATTAACAAATTAAATTAAATTAAAAATAATTTTATTTTAATAAAATTTCTGAGTAAAATAACTCATTTTAGTATGATGTATCAAAAATAGACAAAATGTTAAAAGTGAAAAAAAAATTTATAATGAAAAAAAAATAAAAGTGAAAACACTTTTTTGTTTATATTTTTTGTTTAGGTTGCATTTTTTTGAAATAAAAAATAAAAATAAGTTTAATAGGGATGACCATCTCGATTAACCCGTCCAAATCCGACCAGTTGAATGGATGTGAAATTTAAATTTTTTTCTAAGATCGGATTTAGATTTAAAACAAAAAAATTGAATATCGAATCGGATATGGAGATAAGACCACCTCCGCCCCAAATCTATTTCGAATTCGATATTCAATACGAATATATCCCAATCTATCCAAAAAATATTCTTATGAAGATGGAGTTTTAAAAAAATAACCGTTAGGAGTTCTAGAAGATTCAAAATTTGGATTCAGATATTGTCATATCCTATCTCTAAAGTTTAATACATTTTTGTCGCCAATTTTAAACATTTGTAAATATAAATAGAAAGAAAACAGTAAAGATAAATATTACCAAATGAACAAACGACTTTAGGCAAAGTTAAAATTATACACTTATCTGAATAATATTTTATTTTTAATTAAATTATTCAAATTATATCCAACAAATAATTGAATTAAAAATAAATTAATTAGTTCGTTACTACTTTATTTTGTTTTTATGAAATTTGTTAATTGTTTAGCTGAGGATGGTACTAAGTTTTATTAGAATTTATTTAAAAAATAAACTGAATAGTTATATTTACATTTTTTTAAATATTCACATTATATAATTAATAAAATTAGATAATTGAGAAATATTTAAAAAATTAGCTATATATATATTAGAATTCTAATTCTAACATAGATAGGCATTCGATTTATATATTCCTAACAGGTTGAATTCTAAAATTCAATATCTATTTATGATTTTTTTCAAAAAAAAAAAAATTGTGAGTTAGCCTTTTAAGGCATTTTTTTTTTTTACAATTTGAATTACTTTATTTTTTGTAATTTTAAAATTTTTTGATCAAATTGGCCGTTAGTGTAAAATAATATTTAAATTATTAAATTAAAAATGTATAAAATAATTAAATTTAAAAAAAAACTTGTGGTTTACTACTTTATTATATTTTTATGAAATTTGTTAATTTTTCAGCTACGGAATTTGTTGGGTTTTTTTTAAAATTTATTTAGAAAACAAAAATTGAATGGATATATTTACGTAATTTTTTTGTGAAATTTATTCACATTAAAGAATTAATAAAATTAAATAATTACATAACATTTAAAAAATTTGCTATCCTTGAATTGCAAATTCTGATATACTTAAAATTCTAATTTTAATGTAGATAGATACGGTTTGAAATTCTACTAATAGAATCATTTATCAATTCTTAAATTGATAAGATCATTTTGAATTCCTAAATTCTACTGATAAGATCATTTCTTAATTCCTAAATTGTATTGATAAGATCATTTTGTCATGGGAAATAGCTATCTACATTAGAGTTTTATGTATATTAGGATTTCTAATTCGAGAATAATATACCAATTTTTTAAAATGTTATCTAATTATCTAATTTTATTAATTATTTGATGAGGATAATTTTTAAAAAAATATATATGTAAATATATCTATTTAATTTATATTTTAAATAAATTCTAATAAAACTTAAAAATAAAATAAAGCAGTAAATTATGAGTTTTTTAATTTAATAATTCAATTATTCTTTTACGTTGTTGGCCAATTTGATCAAAAATTTTAAAAACAAATAGCCTAAAGTACATTATTTTTTAATTTAAATTACAATTTATTTAGATAAGTGCATATAATCTTATCCGTTTAAGCAAATTACCTAATGTACGTAAATATAATTATTTAATATATTTTCAAATAAATCCTAATTATAAAACTTAACAACATGCTTGCCTAAAAAATTAACAAGTTTCATAGAAATGAAATAAAATGGTATTACATAGAGCTAATCAGTTCATTTTTTTAATTCAATTATTTATTGGATATTATTTGAATAATTTGGGTAGCATTTGGTTTATTCTGTTTTCTATTTTTATTTTATGTGTTAAAAATTTCAAAACGAGGGAACAAAAAATGGTCTGTTTTCTTTATTTTGAGATTTTCTTTATTTTTTGTTAAAAATTCTTAAAATGACTTTTTGCCATTTTTCATTTTATGTGTAAACTCATTTTATATTTTCGAAAATAAATTTTAAAAATACAAGTAACAAATTTGTTTTGAACTGTTTTCCTTATTTTTAAAAATATAAAATGAAAAATAAACTCAAAATAAAAAATAGAAAATAAAAACAGAAAACAAAAAAATAAAAAATAGAAACAAACCAAATAACACCTTAATTAAATATACCTAAATTTATTTCTTCAACAAATGAGTTTGCCTGGATAAACCCATTTGTTCAAACAATTTAAAGTAAATTCGTTTATTCAACAATCAAATTCATTCAATATTTTTATTTAGACTCGTTTTTTGAATCGATGAATTTCGATAATTAACGTCGTTTGCACGCGTTACGGCAAATAAGAACCAAAACACTATCAACTCTGCATGTATTATCAGGGACTTGCCCATTCAAGTCATTTACCTTAAAAAAGTGGAGTTTTGTTTAAGGTAGAAAGCTTTTATCATCAGTTTCTCCTTTTACGGGCGGGGCTACATTGGGGGATACTCTTAACTTTTTAACTTCATTAAAAGAATTAAATTAATTTAAAATTAGAGTATATTAATTTTATTAAAAATTAAAATTAATTAAAAATTTTCTAATATGAAATAAGTTTATAAGAATCAAATTCAAATATTTTTTGTGTAATAAAACACGTTCTCCTCCTATACTATTGACATAATTAAATATTGAATACTTTTGTGTATAATATCAAAAAATAATATATATGACATGATAAATTTTATAAACAATAAAACTTAATAATAATTATATTTTTTTAGTAATAAGAAACATTCTTATTAAATCTCACGTGTCTCTAAAAGGATCAATTGAATCATTATATTATAAAAAGTATATTCACCAATTTAATGTTCATAAAAAATTCTAAGAGGTCGTTTGGAAGTTCAAAAACAAGAAAAAAAGTGAAATTTTTGATAGTTTTTTGTGTGTTTTTTTAGTTACATTTTTTTGTGTGTTTGGTGGAACAAAGTGTATTTTTTAGCCTTTTTTTACAACTTTTAGGTGTTTGGTAAACTTTTTTACTATAACAAATAAAAAAAGTGGTAACTTTTTGTATGTTTAGTATGTTTTTTACTGTAGCAAATAAAAAAATGATAATTTTTTGTTTTATTTTTTACTATAACAAATCAAAAAAGTAAAAAAAATTGTGGTTCTACCAAATGTACCAAAAATTACAAAATATAACTTTTGGTACTTTTTTACTAGTTTTTGAGCCTTCAAACGGACTCTAACTCTCTCTAAGAACAACGTTGCTACTTTTGTAATCCTAACTTTAAAATTACTTATTATCCTTTTTTTAAGCAATCGGTGCCTATTATCGAAAATTCTAGCTCAACCCCTACTTTTTACATTCACTTGAATTTGGATATTCAAATTATTTGTTGTATTTTCTTTGTTTTCCTTCTTTTTTTTTTCCCCTCTTTCCCACAAATGTTTGAAATTGGTTTGCTTTCGTTGAAAAACAGGCTCTCTGCAATGAGAAGGATTCGAAAAGCTCAAATATCGTAGCATAAACTGATTCTGGAATCATGAAGCATCGAATTACTTGTGTGGTTTCGCAAGTCGATTGTCATTCATTTTCACAATACACTTTTTTAATATTAATTACAAGTTGTAAATTATAAGATTTATTTTACCTATATTTTTTGTAATTTCAATCTTATACACTCACGTCTCATAGGTTTTATGAATATCTAACTAAATCCCTTGAGATTTATATTACATTTACTCAAATTTCCTCTGTTAGATTTTTTTTTATTCAAAAAGTAACTTTTAACTAATCCAATATTATGAAATTACCTTTATACCTTTATTATTAATAAAAAATATTTATATTATGATATAGTGTATCTTTTTTTACATCAAAATTACATTGCAATTAATTTATTAAATTTTTTTTTTTGGTAAAACCTTTTCTATATTGATTCTTTAAATTATTATGCGTTGCATTAATATTTTAAATTTATATTATGTATAAATAAGAAATTATACATAATAAATTATTATTACTTTTTTCTATTAATAATCTAATAAACTAAATATAAAAATTGAAATTACACTAATTAATTTATTAATCTTTTTGTAATCTTTTTTTGTTCTAGTACTTTAAATTATTATACTTTACGTTAATATTCTAAATTTATATTATATATAAATTAGTAATTCAACATGTACATAAATTATCACTACTTTTTCTATTAATAAATAATAATCTAGTAAATTAAACATGAAAGAGAGAAAAATTTAGTTTCTCATTTTCTTTCACTTCCTTTTCATTAATATCAAATAATAATGAATGAACCTTTCTCTCAATTTTCTTTTTTGTGCAATTTTGTTATATTAATAGTAATGGTATAAATGTAATTTATGGTATTAAATTGGTTAAAATTACTTTTTGGATGAAAAATCTAGCAGAGAAGGTCTAAATAAATGTAATACAAACTTCAAGAGTCTAGGTATACATTTATAAAACTTTTGAGATTTAAGTGTATAAATTCAAAATTACAAGAGGTGTACGTGAAATAAACCTTAAATTATATATGTTAGGTTGGTAGTGCTATTTTGGTCCACGCAAAACTGTTAGGGTTCTATTTAGTTTGTTATAAATCTCTAAAACTTATTCATTTCATCTCACTGTAAGTATCATACTTTGTATTACTCCAAACACACCCTAAGTATCGCAGAAGTCAAATGAGAAAACAATGAAATTACTATAATTCCCCTGCCCTCGACTCGAATGAAGAATTTTTTGGTTTCAATGCTTACCTGGAGAAATGTACGTTGAGCTGTGCCATGCAAGTTGCGACTGTATAATTGTGTAATATCAATTATTTATGTATGATTTATTGTCACTAATTATTGTAGACACAAATAATTGTAATTGTATGATTGTGTCCATTTTTCATGTAATTTTATCAAATTCGTTGAATTACTTTAAAAGAAATTTGTTAAATCATTGTAGAGGGAAAAAAAAAAAAAAGAGAATATAAAGAGTAAGAGCGCAAAGAAAATTACGATTAAAAATAAAAAAATATATTTAGTTCACTAAAATTTATCTAAATTTATAAAATCTTATAAATTTTTTTAATTTTTATCTAATTAACTTTTGTCATGCGTTATTTTTACATCAACTCTTTTATTTATTTATTTATTTTTTTGAGTCATCTAAACACCACAATTAGGTATGTTTAACAACAAAAAGTAAAAATATTAATTTTTTTATTTTTTTCACAAACCAAAAAATATATTATGTCAAAATTACAAATGTAAACTTATAGATATTCTTGATTTTTATGCATGATGACGAGAAAATTAATTTTTTAAATACAAAAAATTAAAAATTATTTATTTATTTATTTATTTGTTGCCAAACAAATCCTTAAAATCCAAAACAGTTGCAAGGTTCTGTTTCCCAAAACGGTATCTAAATATCTAGTTGCGACTTCTTTCTGTATTGTAGTTTTGACTACAGTTATTTTATAGAATTGGCCCACTGACCAAGTTGAACATTGCAGGCATTTTACATCATAATGGGTTTGTTTGGAGTAAGAAAAAATGAGATAAATTGAGATAAATTGTGGTTTGGGAAGAGTTCGTAATGCGTGCAGTGAGAGAAAAAAATTGATGTGATATAAAGTTAACGGAGATTTATAGAGATTTTCAGAGATTTTCAGCAAAATTTTGCATGCCAAACGCAGCCAATGTTAGGTTGTGTGTGGTATATAACTCTTTCCTTGTAAATTAAGTTTTGACTTAATTTATTAAGTTGAGTTAGTTTAAAAATAAAAATTAAAAAAATTATATTTGTGTGTTCAGTGTTTCACTTTCTCTATTGATTGTTCAGTTCACTTTGGAGTTCAGCCCAAAGAGTTGTAATGTGCAAGCACCTTAAAGACATGTATGTAGTATATAAATCTCACCTAACAACTAATATTGCGTTTGGACCTCCAACAAACAAAATAAATTATTATAAATCTCCAATAATTTTTATATCACTCAAATTTCTGTCATTACTAATTTTAAAAAATTTCAATATTTCACTAAAAAAAATAAAAAATTCTAAAAGAAAGTTAACCGAATACGTAAATTTTTTTTACAATCATATTGTTCGTATCAAAAGTTTTCAAACGAGTACCATTGTCACTATTTTATGTGAATTTTTTTGAATCCGTGAAAATGAATTTGAAAAACTGTTCCTATAGTTGCCACTCAGAAAAAAAAGGTGCCAAAATTAATTTTAAATCACATTTTATCTCAAATCTTTTTTTATACACCAAACGCGGCCAAACTTCGTTGGGTTGAGTTACTTTTTAGGGGGGGGGGGGGAGTTCAATTGCACTGAACGGACATTTTTCATTTTTTATTATCTTTATTGGTTGGAGAGATATTTTTTTTTTTTTAATGCTATCTCTGTGGATATTACTAACCGCAGCTTTTGTTAACACAAGCAAGCACGCAGAGAGGGAAGGGAGGCAGAGGGATTTCCATTCTCTTCACTAATGGAGGCTTGGACCCTTCATCTCTCGACTGCAGCAGCAGCAGCTCCTCTAAAGCCATTCCAACGCCAGACCCATCTCTTCAAATCTGCCCCCTTTCTCTACAATTCCCAGATTTATGGTGTCTGTTGTAAGAGAAGTTTGTCGCCTTTAACGATCGCTTGTGAGCTCAAAACCACAAGAGAGAAGTGGGAGAGGGAGAACAAGAAGAACGTAGCCAAGAAGATTGTATTCTTTGAGGGGTCTCCCTCGCTTTCAGACGATGGCGGTGGTGGTGGTGGTGATGGTGATGGTGATGGTGCTGCCACCAGAAACGGCCGCCGAATTCCGGCGAACTCTGAGGGGAATACACCCGGCAGTTTGAAGTTGTTGAAGAAGTTTTCAAGAAGGGTTTTGTCAGTTCTGTCTAATTTACCTTTAGCCATTGGAGAAATGGCCACCATTGCTGCTCTAATGGCCCTGGGTATCTCTCTCTCTCTCTTTACATATATTTTGGAAACTATTTATGTTCATGATTATACCTGTTTGGGCTAGTGAAGAGATAGGGTGTACTGATGTATTTTAAATCCATTTGATAGAATAATCATTTCTAATTTAGAATCCTTACACCAGACCAGTTGATTGCATCAAAAACAATGTTAATTTATATACGAAAGCTTATTTCAAGTCCATCTTAAGGCATCTATACTTGTTTTATTTAGAATTCTCTCTACTCTTTAAACTTTGAAATGAATTGGTTTATTTTAACAAAATTTAACAATTTGGAGTCTTTAATACACATCACACGTAGCTTCTTTGGATCTTGTTTCCAAAATTCTAGCACCAGCATCATGCATGGATACTAGAGTAGGTGTAAAACAAAAGTAAATTACTTGCAATTATACTAAAATAAGTCAACCAATTTAGTTCCGTGAATTTTAAATTGTGAGAATTGTTGGCAAATATGAATTTTTGGGATCACTATTACGGTTTTTGAGCATCAAAACTGGAAGTCCCATTGAATAGGAAAAGATTGGATGACGAATCTATCCTTTGTGTGTTTTAGTGATGCAAGAGAAATGAAATTCCCCGGCCCTCATCATTTCATCTTGCACAAATAAATATTGACGCAGTGGTTAAATTTTTACCTGTTGCTGGACTTGTAATGCTGCCTAGTGAATCCTTTAGAATTGCTAGGCTTTGAGTATAGAGAAATTGCTCACACCTCATTTGAGTTAATCTAAATATAGAATATGCTGAAATAATTGGAAATTCAGCACTCCTAACTTATGTAATTATGCGATAATCAGGTTGCTCTTCTTACTTCCTCCATTCTAGTTTTCCATGAAAGGACTAAACACATTGAAGTGGATCGCCACAATAAAAACTGGTCATGTCAAGGCTGAAAACTAGCTTGTTGATTTGTTTACTAAAGCTCTTGGGAATTTCGAGTTCGCTATTTGTACCAAACTTAGAACATATAATATACACCCTCCAGCTTGAGGAGGACTATTAGAATATTGTAGGTATGGTAGGATTTGATTTTTAGGAGATTTGGTTTGGTTACAGATTTGATTAGGGAGAATATATTGTTTCCTAGTTTGTAATAGCTTTTATGTATATAAATACATGCTAAGATGACCCTAAGGGTGTTGAGCAACTCCATTCAAAGCTTGTTTCTTCACAATTTTTTATGTCAATATATTATGCAGTAGATAATATATTTAAATGTTAGCAACTTATCTACATATCCATACCAATTTTTAGATACACATCCTGATATCCTTAAATACGTTTTGGAAGGTTTGACATCTGAAAGCATAGCTATATCCCATACTCATACCCAAGTCCATGTAACATAGTTGTCTGCAGTGGAGTGGACACAAAATAGAGAAAGTTTCCAATTTTCTCATGGTTTCTCCAAAAGTCAAAGTTTTTTTTTATTGTATTATAAATTATTTTCCTCGTTACAAAGTTTAGTCCACTGAAATGATGCCAATTTTTTAGTACTTTATGCAACTTAATTCAGAACAACGTACCTGATTTACAGATCTATTGTTGCTTTTCATTTCTTGGTGCTTTCACCTTGTCCTTCAAACTCTTAATCTCCATTACATTTTGAATCTTCTGACTTAGTTCCTGATGCATTATCATCTGAAGTCGTCCTTTTGCACATTTCATGCCTCTGCAGGAACTGTTATTGATCAAGGCGAGGTATCAGAATTCTATTTTCGGAAATACCCTGAAGATAATCCTCTCCTCGGACTTTTCAGTTGGAGGTGGATTCTCACCCTTGGCTTCGACCATATGTTCTCATCTCCACTGTTCCTAGCTATGGTGGTTCTCTTGGCAGCATCACTCATGGCCTGCACGTACACAACGCAGATCCCCCTGGTTAAGGTAGCAAGAAGGTCTGGTTTTTCTGTAAATTAATCCCCTTCTGAGCTGCGACCGGTATGCAGAAGCCTTTTTGTCAGCAGAAGCTGATTATTACTGTGTCTGCAGGTGGTCCTTTTTACACTCGGCTGAGGCCATCAAGAAGCAGGAATTTGCAGAAACTCTACCCAAAGCATCACTTCAGGATTTGGGTGTCATTTTGATGGGAGCTGGATATGAGGTGTGAGATTCAACTTTCTTTTGGTCTTTTCCTTCACCACCCCTCCCACCAACTTGACAAGGGTTTTTTCATATATATATATATTTATCTTAGTGCAGTGTTTAACATTTTTATCTTTTAATATAGGGGTTTGAGATAGGCTTACATTATGTAATTTTAGCCCTTAAGAAATCTATCTCATCTGCTGAAACCACATTATGCTATCTTCCGAGGATGCATCACTGATGTGTTAACTAACACCTATTAATGTGTTTTAGACTGCTTGTTGGAATGAAAGTAATTTGACATAAGCGGATTTGAATTTTTCTACATTCGGAGAAAGTTGGATGTAATTCCCAAGAAACAAATTCAAACCGGGCATGAAGTTGGATAATTTCAATTTTATTTTGTGTTTTATGTTAATGCAGAAAGAATATCCTGACCAGACTGTTAACTGCTTATCACCTTGAGCTTCTTTCTTGCGCTTATTTCTTGGCTAAGAATTAGTACTTATTAGTTTAAAATGCCACTCCTTGTTTCTGTAGGTTTTTGTTAAAGGACCACATTTATATGCTTTCAAGGGGCTGGCAGGTAGGTTTGCTCCAATCGGTGTACATTTAGCAATGCTTCTGATAATGGCAGGTGGAACCCTGAGTGCTGCTGGGAGTTTCAGAGGTTCGATAACCATTCCTCAGGGTCTAAATTTTATTGTGGGAGATGTACTGGAACCGAGTGGCTTTCTCTCTGTTCCAACGGAGGCTTTTAATACTGAAGTTCATGTCAACAGATTCTACATGGACTACTATGACAGTGGACAGGTAGGAAGACATTAACAGGAAGGCCACCCTGAGATATTAGGAATACTCCCTCACTTTGTGCTTTTGGGCACTAGAGGATTAAATCATTTTTGGAATTCTGTTCCTTCAAATGTGAAACTGTTGGTCTTAAAGAACTTCTATTCAGTGAGTTTCATTGTTTCCTGACCCAAAAAATAAAATAAAGAGGAAAAAATGACAGTCCATGCATATTTACATAAGAGGGCAATTCTAGCCTCTGCAGTTGTATGACGCGAGATCCATATTTGATCCTCTATACTGATGGTATGCCATTTTGATGTTTTCTGATGCTAAATGTTTCTTTTTTGCTCTGCTTACTTCTCTTATAGGTTCGACAGTTTCACTCTGATGTCTCACTATTTGACACTGAGGGAAAGGAGGTGATGAGGAAAACAGTAAGTGTAAATGACCCATTAAGGTATGGTGGGTTCACTATATACCAAACAGATTGGAGTCTTTCAGCTTTACAAATATTGAAGGACGGTGAAGGGCCTTTCAATTTGGCTATGGCACCACTAAAAATCAATGGGGACAAGAAGCTTTTTGGGACCTTCCTACCAGTTGGAAATCCTAATTCACCTACTGTCAAGGGAATGTATGCATCTTTCAGTAATAAATCATTTCTTCAAATAAAATTTTCCCAAGTAGATTATGGCTTATCGGTCATTTTTTTTTTTCTTTTTATCTCTACTGGATTTCTGTGGAACTATGAAGTTTGGCAACTTGGGAGTCCTGGAAGTTGTTTTATAAGTTTCCTTTCTACCACACTAACGTCTAGAATACTGTCTTCGTACTCAATTCTTTTTGTCTTTTTGATAGTATGTCAAATAAAATAGAACATTAGAAGCCTAGAAAGAATGAAATTTCAATTGTTTATAGCTTTCAATTTGGCTGTTACTGTTGCTGTTTTGGTAGATTTAATATTTTATCTATGGTTGGTGTATCATTAATAAATAAATATATATATATATATATTTGAAAATAAAACATCCTAGTGTTCCTAACATTTGTTTCTTTTCCATTTGAACTTTTAGATCAATGCTTGCTCGTGACCTCCAATCAGTTGTTCTCTATGATCAAGAAGGGAAATTTGCAGGAGTTCGAAGACCTAACTCCAAGCTTCCTATTGAGATTGATGGCACAAAAATCGTTATTGTGGATGCAATTGGCAGTACTGGCCTTGAGCTGAAGGTGATGAGGAAGTAATTTCAATAACAAAATAGCATCAAATTCATTTTTACTACATTTACATTCCTTTGTTTGTATAGTTTTTCTTTTGGTGAGACTTAAAGTTTCTTTCAAACCAGACTGACCCAGGGGTGCCAATTGTTTATGCCGGTTTTGGGTTTTTAATGCTCACAACTTGTATCAGTTTTCTCTCTCATGCACAGGTAAAGTTTCTTACATTTTGGCTACGATATGTGTTTGAAAAGTTTGAACTATTTAGTCATTGAACCATATAGCATTTTTTTTTTTTAATTTGACCTAATAATGTGTTAGGAAAGGTGTTTTCTTTTTCTTTCTTTATGTATTGCCAAATCTGTTGATCCACAACATTTACCAATGCCATTGTTCTAACGATGTTTTTAATTTATCGTTTCATGTGGTTGTCCTCGTTTCTTTATTCCATTTTGCTGCCGACCGAAAGATATGGGCCTTGCAAGATGGAACAACGGTCGTGATTGGTGGAAAGACCAACCGAGCCAAGGTTGAATTTCCGGAGGAGATTAACCTTTTGTTAGATCAGGTTCCAGAGATCGTTGGATCATCTTCTGCTACGCAATCCAATAGCTCTAGTGGCTAGTTTAAAGGATTCAAGGTGTGGAACAAGAGAACTATCCCAAGTTGTATATTAGCTGGTAGTGTGACTTGCAAGGAAGAACAAGATGTCAGCTAGATTTTATTTTGACCATCCATTTTAGAAGCGTCGAAGATGGAAAGAGAGAGAAACCAGATGTAGCATTCAATTTCCACAAATTAGTAGATCACTCTCAAATTTGCTTACTTCTTGGGGGGGAAGGAAATTCTTTGAGTTTGGAGATCTGTATGTTTACTTCCTCTGTTTCATTTTCCTCTGCATTTATTTATTTTTTACTTGTTACCTTACACTGCTTCATTGTTAGAAATTATTGTACCAAACAATTGTTTTGAAATTTATACAGACAAGAACATGGATAGTATGTGATGAATATAATACCATTTACGTGTAATTGTTTGGCTTCTGTTAAGTTGGTCATTGCATTCACATTTCAGCATCAATTTTGAAATTCGGATCTTACTTGTTAGGTATAAACAATCAAACTGCTAGTCATCAAATTTGTCCAATGTGAAGGAATATTTGATAAAAAACAAAAAAAGAAAGGGCTAACATAACCACATAATGTCAGCTTAGGATTAACATGCTTGGAACTATTGGATTAAAATCCAACGGTATGTGAATGAATTTGGACCATTGGATTAAAATCCAACTGCCTGAACTCACAATCCCCTGACATCGCTATTAATCCTGCCAAATCCATATTTGATTAAAGATACCAACTGGTACACTAGATCACTTGGTAGGACTAGGGCTTCATAAAATACTCATAATGCCTCTTTTCAAATCCTTAAGGTGATGCATGATTGCATGTGTATTTGTTGGCTCATGGTTAAACGTCCATTTTTTCCTTAATTGTTTTAGTTTAGTTTGAATTGATTTTCTTATTGCCTTTTAGGTGTTTTAAATACCAATGCAAGTTTTCTTGCTTCAAAACTCAAAATACTTCTAAGTTGGGTTCGCGTGATTCCTATTAGTTTAGAGAAGCAAATTTGGAAGTTAATTAATAGTTTCTCTCAATGCAAGCGTAGTGTGGGATTCATGCAGACTGTAACTTAACTTATTTGCACTTCATACACGAGTCACGTGCGATGCACATGCTAGTTGCACAATATAAAATGCACAAGTTATCATGCACACATAACTAAAGGATCTTCAAGAAGCATTCATCATCTTTATCCATGAGTAATGTTGCATACTGCTTGACAAAAAATACATATAAAATAAGGTTTAAATGTTTTTTCAGAAGTATCTGGTCACATATTAATAGCCAAAATAAAGCAGGTTTAAACAAATATATATATATATATATATAGGGCAAAATTGTCTACACTTATATATACATATATATATAAGTGTAGACAATTTTGCCCTACTTTTCTAAGTATCCCAAGTCATTCTGGAAAAAGCCCATGCTCTACCAAGATAAATGAATACCTGAAAATATTATTTACCATGTTTTGCAAGATTATAGATAGGCCAAAATACCAAAATCAAGCAGAAATAATTGTCTCTATGTCCTTAACAAATGTGTAAAAAACAATTGAAAACCCAAATCAAGCCCATATGACATGAAATTACAGATAGGTATCTAAAACATCAAACTAAAGACGTTGAAAAAATAAGTGAGATTAGAGTTTAAGAAATATTTCAGTCCAATTGTCAAAAATAACTTTTACCTACACGTTGAAAGAACAGTATTGATTGGGCTATCCATTTCAAAACAAAATATCAAGGGAGTTTATATAACCCTCAAGGACACGAAAGAAAACATGGAAAAAGGCCCAAAAGAGTTGATCGATCATTTTGGAGGTCATCTAGGCTCACAGGCCCAAAATAACTCCTACCAACAAAATCAAAGTGACTTGGGTTTCAGACACCGCTTGGACCTAAATTTCATCTCGAAATAACTTGAAATTTGTATAGGAATATCAAGGACACATTTATAACAGTATCCATCCAATCAGAGCAGTCAAAGTCAATTCCTAGGCATCACCTTGATATGTATACCCAAAATTGCATATACCGGCAGATATGTTGACAGAAAATCTCAGGAGCCAATTGAGTTTCACCATTGGATTCCTCATGTCCAAAAAGGCTAACCTAGGTTCTTTAGTATGGGTTTTCAAAAGTTAATCTAAGGAATTAGCAAGGCCTATCACCAACTCAGCCCGTTTTTGTGCAGTATTTTTCAAATGATCATAATTATATCATAAAAAATCAAAATATTTGACCTAATTTTGACCAAGTCAACCCTTAAAAAATCCCTAATTTCATCTCGACATTCTTGGCAAACTCCCATCGCTTCTAGAAATTTCTTAAAACCTTAATTCATAAACTAATAGAACTTGAACTGGCACAAAACTAGACCGAATGTGGCCCAAGCACTGTGGCCTAGGCTAAACCAGCCTCAAAAGGCCTTATCGCAAAGGGAGGCGCGACAAGGGTAGTTGCATGCTACTTTGACCCCTTGTGTGGTGGATGCCCCTTTGCCACATGTGCAGTTCCCCTATCTTCCTTTGCAAGCTTTTGCTTCAAATGCATTATGCAATAATTTTCGCCCAACTACCTATGCAAGAAATTATGGATATTCACATATGCAAGAAATTCTGCACCTGATGGTGTTTCAATAAAAACTCACTCGAGTGAGTATTAAGGATTTTTCATAGGCATGGAGGTAAGCCTATAAATAGGAGCTTGCAAAGGTCACACATATCATCCTATACAATGCTACTATGCTATATCATAATCCTATGCTACGTTACCATACATGTCATCCTTATCTAAGAGTAAGAATCTATCATTAAGGTAACAGCAAGGCACAGTCTTACATATCAATCCAAGAGCAAAACCCCCACATTAGGTCTAATACAAGGCTTTCGCTTCCGAGTTATTATCACCATTTTTATATCTTATAATGCCTATAAGAGATAATGATTGTCACGTCGTGAATTCCGTGACTTGGGAAAGTGAACTAAGTCACATACATACATACATTACATTTACATAACCCAATCTCAATAAGAGCCAAACCTAAACTGGCGCAAGAGAAAAATAAAATATAACCAAAGATGTATAAATAAGCCTTAACCACTAACTGAGCAAAGTGCTCCAAAGTAAAACACATTTGGCTCAACCTGGCTTAATGTAACCTAATTGAATAACTGTGAAAATATATATACGTTATATCTCTTAAACAATAACAAAATAAAAAATAAAAAAATACATATACAGTAGCTGTTATGACCTCACAATCGGGGACACCAAAATAATGTGGGTGTAATAACAAAAGGAAGACAATAGAACTAGGGAAACTAAATTTCCTGGCAAGAAAGTCTTGCAAGCCTCACCTTGGAACCTACAACCAAATATATAAGGAAATGAGCACTATAACTACATGTACCTACTATGCCACAAGTATTAAACAGACATGTCCTATCTTGCCACAAATCGTGATCATGCATCTTATAGTACAGTGTAACAATATACAACAAGTTAATACTATTAACAACACTATCAAATAATTTATTGCATCATTAACTATCATTATCATCATTATTAATATTAACATAATTATACTCATTTACCACATCAGGAATATATAATGTCAATATATCTATATGCAATCACCATCATTCCAACCCATCATCATGACTCATCCACATACACATGTACACACAACATACATAGGCAAAAATACTTTGCATAATTGGCCCATGATCATGGCGTCCAAATCAATAATACATCATCCTTTAATAGCTATATCCATTGCCAGAGCAAGGAACATGTGCCAACATAGGCACATTTGCATCTTTGGTCTTGACCTAATAAAAAAAAAAAAAATGCCCTGTGGGCATTTGCGTCACCTTGTAGGTTACTAAATTACTAAAAATAACAACCAAGCTTTGCATAAGTCTAGCAACTCTTAACTCATTGGTGTGTATTCCCTCTATTTTCTAGTATCTTTCGACCCAAATTCAAGACTCAATTCAACACCTCATATTGTCACCACATATGTATCTCTTATAGAATATACAACCAATATTTTAACATAATATATATATATATATATATAAAAGTCTAGAAATATCAATGCATATGAACCCTAAATAATCAAATATACACAATTTATGTGTAAATCTTGAAAGAAGTGAGAAGTCAAATATGCCACTATCTTCCAGACACCTATTTGAATAGAGGGACCGTGCGCATGAGGTTCGGACAGGTGCTGTGTGAATAGCCAGAAAAGTGATCACGTTTAGATATTATAGTTAAAAACAAACCCTAAGTATAAGGACGTATTAAATAGTTTTACTTAGTGAGTCTAGGATCTTATCCATTGGGAATAGACTAAGTAGACAAAGTAATTCCAACATAAATTATGGGCACTTATTTATTATTATTTAAATAAATTTTAAATTAATTATGAAATAAACAACCAAATAAATGTGCATCAGAAATTAACTTTCAGGGTTTAATCCTAAATAAACTAAGTTGAAAATAAATAAAACAATAGATTAAATTAAAAAAAATGTAAATAAAAAAGATACTTGATTCAAACCTACAAATCAGGACTAACAATTTTAAATACAATAAGTATAACGAAAACTTGAAACAAAATTTATTTAAAAACATTTAATCAAGTAAGAGTACCAGTGATCTCAATGAGATATAGTCATTCCTAATTGTTTGGGAAAGTATAAAACCAAGATCAAGTGACAATAACATATGAATTAATTTTAATTCATAAAAATTATAATCTATTAGAAATGTTAGAAATCTTAATGAGATATAACTAATTTTAATAGTTTTTGAATGCTTAAAAGCAATTCCAATTACTGTTCTTAAATAAATCCATGAATATAAATTTTAATATAGCAATTTATCCATTAAGAGTATCAATGATCTCAGTTAGATATGATTGATCCTAACAGTTTTCGAAAGATTAAAATTCAATAACATGATTTATATGCTCCTTAAATAGCAAATAAAATATTAAAAACAATAAACCTAAAATATCTATAGTGTCATCCTTTAATGACATATTTGAATTAAGTTTAAAATCTACTCTAACATGCTTCGAAGTAAATTCAGAAAATTAAAAACATAAATTAAAGGTAAGAAAAATAAATAATTAGAAGAACAAAACCTGGTATTGAAGACTGGAAAATAAATTTGAAGTGGAATTGAACACCGAAAGCTGAATTGAAGAACTGGAAAATAATTCTTGAAATTGAAATCTGAAAGCATCTGATGATCAACTAATAAACTATCCTACTATTTTTGAATTGGAAAGCAAAGACTTAATTATTTCTACTCCTAAATTATAGAAACTGAACTAAGAACTACTCCTATTCCTATTGCTCTGTATCTCTACCCTATTGTTGTGTTTTTCTATCCAACGTCTAGTGCTCCTTACATAGTGTTGATAGGATGAGGATTCTTCAGAATTGATGTGGTGTAGAACTCTTCAATATCAAATGTTGATATATCAGCACATATATATATATATGTATATTTTGCATAAGCATTTATAAATATATCTTCCTCCTCCTGTTCTAATATGTGATCTCTGTAGGGTTTATTTCTCGCAATTGCCTCAACTTTTTTGATCTTTATCACAACAAAAACAGATCTCTCCTATTCGTTTAATTTTTTCAACTTCTTATCTATTTAATGCTTATTTTTGTAGTTTGATGGGTAAATTAAAGAACACTTTTAACCTGGATGAGGAATCTATATCAAATGCAAGCTTGAGGAGGAGTAAAATATGGGGATGTTCATGGAAGATGAAAAATCCGAGTAAATTAAAATTTTTTCCGTGGAAGATTTCACATAACACTTTCCTAGTTAAGAAAATTTTCAATGAGAGGGGTAGGTTTCAAGTTAGATGATTATTGTCATTTTTTGTGGGATTGATAAGGAGAATCAAAATCATTTTTTTTTATGAAATGTGAAGTGGCTAGACTTGTTTGTTTGGGTCATAATTGGGCATTCGATTAACTGAGATTAATCAAATGAATATTGAAGAATGGTTAAGAAAGTTATTGGAGGATGAAATAGGTGAGGATATGTTTAAAAGGATAATAGCTAATTTACGGATTTTGCAGACTGTAAAAAATGGTAAAGTTTCAATAATGTTAATAGAGATCTTTTATCTATTATTGTGATGGCATATGTTAATATTAAAATGTTGAATTGTGTTAATAATTTTATTGAAAGAAGGTTGGTGGAGAAAGGGATGAATAAAGAGGAATAAGAGGCAAGGAAGCAAAATGAAAATGTGGTTTTTGAGAAAGCTGATACAATTTCCAGAATTTATCTATGAGGTGATCATAATTATAGATGGTGCGTGGTGAAATAATAGTAAAGCAACAGCGGTTTGAGTGATTAGAGATAATAAAGGGATAGCTCTTTTAGTAAAGGCAGAAATGACATTAGCATCTTCAGCACTTATGCCGGAAGCCGGAAGCATTAGCATGTCTTCAAGCGTTGAGATTGATGGAGCACTTGAAGTGTAGACAAATTATGTTTTAACAGGTTATATTTTAATTATAAAATACTTTGCAAAATTTCAGTATAGGCACCTGGTATGTTAAAAATGTTTTTTATGATTTGTATTGTAGTATAGATAGATTTAGCCGTTGTTGTTTTGGGAAAGTTTCTAGACGAGTAGTTAAGGAAGCTCGTGATATAACAAAAATGTAATTGACAATGATTAATTATGAATGAATGAAACATGTTTTGATATTGATTAAAAGAAATTCGACACGATTTCAACGGCATGGAAATGATCCTCACGACTTTCATTTGAAATAACAATAGTAACAATAAGGATTAGGGTGAATCAATTCAACACTTCACGAGACAAAATCTAAAAGATCGAACTAGTGGGCAAGAGGAATTTGTGGACCGGTGAAGCATTTTTGCATTACACAAACAATTAAATTGAGACAAATGGGCTACAAGCCCAGCGACCTTGAGAACCCAAGAACTAAAGGCCGGTGATAGTGATAGAGACGCTAGAGCGTGACATTGAATTATGGTAAAGATAAGAAAAAACAATGTTGTTGATAATACTATTAATTAACACCCACTCCGAAAAATAGAAGGATTAGCGACTGCTTGTCCCCAAGCGTCCACTAATACTCTTTTGCAACTGTTTGGCAACCGTCAAAGTTAAGCCCCTTAATTTTGTTGCCAATGACTATTAATGACCGTCACATGACGATCACATATCTTTTGTGTAAACTTTAACAACCACCAAAGCATAATGGGGGCAAAAGTGGGTGCAACATTTAGCTGCTGCCAAGGTAGTTGTAGTGGTCGCTAATGTTTATGCTGAGACCTTGGTGGCCACTACAAGTGCTGTATTTTTTTCTTTTTTTAATTTTGTCAATTGTATTCATTTCCTACCTTTATTTACCAGTATCACAATATTTTGTAATATTAAATCAACATGCTAAAATAACAAACTAACACCCAAAATGTTAATGCATATATTAATAAAATTACAAATATTTAATAAAATATCCTATTACAATATTTAAAAAATAAATAAATAAATAAATTATCAAAACTAGAGTACTAGAGCGAGCTTTGATATTGCCAAACCACATTATCAAACCTGAAAAAAATATTAAAAAAATATTATTAGCCACAAGAAAATTATCGATACAAATTAAAAAAAAAAAACTACGAAATTTGAACATTTACAAGTTCGAATTTCTTTTGCAAAAAATGAGCAACTCGAGTCTCGGATTCTCGCAATGTTTGTTCCAGCAGGCCACTAATGCTTAAGAGATCGTGTGTGTATCTAGTTTCATAGACACCAGAGTCTGTTTACCCGGTTTGGAAGATTGACGACAAATTTTGAAGTTCAAATAAGGTCACTAATGCATTAGAGATTGTGTGCATCTAGTTTCATGGACATCAGAGTCTGTTTAAACTCATCACGCACTACAAGCAAGCCAGTTCTCAAATTCTCGTATTGTTTATTCCTGCAAATCACAAATGCTTAAGAAATTGTGTCGAGTTTCACGGACATTGAAACACGTTTGCTCAATTTTAGAGATTGACACCAAGTTTTCCAGTTCTAAGCTTAAAGTTTAGACTTACAACTATCTTTACGCACTAGAGCAACCAGGATCTTGGAGTCTTGAGCTGTTTGTTCTAGCGAGTCACTAATACTTAAAAGATCGTGTCTGTTGAGTTTCACGGACATTAGTCTCCTTGGGAGGGTTGGGAGGTTAAGGGAAAATTTCCAACTATTGTTGTGCACTACGAGCAACTGGGTCCCAAATTCTCGCACCATTTGTTCCAGCAAGTCACTAATGCTTAAGAGATTGTGAGCATCGAGATTCACAGAAATTAGAGTCCGTTTCATTGACTTGGGAGGTTGACGGGAAATTTCCAAGTCCTAAGTTTAAATTTAAACTCAAAACTACTCTCACATACTACTAACAACCTGAGTCTCAAATTCTCAAGGTCATTTGTTTCAACAGATCATTAATGCTTAAAAGATTGTGCGTTGAGTTTCACGAACATCGGAGTTTGTCACCTTAATTTGGGACATGATGATAAATTTTCAAGTTATAAGTTTAAAATTTTAACTCAAAACTACTCTCATGCACTATGAGTAATCTGAGTTTCGAATTCTCAGGCCGTTTGTTCCAACAGGTCACTAATGCTTAAGAGATTGTATGCATCTAGTTTCATGAACACTAGAGTCTATTTGCTCAGTTTGGAAGGTTGATGACAAATTTCCAAGTTCTAAATTTAAAATTAAATCTCAAAACTACTCTCGCGCACTATGAGCAACTCAAGTTTTGGATTCTTGCGTCATTTATTCCAACAAGTCACTAATACTTAAGAAATTGTGTGTTTAGTTTCCTAGGCACCAGAGCCCATTTGCTCAGATTTGGGAGATTGACAGCAAATTTCCAAGTTCTAAGTTTAAAATTTAAACTCAAAATTACTCTTGCACAGTACAAGCAACCCAAGTCTTAGATTCTCGCACCGTTTGTTCCAACAAGTCACCAATGCTTAAGAGATTATGTGCGCCGACTTTCACGGATGTCAGAATCCATTTCCTTGATTGGGAGATTAAAGACAAAATTCAAAGTTCTAAATTTAACGTTTAAAACTAGATCTAGTCTCATGCAGTACGAGCAATCTAGGTCTCAACTCGGTCATTTGTTCTAGCAAGTCACCAATACTTAAAAGTTTTTGAGCGTCGAGTTTCATGGACACATGAGTCCATCTCCTCAGTTTGGGAGGTGACGATAAATTTCCAAGTTCTAAGTTTAAAATTTAAACTCAAAACTATTCTCATGCATTACGAGCAACCCAAGTCTCAAATTCTCATGCCGCTTGTTCCACTAGGTCACTAATGCTTAAGAGATCGTGTGTGTCTAGTTTCATGAACACCGAAGTCCGTTTGTTTAGTTTGGAAGGTTGACGACAAATTTTCAAGTTCTAGGTTTAAAAGTTAAACTCAAAACTTCTCTTGTGCACAATGAGCAACCCAGGTTTCTGATTCTTGCATTGTTTGTTCTAATAGGTCACCAATGCTTAATAGATCGTGTGTTGAATTTTTTGGAAATTAGAGCCCGTTTGCTCAATTTGGGAGGTTGAAACATTTTCAAGTTCTAAGTTTAAACTCAAAACTACTCTCTTGCACTACGAGTAACTTAGGTCTCGAATTCTTGCGCCGTTTATTTCAACTTGTCACTAATGCTTAAGAGATCATGTGCGTCAAGTTTGATGTGCATCAGAGTCCATTTGCTCAGTTTGGGAGATTGACGACAAGTTTTCAAGTTCTAAATTTAATGTTTAAACTTAAAACTACTTTCGCACAATACGAGCAACTCTGGACTCGGATTCTCGCACCATTTGTTCTAGTAGGTTAATAATGCTTAAGAGATCGTATGTGTCGAGTTACACTGGAGCCCGTTTGGTTAGTTTGGCAAGTTGATGACAAATTTCCAAGTCCTTAGTTTAAAATATAAACTCAAAACTACTTTCTAAGTTTAAACTTATTACTTTCTAACTTTCTAAGTTTCAAAGTTTCTAAGATTTACGTTTAAATATTAAATCTTAATTCCCAATGGTTAAAAAAAAAAAAAAAAACTACTTATAGAGTTGAAATCTTAAATTAAAAAAAAATTAATAAAATTAAGTATGTTATACTTGAATTAAAAACTATAAATGTAGATATGAAACTTAAACTACATAAACCTGATCTTGATCATTCGAGCCCATTGGATCATGATTGCCATCACCACTTGACTCAAGTCTCACCTGGTGACCACTGCCAACGTCTGGGACCTACAATGAAACAATATATTATTACACAAAAATATAAATAAATAATTGAAAATTTAAGTAACTAATACAAATTTGTTACTTATTAACCTGAGTATAAGGTGGATTATGAATATCAACAGTGGCTCCATGGATCTGGCATAGTCGAACCTCCGTCTTTGCCAACTGTGCCTCCACCCATGCCTTCATCTCTGCCTTCATCTCTGCAATTCGTGCCTCAATCTTTACCTCTGCTCGTTGCTCCATCTCCACAACCACCTCCTTACGAACTTTTTCACGAAGTGCCTCTCGCAAGTCCTCGCGGATCTGTTCCATCCTCGCCTGGACTAACTCATCAATCTACTTGTCTGTATGAATGTGCAAAGTCTGCGTAACAACCGGAGTATGATAGTAGGACTCAACAATCTTGGCACCGGATGGGAGAACTTTGCGTAACAACTGGAGTAGCATGTCGAAAGACGTGTCTGACCACTGATTTGACTCCTTCAAATGTAACAACTCAATAATGAAAGACAATTTGCTAAGATCCTTGCATCCAGGATACAATTCTGTCCGTGCATCATCAAGACTTTTAAAATATCTCAACGCTTTTTCACCTACACTTGAGCGGGGATTACTCCCACCCGCCTCATTAGTCTCACGACTCGGGTCTTTGGGTGCCAACTCACACGAAATATCATTTAGTTTTGCCATCATCTGATCCCCTGCCACATTATCAACCTTCATCTCAACTTTTTCCTCTCGACGAAAAGAAACATACTTTTCGCCATGCTTAACCCAATTCTTGTAATGCTTCAAAAAACCATTCATAATCAAATGCTCTCGCACAGTATCCCGTAAGTAGTAATACCGATTCGCACATTTTCGACACGGACAATTTATGTACTTGTAATCAAGTCCATTGGTGAAAGCGATGAACTGATTAATTCCCTCCACATATTCCCTAGACTTCCTATTCCGCAAATCAATCCAACGCTTGTCCATCTTTTAACTATTTCTGTTGAATAGCAAAATGCACAAGTACAATTAGCCTACAAGTTCGGGCATCATGTAAGTGACCAAGCCATAACTTGTAAAGTTTTTACTACAGGGTCTTACTATAAGATGGTTGGTCTTATACTATTCGAGAATGCACGATCAAATTTGTCATCAACAACTCGAATGCTTTGTCCCCTCGTCAGAAAAAAATCTAGCAGCACATTCGCGTGGTTCTCTAAATACATGATATAGAAATGACCTTGGTCGTGTCTATGTATGTACTCAGAGAACAAGAGGACATCAATTGAAACCTTGCTTAACATAAGACTTGTATGAGTTATTGAAAACAAAATAGATCATTGCATTCCCAAACTAGGCAATTCAAGAGTCACGTACGCCAATCTCTGCCCATGCGTCACATGAACAACAAATCTAATCAAAGACCTAATATGTCGTGTCAAAGATGACCAAACAAATGTCGTACACAATTCTCAAACATGTCTACATTTTTTAATGCATGCAAACGAATAAAAGTTACAGTAGAAGGTTCAGACCCAATGAATATCTTAAAATATAAAATTATAATTTATACATTTAAAAATAATCAATTAAGCAAATTATTAAAATTAATTAAATTAGCTAAAGCATTTCTAATTTTGCTTTTTATCATTAATTAACCTCAAATTTAGATCTTAATAAATGTAGTTTTTAAATTTTAAACTCAAATCATTAAAACTTATTTAATAAATATTCAATTAATCATTATAGCATAAAAATTTTCTAATCTAATTATTTTAATAGTTAATGATTAATTTACTTTTGCAATTATCTAATTTTAAACTAAATAACTACCTTGATTTCTAGCTTTTCTATCTTAAAAAATAAAATAATAACTTCAGTTTCTCAAATTCCAAACTTTAGTTATTAATTATCAATTAAATTCCAACTTGACTTATATTTTGTGAATGAAGTTTAGTAATTTAATTTCAAATTCTCTAATTAAACAACCAAACTTCTCAAATATTCTAATTGAGTTGATTGAAGCATGGACACACACCAAAAAATTAAAGTAAATCAAACAATCTAAAAAAAACTTAATACAAGATAGCTTAATTTCATACTAGTACAAGCTAAAAATTAGTAATAAATTGGATTTCTACCCGACAAGTGTCTGGAAAATGATTCCTCTAGCAATTAGGGTATTGTGTGTGATGAATTTGAATTGTTCATGGGTTTTCATGGTTTTGTTCTGTGTTTAATGGATATTATTTCATCACACAATTAAATTCTTTTCCTTGTACCTTAGTTATCTTAGAAGAAGTTAAACAAGTTTGGTGTATATATATGGTCATACTTAATTCAATACTAGCTTTACAACCTTGTTCTTGTCTCTTTGTAAATTAGCATAGCTAAATGAATAATTTGTTTCTAATGTAGCCAACATTAATTTTCGTTGGTTTATTTAGCACCTAACGATTACCATCTTCATATATATATTCAAAGAATCATTGTGTTGTGTTTGGATGAACGATTTTATTAAAAAGAAAAGAGTCACTACGATGTGTTTTGATGATTTTTTTTCAAACACAATTTATATGTCTGATAAATAGGATTATTCCCTTGATTTGTAATTTCTCCTAATCATTCTTGTTAATAATTTTTTTTTAATTAATCCGATGCAAATATTTTTTGAATAGCATATATTGGAAGGAGAACATACCATGAAAAAGATGAAACTTGTAATGCTGAGCATATGTCAAAATAGATTTCCTACATAGCATCTAGTTCAATCATCCAAATAATTTCAAACGCAGAGAAATCAAACAAAATTTTATAGCATCGTTTGATTAATGAGCTCCATCTCACCTAATGCTAAATATACAACAAAACTCATTTTCTTGTACTTTTCCACAGGAAGTCAGTTGGAGGGTCATTGTTTATATTAATCAATGAAAAGAATCACAACTCCTAAATATAGACTATCTTCAGAAATAATATAACTCTTTGTGTAGTATTCACAATAGGAAAAAATACTAATACGTGTGACAAACAAGCAGATTGGCTTGGATCTATTTCTTCCTCACAAAATTCACGACAATGTTCATATGCACTGTCATTCTATCCCTTCAAGAAGAACATCATTCATGGTAGCAAATGTATGACACTCAAAAATGACTTTCTATTCAAGAAGAATGGAAATATAAGGGAGTTCGACAAACCTCTGCTAAAAGGAGCCTCTTGACCACAATTTGAACAAGTGCACCCAAACCTAATAGTTGGAGTACTGTTTCAACTTAAAAAGATATAGCAGAAACGTCAATAACTGAATTTCTCATAGCAGCAGAGTAAACCTCTGACAAAATAATGTAGGAAGAGTAAGAAAGCCCAATTTATGACCCCCCTCCCCCCCCCCCCCCAAAAAAAAAAATTACCCACCTTTGAAAATGCTAAAAAATCTAATCCTGCAGCAGCAGTGATCCCAAAGGCAACTGGCAAAGCATCAGAACCCTTCTGCAAATTTAAGTCATCTTAATTCACTTACACTGCTAAGTTGTCAGAAAATGAAAATATTGAATTACTATCAGAACTTCTCGATCAAGATAATACACAAGCAATCAGTCAAAGTCACTCTAACAATCTGTCACATCAGCTCTCTACTGGGTTCATTTAATAGTGCTAAGTAATGTACAATGCTGGAAAAATATAAAGTGTGCCCTCAGTGTAAATTTGTAATATTGCAAACTAAAAGAAAAAGAAAACATTATTAAAACCATCATATATTGCTTCACCATTTAAAACCAATCCACATCTGCTATTTTTGATTGCGAGCATCACATGTACAAATTAGAATAAGAGGAGATCAAATTTGACAGCAATTAAGCCAAAACCCCCCAAAATCAAACCCTCATTGCCTCATCCCCACACTGGTACCAAAAAATAAAAAGAAAAAAATCATACATCAATCAGCAGAGTGAGAGAAAAGTGAGAGATCTAATTCGAGAAATGCTCTGGTGAGGAAGGTAATTTGAGGGAAATGAAGAGTGAGAGAGAAGTCACTAAGGGAAAGAGACAGACCCCCCAATACACACACACACTCACACACGGAGAAGGAGAAGCATACCTAGAACGAAAGTGAAATGGACGGTGGGTCGAGCGGTGGAGGTGCGCTACGATGGCGGGGTCCGACGGTCTGCGGGGAACTAGAAAGGAAAGGCGAAGGCGCGAAGAGAATTAAGGAACAAGCTGAATGGAGGGAACCTGCAGATATTTGGGAACTTATGTCAACCTTTAGCGACCGCCATAACACGTGCCTTTGGCCGTCGCCAAAAACAACTTTAGGGGATGCCGCCAGAATTTGCCCGCCAAAACTCATTTTTCTGGTAGTCATATATACCAGTGCAAAAAATATTTACGGGAGGTAGTGGCTAGTGAACAAAAGTCTTGTTTGATTTATAAAAATTTATCAAAATTTATTAATTTTTAATTATTTTTTATATTTTTTTAATTAAATTTTAATATTTATCACTTTTATGTCATATCTTTTCATTTTTATTGTATTTTTTTGATCAAAATTTGACCAACCAAACGGTCCAAAGTGAGGAGTGAAGGTGATAGTCCATAGCGTTGATGTTGCGTTTGAGAAAAATGACCTTAAACCGAAGTGTAATAGAAATCTTGTTTTGACATTGTCACTTTTTACCTTTGTAGTTGATAGTTTATAAATAAAATAATGAGTTTAAAACTATAGCTTAATTGTGTATTTAAGTTTGATGACATTGTACACACAGCAAAATCATGAGAGAAATTAGAACTGACTTAATAGGTTGGCTGAATTGGCTTGTGGGATTTGCTAGGGCCTGTTTGGTAACTTCTTATTTTCTATTTTTCTGTTTATATTTGTAAAATTTTATAAATTGGCAACAAAAATATATTTGTTAAATTTATTTACGTTTTTTTGTTTTCAAAATATATGAAAACTTAAACAGAAAAACGTAAACAAAAAAATGTGTTTTCACTCTGTTTTTTTTGTTGTCAATTCTTATACTTTGTCTATTTTTGTTACATTATATTAAAATAAATTATTTTATTCAAATATTTTATTAAACTAAAATTATTTTTAGTAAATAATATAATTAAATTAATATGTAATAAATATTATTAATTTATTTCTAATAAATAATTAAATTAAATTAGTTAATTTAATCAATAAGAAACATATATTATTATATTATTTTTAATAAATATTATAATTAAATTATTTAATTTAATTTAATAATTAATTTAACTAATATTAAATATAAATTATTTTTAATAAATATCATAATAAAATAAAATAAAATTTATTTATTTAATATGAATTATATTTTATTAAATTATTTTTAATAAATAATATAATTAAATTATAATTAACATATTTTATATTTACTAGATTCAACGATATAATACTTATATTTCATTCAATTGTTTTTAATAAATAATATAATTAAATTAAATTAATATAAAATATATTTATTAAAATTAGTTAATTTTTAAAAAACTAATAAAATTAAATATTTTATAAAAATAAAAAATTAGTAATTGTAAATAAAATTGTATTTCCAAACGCAATTTCAGTTTTTATTTAAGAAAAAAAAAACGACAATAGAAAACAAAAAATATAAATATATAAATGTAAACAGAAAAATGACAGCGTTATCAAATGACACCTAGATAAGCCAAAATGCTTGTTTTAATGAACTCCTCCAAGTGTTTAGCGCATTGGATGGGCTAGATACTCACTAGGAATTTCAATGTGCGCATGTTTTATAGAATAGATTGAAATTTGATTTAGGGGTTTTTGGAGGCCGGTCACTATTTATGAACTTATAAAGATTTAAGTCATACCCAAAAATCTTATTTGTGAATAAGTCACACTTGCAACAAAAAGACCAAAAAGGATATCACGCGTTTTTCACTACATTTCAAAACTGCCAGTTTTATCCGAAAATAGTGCACACTTTACTCATAACTTCCGTGACTTTCCTTCTTCTTTATAAAGCAAGTAAAACTGATTTTTGGAAACAAAATCAAAACTGTTTGAGAAAAACCTAATTCCTCGACTTTCCATTTTCTTTACAAAATAAGCAAAACTGATTTTTAGAAACAAAATCAAAACTATTAAGGAAAACAGTACCACATAATAAAACAATACCGCATAAAAAATAATACCACATAATAAAACATTATCGCATAAAAACAGTACCGCATAAAAACAGTACCACGTAAAAAAACAGTACCTCATTAAAACAGCACCATTCTTTGCATGATATAGTCATGCAGTACTATTTTTGAACGAGCATGCATCCTAAAAAAAACAGTACCGCAGACATGTGGTACTGTCACACATGCGGTACTGTCGGTCATTCGTTTGATATGTGTACTATTTTTGTGTTTACATGTGATGTTTGCATGATAGAGTCATGCGGTACTGTTTTTGAACGAGCATGCATCCTAAAAAAACAGTACCGCAGACATGTGGTACTGTCACACATGCGGTACTGTCGGTCATTCATTTGATATGTGAACTATTTTTGTGTTTACATGTGATGTTTGCATGATAGAGTCGTGCGGTACTATTTTTGAACGAGCATGCATCCTAAAAAAAACAGTACCGCAGACATGTGGTACTGTCACACATGCGGTACTGTCGGTCATTCGTTTGATATGTGAACTATTTTTGTGTTTACATGTGATGTTTGCATGATAGAGTCGTGCGGTACTGTTTTTGAACGAGCATGCATCCTAAAAAAACAGTACCGCAGACATGTGGTACTGTCACACATGCGGTACTGTCGGTCATTCGTTTGATATGTGAACTATTTTTGTGTTTATATGTGATGTTTGCATGATAGAGTCGTGCGGTACTGTTTTTGAACGAGCATGCATCCTAAAAAAAACAGTACCGCAGACATGTGGTACTGTCACACATGCGGTACTGTCGGTCATTCGTTTGATATGTGAACTATTTTTGTGTTTACATGTGATGTTTGCATGATAGAGTCGTGCGGTACTATTTTTGAACGAGCATGCATCCTAAAAAAAACAGTACCGCAGACATGTGGTACTGTCACACATGCGGTACTGTCGGTTATTCATTTGATATGTGAACTATTTTTGTGTTTACATGTGATGTTTGCATGATAGAGTCGTGCGGTACTGTTTTTGAACGAGCATGCATCCTAAAAAAAACAGTGCCGCAGACATGTGGTACTGTCACACATGCGGTACTGTCGATTATTCGTTTGATATGTGAACTATTTTTGTGTTTACATGTGATGTTTGCATGATAGAGTCATGCGGTACTGTTTTTGAACGAGCATGCATCCTAAAAAAAACAGTACCGCAGACATGTGGTACTGTCACACATGCGGTACTGTCGGTTATTCGTTTGATATGTGAACTATTTTTGTGTTTACATGTGATGTTTGCATGATAGAGTCATGCGGTACTGTTTTTGAACGAGCATGCATCCTAAAAAAAACAGTACCGCAGACACATGCGGTACTGTCACACATGCGGTACTGTCGGTCATTTGTTTGATATGTGAACTATTTTTGTGTTACATGTGATGTTTGCATGATAGAGTCGTGCGGTACTGTTTTTGAACGAGCATGCATCCTAAAAAAAACAGTACCGCAGACATGTGATACTGTCATACATGTGGTGCTGTCGATTATTCGTTTGATATGTGAACTATTTTTTGTATTTACATATGATGTTTGTATGATAGAGTCATGCGGTACTGTTTTTGAACGCGGTACTGTTTTTGAACGAGCATGCATCCTAAAAAAAACAGTACCGCAGTCATGTGTTTAAATACGTAATCCAAATCTGTATATATTCATTCGATCAACGTTAATCTCACAGCACAAACTCGCGTAATCCGTGTGTATTCCTTCGTATATAATCATTTAACAGATTTTTATCTCACTATATGTTCACGCAATTGATAAGGAATGAAACAAAAACGGAAAACGTGATTTTCGGTTCCATAATTTTCGGCAACTCCATCTCAGTTAATTATAGAAAAAGGGCATTTAAGTCATATTATAAATTATATTCAAAACAAACTCGTGGGACCCACTCAAAAGTATGACTTAAATACAAAACTTTTCACATTAATGTGACTTAAAAGCAATACTTTTTTTTGAGTGTGACTAATAACTTTAAAAGATTACCAAGTATGACTTGGATACAATTTTCCGTTTGATTTAGATATGAACCCGCTAAATAATTATTGGATATTGCTTTAATGAGCAGCAGACAGGAAAATAAAAAACTCTATTTTCGAAAGTCCTGTTTTATTAGGTTTATCATTTTAATTAATAACAATTGCGAGTCAAATTTTGAGTCTGAAGTGTCTTGAATCGAGTCATCAAGTCATTCATCGATTCAAAGGAGATTGTTTCAAATAACTTTTGTAGTGGGGAGAAAGCTCAAAGATAGTTCAAGCACTTAAGACTTCGAAAAAAGAGCTTAAAGAGAGTTCAAGCAATCAAGATTCTGGAAAATGAGATCCAAGGGTATTTGAGCGGTCTAACTAAATTTTGTTGCTCTAATTTTATCAACGTGTAAAACGGTTCTTTCAGCAGTCGTAGACTTCTTTCCTGTTCCATTAACCAAACCCTAAAATTCAAATCTCGATCATCCAAGTTGAAGAGGTCAACAAGAAGGGTTTCAAAAGAACATCAATTCAACGTTTCATCTTGCTGAAGCGGAACATCTCTGGATTCTAAGAGATACTGTTTGGATTCAATAATGGAGTCAATCTATGGGCTTGAATCATCGTGGGTTCTTGCAAGTAAGAAAAGAATAGAGTTAGGATGAAGTCTAGTTCTACTTTGTATTTGGTGAATCTCATGTAACCTTTTCATTTATAATGTATTGATTTTTCAGTTAATCGCCTTATAGACTTGAGATTTTACCTAAAATGGTTCTAAGTTTTGCTATGTTAAGATCTTGTGTTCGCTCTCTTTTGTGTTTGATTGTGATTATTCTCCATAGCATATATATATATATTTTGATTTCTTATGTTTAGCATACAATTGGTCTTTTGTTTATTGAAGACGTCTCTTAGAATTTTTGTACAATAGAGAATCTATATAACAAGGAAGCTCATGATTTGACATTTATATAGTTTCAACCGTTAGATTTATTCAATGGTCAGATTAATTATTTCTCTCTCCACTTTTATTATTTTTTGGATCACAACATAAAAACATAATCTATCGCTCTTTCCATATTTTTTTAAATAATTTTTATATAAAATTTTTTAAATTAATGTGTTTAAAAATATGATAATATTTGTAATAAATAATAAAATTTTTTTATTATCATTAAACACTATATGAATACCTTATTATCTTTTAATTAGTAATTTTTAGTTTTATAGGTTATTTTTATAGTTTTTCATGTTGATTTATTTTATAAATTTAAATTTAAACTATTTGCACGACAAATTATATTTCTGTGTCTTTAGACACGGACAATTACTAGTATTATCATAAGACACCATAAAGCTTGAAAAGAATATTCTCTCTTCTCTTAGTATAAATATAATTAGTCTATCAAATACATTCAATATAGTGTGCTTTTAAGACGTATTCATACTCTTTCTCATATGTTGACAAAGAAGTACATTAATCATATATTGGTGAAGGTTTCTAGTGTAAATGATGTGTTCAAAGAAGAAGAGTAGAGTGCATATATTACAGTAGTACGTACTTTGTAATCAAGTTTACACATTTTGAAAACTTTGATTTTTGTAGCCCAAATATTTTCACCCTAAGTGGTAAATGATTTTCCTTCTAAAATTGTTGTGTTCAATCTTTTTAATTTTCTACACTTATGAGATTAAGTTATTATTACTTATTAATTGGTGATCCATACTGGCATGCTTTCAAATTTTCAAATACTGCATGTATGCCTAATTAACTCTCAAATATCTCAGACACTACATGCATGCCTAATTAAGTCCTAGACATCGAGGCTATGTTTGATTCAAGATAGGATGATGGAAATAAGTAATATATGGTAATATATATAATTAGATATAATATTAAATTAATTTTTACGTCAAATTATTTTCTTAGTGTTTGATTAATGAGATATAAAATAAGCAATCATTCATCCGTTCATCCCATGCAATTACGTAGTAAAATCTTTATAATATTTATTGCATAATTGTTTTTATAACAAAAAACTTCTATAATAATTTTTTTATTATAAAAAAAATTTCAAAAATTCGGCGCAGACCATCGCTCACCCTCGACTTTCTATGGGTCTGCTGGTGTGTACAATATATAATTAGACATCTATAAAACATATTTAATAATGCAATTTTTATCACAAAATTATTAAAATTTTATGCATAAAATATTTTAATGACACCTAATAAACATCGTGGTATTTAATTATACTGTAGAATAAAATAGTTATATTAAATATATAAATATCTTTCTATGTCCCAATATCCTTAAATAAGAAATAATAATAATTAATCCGCCTCTTAAATAGTATCCCTACTTAACACTCGTACTTAAGTTCATAAAACATAACTGCCTACAATATCGATTTGGCACTAACTGTGGCATGAAATGGCTAAAAACGAACATATGAGTTCAATTTATTATAAACAAACAAAAAGAATATATCAGTACCTGCCATGTCTAAAATGCTCAGAATGACCTCTGAAGCAAACAATAATCTAACAAATGATTTCTACATTTTCCCCTTCTGAAAGAATAATGTTCTACTCTATAGTATCTGTCATTACACAACATGCTTTCAAAGCCATCAAAGAGACACCGCCTGAATCTCCCCCCCCCCCCACCCCCCAACTGCTGCACTTTTCTGTTCTTTTCTTTTCCTTTTCCCTTTTTTTTAAAAAAAATTACAATAGCAATTCCAGCCCAAAACTTCAAACCATGCACTATCACAAAAATATTTCTGGATTTACATATTAATTTGCGTTTCTGCCATCTCCGCTGCTCCCAGACGCAGAAGACTACAATTCTGCCAGTTAGTACAAGATGATCCACCCTCAAAGAAAATGGGAAGTGTGTTGAAATGTGCATTTCTCTTTGGTTGGATAGTAGAAACAATAAACACCAGTAGAAGGATCATTCTCTCCAACACAAACCAAAGAGCTTTGTTGGTACAACTTGAAGAGGTAACAGGTGACGGGATTCTATAAATGTCCCCCAACTCCGAGATGCATATGTAACTGAAGCAGAAAGTTGTGTAACTACTTGACACGGAAATCAAGCCTAAAAATGGTCAGATTTTGAGTGAACTTATCCCTGTTTTTCGAATCCAAGCTTCGAGTAACATCAGCCATGAGTTTGTCAAAACACAAAGAAAGACGCTGGTGCTGATCTGCTGCCTGCAAGAGAATGCGCATGATGAAACACTTTTTAAGAGTAGCTTTGTGAAAGAAGCGCATCTACAAGTAAACTAAAAAGATTTTAGGGGAAAAAAACAAAGGTATTTTCAGATAGTCTTCACTTCTCCGTTACTGGATCTGTATCTCTGTATGTTATACAATAAAAAAGAAAAAAAATGAAATCTCTCACAAATGCGGACAAAAGAAGTAAAAATAAACAATTAATTAAAAATAGATAACAGAATATGAATATCCAAGATAGCCTTCTCCATCACTTGATTTAAATTCTGTATAGAAGGATGTTTATGCATTCTGCCTCTCTCTCTCTCATTCTCAATCTCACTCTCTCACCCTACCCCATGTCCCCCAAACCTCTTCTCTCTCTGAGAACAATGGCCGAGTAATGCTAAGAAATCTCTTCAGAAGGATTATCTTATATAAAAACAATATCAAACGACGGTAAATAACCAATAGCAGAACCGGCTTTCACTCGAGGGTGAGCAAATGGCAAAACAATAACAATCCCAACTGATTCCTCAAATTTTTTAATACAATAGTTTTTTTCCTTTTTTTTTTTTATTTCAGTAGAAGAGTACATGACTAACTCCGCTTGTGCGTGCTTGATGTTTTATTTTAACACAGCTGGTTTCAAGCCCAAATAAAGGAAGGTTGAAGAAGCTTGAAGGGAAATTTTGAGAGGATGCATGGGATTTATGGATTTGAAGATAGAAATGAAAGAGATGAATCAATATGAGTTTGCTACAACATTGCTTAATAATACAAAATACTTATTTTAGAAAGAGTGATACTCATATAAAAACCTTTAAAAGCGTATAAAATAGTAGTCAAATAGATTTTTTTTTCTTTGTTAGAAGTGTCGAACATGCTTTACGTAAAGATTGTAAGATCATACTAGGTGAGAGTCTAACTAAACAAAATATATTAATAGTACTAGATGTGCGCATTAAGAAGTGGAAGAAAAGGAATATGGGAAATACAATTTCAAGAACTAAGTGGTGGAACCCGTTAGAAGTTGTCCCACGTCGGCCCATGAGAAAAATTCTCTCCTATATAAGAAATGGATTTTCTTCACCTTAACACCTAAGTTTTAAGGTTGAGTATCCCTTCTCTTATGTGTAGTTGAGTTTCTTGACATGGTATCAGAGTGAGTTTTTAACTGGGCTTCACCATAATTCACACTCTACCTATGTCTATGCAGACTAGCATGAAGGGAATTGCTGAAAGTTGTCCCACATCGATTTATAAGAAAAGTTATTTCTCCTATATAAGAAATAAACTTCTCTCACCTTAATTTTAAAATTTTAAGGTGGGATTCCTACTCTTATATGTTATTGGACTTCTTGACATGGCACCAAAGCGGATTTTCAACTGGGCTCACTACAGCCCACGCAGTGCCTATGTCCATGCAGACTAGCGTGAGAGGCTATTAAAAGTCATCACACATCGGCTCATGAGAAAAGTTATTTCTTCCATAACTTTTCTCACCTTAACACCTAGTTTTTAAAGTTGAAACCTCTCTTATTATGTGTTATTAGGCTTCTTGACAAAACCTAAAAGGAGAAAAACAAGAAACTTCTAGGGATAAATGCTTCAACAAGAAAAATTGAATTTAGATGACAACATAAATATCATGTAGAATGAAATGGCTAGATGTATTAAAGAAGTGTGATACAAAATTGAATAACTAAGATTTTTTTTTTTTTTTTTTTTTTTTTTTTGTGGAAATTGTTAGGGAGAGAATGCTTTTTATTCCAATACTACAAAAAATAGTGTACAATCCCTTATATAGATGAGAAATCCAACTGTTAATTAGGCAATAATCCCTTAAAATTTGTAAACTAATCAGCAAACAAATCAGTTGATTACTGCTGAATATTTCTACATCCCTCAAGTTGGGCTGTAAATATTGATTAAGCCTAGCTTGGAATTCAGATCTTCAAAGTTTCTTCTTGATAGTGCTTTAGCAAGAATGTTTGCATTCTGAAGACATGTTGGCAGATATAATAATTTGCAATGCTGATGGCAGACTGATTATCACAAAACATCTTCATAGGTTCCTCTACTGAGATTCTTAACTCTCTTAGAATTCTTATTAGCCACATTCCTTCATAGATATTTCTACATCCCTCAAGTTGGGCTGTAAAATATTGATTAAGCCTAGCTTGGAATTCAGATCTTCAAAGTTTCTTCTTGATAGTGCTTTAGCAAGAATGTTTGCATTCTGAAGACATGTTGGCAGATATAATAATTTGCACTCCTGATGGCAGACTGATTATCACAAAACATCTTCATAGGTTCCTCTACTGAGATTCTTAACTCTCTTAGAATTCTTATTAGCCACATTCCTTCATAGATACCGTTAGCCATTGCTATGAATTCAGCTTATGCACTACTTCTCGACATAACTGATTGTTTTTTACTTCGTTATAAGACCAGATTTCTCCATAAATACATGCAGTAGCCAGAAGTTGATCTTCAATCACTTACTGATCCATCCCAATCAGCGTCATTGTATATCTTAATGTCTCTACTCAGTGACTTTCTAGAATATGAGCCTTTTCCTGGTGTTAGCTTCAAGTATCTCAAGATTCTGTAGATTGCCTCCATGTGTGCTTCATGTGGATTGTTAATAAATTGACTCACTACACTAACCAAGAAACCAATATCAGGTCTAGTGTGGGCATGGTTTTAAAAAATGGTAACGGATACTGTAACAATAACGGTCGCGGTGACGCGAAAACGAAATGAAACTAATATTAGGTAACGGAAACGAAAATCGGAAGCGTGACTTTTTTTTTTTTTTTTTTTCAAATTCACAACTCAGTTAAATTTGATAGTTTTTATAGTTTAACAATTAAAATACATAAATATAGATTTATTAGTGTTGTTTAATAATTTTATATACATAAAATCATAAATAAGTAATGTTGTGTTATATATATACATAATATCCTTTTTTTTGACACCTCTTAAATAAAAATAAGCATATATATATATATATATATTAAATTGTTAATATTTATACAATAATAAACATAAAAATAAATTTACAATTATTAAAACAAAATAAATAATGATATAATATAACTACACTTAATAATTTTTAATATGAAATACTTAATTATATTTAATATAATTAATATAAATTATATAATATGTTAGTATAATAATATGTTATAGTATAATAGTAAAACTTAATAACTTTTTAGTATAACTAACCACAATTTATGCAATATCTTAATATAAAATTTTATTATAATAAAAAATAATTTAATATATTTATAGTAAAATATAAATAATATACTTAAATATTTATAAATTTAATTATTTACAACCAAAGGGCAAAGACCAACCATAAAGGCTGATGGATAACTTGACAGATAAATCAAATTTCAATAAACCCACCCCACCACCCACCTGTCCATCCACCACCCAAATCACATCCCAAATTCCCAATACCCAATAAACCCTCCCTCACTTGCAGGCTTTCTAGCTCCTTCAGTCTTCTTTTTCTTTTTTAAACTTTTCGGCCTCCTGATTCACTATTATCTTCTGAAAGTCGAAGCCGGACAGAGGAACACAAACTGATTCAGTTCTTCACCGTTTGTTTAATCTGGCTTGGGAAGTGAAAGGCTTAAATGATTCAGTTATCACTCTTTTTTCTTTCAGAATTTTTAATTTTTTATGAGGCTTAAATTTGGTATTTCTTGAATTCTTTTTTATTTTTCAAACTTTGGATTAAAAAAATTAGGGTTTTTTTTCTAAATCAACATATCAGAGTTTCAAATCCAACCTTTTCTTTCAGATTTCTTCCCTTTTTTGGTTGGTTCCTTTGTCAAGATCCACTGTAACGTCGGCATAACGCCGCCATAACAGGCGTTACGGTGTAAATGCCGATACACACCCTATAACATGGCAGTAACCGGCTCGAAGGTTGCCAATTCCATTTCGTAACGGGCATTTCTGTTACGCAACGGCGATTTTTAATACCATGAGTGTGGGATAGATATGTTAGTTTTCCCACAAGTCTCTAATATCTACCTTTATCAACTAGTGTGTTGTCTTCTTTGGTTCCTAGTTTAGTAGTTGAGACTAGGGGTTTCAACTGGTTTGCATCCAAGAATTTTTATTTCTTTCAGAAGTCCAAGACATATTTCTTTTGAGAGACTGAAATACCCTTCTTGAACAAGCTATTTCCTTACCTAGGAAGTATTTAAGGCTTCCCAAGTCTTTGATTTCAATTTATTTTGCAAAGAGGCTTTTAAAGTTGCTCATCTCCTTCTCACAATCGCCTATTAAACTAACGTTGTCCACATATACACTAAGAACAGCAATTCTTCCTTCCCATGAGTATTTAACAAAGAGTGGGTGATCTGCCTGGTAATGCGAATACCAGTACAACCTGATTATCTTAGGAAATTTATCAAACCAAGCTCCTAGGGATTGCTTGAGTCCACACAGAGATCTTCTTAGCTTGCAAACCTTGTTGGTTGTAGCTAGTGTTTCAAATCTAGGAGGAATATCCATGTACACCACCTCTGCTAAGTCTTCGTCGAGGAAGGCATTTTTGACATCTAGTTGATAAAGTGGCCAATCTAAGTTAGTAGCCAGTGATAGGAGAACTCGAGTTACGTTCAGTTTGGTTACAAGGGCAAAGATCTCTCCACAGTCAACTCTATTAAATGTTGTCCCACATCGGTCCATTAGAAAAACTATTCCCCCCATATAAGAAATAGATTTCTCTCACCTTAACACCCAAGTTTTAGACGGCTCCTCTTATGTGTAGTCAAGCTTTTTTATATGGTATCAGAGTGAGTTTTAACTAGGCCTCACCATATAGTCCATGCTGTGCTTATATCCATGCAAGCCAGCGTGAGAGGGGCTGTTAGATGTTATCCCACGTCAGTCCATTAGAAAAACTATTCTCCCATATAAAAGATAGACTTCCCTCACCTTGACATTTAGGTTTTAAGGTTAAGACCCCTCCTCTTATGTGTAGTCGGGCTTCTTTACAAACTCCATAGGGTTGTGTGAACCTATCTGCAACAAGACATGCTTTGGTTTAGTTAACACTCCGTCTTTTTTGTATTTTATAGGAAAGATCCATTCGTAGCCCACTGGATGCTCTCTAGGCGGTAATTCTGCGATCAGAATCTCTAGTGCACTAATTTCTTCCTAAACAACTACTTTCCGTTCAGGCACTTTGAAAGCTTCTTGTATATTATTAGTTATATGTGTGTTGTCCACATTGGTAGTAAAAAACCTAAAATTGGTTGATAGTCCTTGATATGACACAAAGGTGTAGATTGGGTGTTTTAAGCACGATCTAACACCTTTCCTCACAATAATAGGTTGATCACTATCATCAATAGTTAACTCATTATAAGAAGACTCAAAGGTAGTATACCTTGAAGATCTTCCTTTGATCTTGAATTCAGATCTGATTCTTGGATTTGCTCAAATGATGCTTGTGCTCTATCTCCCCTGAGTTCCTTTTCCTACTTGAATAGGTGAGAAGATCATTGTTGGTTTTGAATTGAGTAGTGTCTGGAGGCAGAGGACTTGGGGAATCAGATAATGGAATGGATAATTCAGCTTGGGTATTTGATTCAAGGTGTGGAGGAATAGGAATGGATGACTCTGTTTGAATGTTAAAAGGATTTGAAGAGATGTGAACGACTCTAGGTTACTGATTTTAGTATTGTCAACATCCCAAAGCTGGCATTCCTATGTGAAATTGCTCTCCCCCTGAATATTTGGTTTGGGGTGGAATGGTTGGTGTTCAAAAAATGTGACATCCATGGAGTGATAGTATCTCTTTGTGCCAGGAGAATAACATCTATACCCTTTCTGATGAGGAGAGTACCCAGGAAAAGATACATTTAATGGCTCTAGGATCAAACTTACCCCGGTGTTGGCTATGGATATAAACAAATGTAGAGCATCCGAACACTTTTGAAGTGAATGGTGGATATGAGATGAGTGTGAGGATATTACTTGAGTAGTGTTTGGCATGGAGTTCGAACTTTGGGACTCAAGAAGGCATCCTGTTTATGCAATAGGCTGTGGTAAGGACAGTATCACCCAAAAAATGTTTCGGTACATGTGTAGATAACAAGAGGGATTAGGCCACATCCAAGAGATGTCTGTTCTTTCTTTTAGCCACTTCATTTTGTGGGAATGTGTCAACACAAGAACAGGTGTACAATACCCTGGCTTACAAGATAATCATCAAGAATGAATATAAAATATTCCTTTACATCGTCAGTCTTCAAAATTTGTATTTTGGCCTGAAACTTGATTTGAATCATGGTGTCAACTTTGAAAATATGACCTGCCTCAAGTTTTTCTTTCACCAGGAAGCCTAGTGTGATCATCTATAAATGTTAAAAACCAACGAGTTCCAATAACATTCTTGACTCGAGATGGTCCCCTTATATAGATGAGAAATCCATCTATTAACTAGGGAATAACCTACCAAATCAAATCTCACCAAACATAGAAATTATCCCTTAAAATGTGGAAACTAGTCAACAAACAATTTCCTAAAAATCTGCAATCAGCCATTACTCCTGAATATCCCTACAATTTTATATTATTAGGATTCAATATTTATTTTATTCTTAGGCAAGGGTGGTCCCTGGGAGACAAGTGGGGGCCATGAGTTTTGGAAATCCTTTAATACCCCCATAGATTTTAGAATTTTTTTCATATAATATAGTGTTTGGCCCTCCTAAGTTTTGAAAATCCTTTAATATCTCATAGATTTTAAGATTTTTTCACATAATATAATGATTGCCCCCTCCCCCCCCCCAAAAAAAATTATAAATTTTTTTACTTTACTCTCCACTCAATACAAATTTTTTTACATTGGCCCCCCATCTAAAGTCCTGGGCCTGCCACTGTTCTTAGAATTTGATTTTTATTCTATTGCCTATGTTAGGATTTTATTTTTAGTTTCTTATATTTATAGGATTTTATTTTTATTTAGGTTAGCATATATCAAGGCTATAATTGTATGGGATTATTAGACTTGATGAATTGAGCTATTTAGTAATGCTTGAGCCGCAACATCAAGGTTTGACCCAAATTGAGCAAAGGCGGCCACTTCGCGATATTGTGCCAATTCCAGTTTTGAACTACTGCAGACTTATTTCATAGTTTTCAATTGAGTGGCAGACCCGACACGACTGACAAATAAGCCGACGTTAATAGTAGGTCTAATTCCACGATAAAAGAGCTCTATTTCTAAACAAATTTTTCCATCAATAATGTGGATCACATTGATAGGAATAGAGGTCGATGCGCCTCCGACTTGTGTTTCAATGACAGGTAAGGTGATTAAGCTACCTGTGCCCGCCCAGTCTGATCGTTTAGCGGCTCTTTCAAAGAGAAGGGAATGTAAATAGAAAACATCCCCTAGAAAAGCCTCACAGCCTGGTGGCCCGTGTAACAATAATGAGATTTGTTGATGTGCGACCACCTGTTTACTAAGATTAACATATATTATTAATGCGTGAATTCCATTATCATGAAAGTATTCCCCCACGGCACACCCAGAATATGAGGCCAGAAATCGCAGAGGAACAGAATCTGAAGCAGCGGCCGCTACAAGAATGGAATATTCCAAAGCATTCGCTTCTAAAAGAATTTGAATGATATTGATGGCTTTTGTGCTTGTGTTTCTCTTCTCCTCTCTTTTCTTTCTTCTTGCTTGATTTCTCTTCTTCTTTGGCTATAATCTCTTTGTTGTTCTACATCAGAACAATTGTAGATATATTAGGCATATCTAAGGGAAAAGGACCATATTCTCGAAGAATGAGGGGTAAGGGAATTGTTCAAGAAAGATCTCTTATTCTTATTACAAGATCTTGATTGGATCTGTATATGTTTGATAAGACAATAATCTTCTTCTTTGAGAATAATCAAAAAGAAAAATGAAAAGTGTTGAATTGGAATATGAAAACGTGACTAAATTTGTCCTAGTTATTTTTTGGGACAGAGTAGACTAAAGGAGCAAATTATCAAACAAGGAAAAAAAAAAAAAAAAAAAAAAAAAAGAGGATCCAATGTCTTTGAAAGAATTGAATGAGGAGTCGCATGAGTTGGAGACTTAGTGGTGGACCGAAGAAGTACAACTGGCGATTAAGGCTAACAAAGAGTGCTATAGGAATTTGCAAGGATAAGAGAACATATGAAGTTGCGTTTGGATCAAAATTTTGTTAAGAGAAAAGGAAATTGATAGAAAATCAAAATTCCATCTTCCATTTGGGTTGTAATAGAAAATAGAAGGAAAAAATAAATGGAATTTGAGAAATTTAAAATAATTAAATTAAAAATTAATATATTTATGATTTACCTTTTATTTTAATATATTTTTGGATCCATTCAAATAAAGACGTGTGTTTGGGATTTTATATTTCCTTCCTACTTTAACTTTCTTCTTTTCCTTTTCCTTTTCCCTAGCCTTTTATTTTTTTCTTGCCAAATCCTAACTCCACAAAAAGATATAAATTGGCTAAAAAGAAATTAAAATGGCAAAGTTAGAGAAGCTAAATATAAGGCTTTCAATGTACCATATAATAAGTTATAGACAAAAAATAAACAGAAAAATATCTATAAGATAGCTAGAATAAGAGAGAAAAAATGACAAACTTGTATCAAGTTAAGTGTACAGAAAGTAAGACTTAGAAAGTTTTGGTATAAAAGAAAGGTGAAGTTATTTTGATTAGTTATTTAATAGTTGCACTGAGCAGAATTTAGAAGATCTTAGTAACCCTTGTAACCCTATTGAAAATAGAAATGTAAGTTCTATACATAGGATTTACAAAAACAAGGGTATGAAAAAAATGAACATAGGAAAAGCTATAAGCCCATATTGTATTTGGATTGAAGCTTTTGGAAGTGCTTAGGGGATGATGGGATAATTTCATTGACTAAATTGTTGAACAGAATTTTGCAAACCAATAAGATGCCTAAAGAATATAAAAAAAGTATCTTAGTGCCTATCCATAAGAAAATAAAGGGACTATCCAAAAGTGTAACGACTATCAGGAAATTAAGCTAATGAGTCACACTATGAAACTTTGGGAGGGAGTGATTAGGCTAGGGTAAAATGTGTTACAAAAAATATCAGATAACCAATTGGGTTCTATGCCTGGTAGATCTACTATAGAAGGCTAGAAGCAATTTTCCTAATACAAATATTGACGGAAAAATATAAAGAAAACAAAAAGATCTTCTCATGAATTTCATTGATTTAAAGAAATCATATGATAGAGTTTCAAGAGAAACTTTATTGTGGATGTTGAAAAAGAAATGAGTTTATATGTAATATATTAAAATGATCAAAGACAAGTATGACGGAAAAATTACTAGCATAACAACTATTGGAGATGATACAAATGATTTTTCAATTACAATTGATCTACACCAAAGATTAGCTTTAAGCCCTTATTTTTTCACTTTGGTTATGGACGAGCTAACTAGACATATTCAAGACATTACTTCGTGTGTGTTTTTTGCAGATGACATTGTATTTATAGATGAAACTAGGTCTGGGATTAACCATAAGTTAAAACTTTGGAAGCACAATTAAAATCAAAAGGTTTTAGAGTAAGTGAGACTAAAACAGAGTACATGAATAGTAAATTTAGCAAAACTAAAAATCAGGGCATAGTGAAATTGAGGATCAAGTGCCAAATAGTGATTATTTTCGATATCTTGGATTAATTATTCAAGTAAATGGAAGGGTTGAAGAGGATGTTATCTATAAAATTCAAGGTGGGTAGTTAAAATGAAAAAGTGCATTAGGTGTTTTATACGACCAAAGAATACCTAGTAAGCTAAAACGGAAAATATTATTGAGTGGTTATAAAACCAACTACGCTTTATGCTACATCGTGTTTGAGCTATTAAGAAACAACACTCTTATAAGATGAATAGTGGAAATGAGAATACTAAGATGGATGTGTAGCAATACACGAAGAAATAAGATAGAAAATGAATATATCCGAAAGAAAGTTGAGATGGCATTAATAGAAGAGAATTTAAAAATTCATTTCTAATGGTTTGATAATGTCCAAAATAGACTTGGGAAGACTTGCACAACAAGATCAAACCATGTTATTTTCATTCATTATGCTCCACAGCCAGGCTCCTGTTAGTTCTCATGTGATTACACATGAGGAAACGGCGATATGATTAATTTATTATCACATTCCAAGTTTTTTTCTATCTCAAACTTGTAATATGCCTCATATGTGTATTGGAGACGTACGCACGCATACCTTAGTTGTCTGAAAAGTGCCATATTCTTAACGGTATATAATTAAAATAACAGGACAAATTTGAACGAGTGTCCAATGACAGCACAACAAGTTCTTATAATTCTGCATTTGTTAGATTTCATTACTAGTCAATACTTCTTAATAAGTTTGAGCATAGACCAATAAAGGGGTAAGTTATTGCTATGAGGAAGGGTTATTAAATAAAAACTTAATTCTCATACTTTGGCATCCCTTCGATGCTTTTTAATAACACTTACTTATCTTTTCAAAAAAAATTAAATAAAAACTTAATAACCTGAAGTTTGAACTTCTTTTGTGAACTAGATTCCTTTCGTAAGAAAGAAACTAGAGCTTATTACTTCCCATCACTTTTCATATTCTTACTTGGCAGGAATGAAAATCACATACACGATGTAAGCTTGTGCTTACATGCAAAATGCCCTAATTGATAAAGTTAAGTTGATTTCAGTTACTTATGGAACATAGCTTTAGGATTGCCAAAATCCTCCAACTCATAAAGCATGCTTGCTTTTTGTTTATTTGGTCTTGTTGTTATACTTTTTTTAAAAAGAAAAAAAAAAATTGTACACATAAGATTGGAAGAATGAGGCAAACAGGCATCCCTAGATGATATCACAAATGTTGCTTCTAAGTTTTCACAAAATAAATGAAGTCCTAATTTAAAAGCAGAAAATAAAAAATTAAAAAATTAAAAAAAAAAAGGGATCTGCATAACATTCTTCACTGAAACTTAAAGACTCCAGTCACCAATAAGAGCGTGTGTAACAATTGAATTTAAAAAAAAATAATCCAATTAACAACCATTTTGTAAACATATGAGGAGAGTCTGAATAAACAACACAAAGCAAAAGATTACCTGAGAGGCCAAAATACGAACTTTCAAATTAGTAAATATCTGCATATAAATAGTGATCTCTGAGTAAATTAACACTAGTAGTCCAATACAAGACAACACAGGCAGAAAAAGAAGGGGAAAAAAGAAACTTGGACTTTGAAGTAGTAGTCTCACCTGCTCATCAATAAGTATCAAGCTCAACATTGGTCTGCTGAGACTCCACTGATTGCAACAGTCCTCAAATAGGACAATCTCAAATAGGGTCTTAAGTATCTGAAAAAAATGAAAGACAAAAAGAAATGTAAATCCAATCATGATAACGGAAGTGAAGAACATTCATAATGAGTTATTTAGTGTTAGGCATCCAAAGAATTCTCATACTAAATAGGATTATAATACCAAGCTAATCCATGCTCAGTTTGCAGAAGCAACTTACTAGCAAAGTCTCTTTTGAAAAAACGAGGCTTACAGCAATTAATGTCAATGATAGAACAAAGAAGCCTCTTTCAGTTGAACATTTTGTAATGTTTATTGAAAAATCATTTTGCGATAATTGGATGATACATGCAAACATGGTTCTCCAAAATTAATTCTGAAAGTTTAGGGCTCTGTTTAGGTTGCAAAATGTACCTATAAAGTCCTTGACTTATTTTGCTCACCTTTTTTAAATTTTACAACAATGAAAATTTAAATAATATGCATGGTATATATGTCTCAATTTACAAGTAATTAAAAAATTTTTCATTTTTATTTTTATTTTTTGAACTTTCAACAGCATCTAATATAACATACATATCCGGTACCAATTGACCACTTATAATATTGCAATATAAAAATATCACATCAACCTCCCCACCCAAGATATGGGTTTTCCATAACTTACAGATACAGGCTTAACAAATGAATGCCCCTCCATCAACCATGCTACCCAACCAACAACTACACATACAGGGCTTAAAAAGATTTATTGGAAGAAAGTATGCTGCTACTTCTGAAAATTGTTCATCTCTTGTTCGTAGAATTATCTTATGAGTAAATATTATTTATTAGGGGAAGGGGGTTTGGATGACTCAAAATTTTGGTCTGGACAGAGAGCCACTAGCCCCTCTTGTCTTCTTTGTTCATGGAATGTTGTTTTTGTGGCATGCTACCAGTGCCATACTTCAAGTACTTGAAAGTTGCAAACATGAGGTGCATTCAAAGAGAAATTATGTTTATTTCATTCTCTTTTTAATGCTAAAATGCATTTTGCTAGGGGAAAAAAAAGTTGTGTAGAGACAGTACGATAATAGATTCATCTACAAATATAGAAGGTCAAATTTGAATTTCATTAGTAACTACAAGAGCTATTAGAAAAAAATATGTGGGTACCCGGGCTATAGTTAAACATCCCAAGGTTGTTATAACCACGCCGCGGTGCAAAACCCCACACACCACCTCATCATTAATTACACGTAGGACAATTGACATTAGTCCATCCGCGCCAATAATTCCATTACAAGAATGTACACCTTTCCTTGGACTTAGAACAAGGTCCGAGGAGAGAATAAATGACTAGCAGGATCATTGGAGGTTCAGTGGATTGGAGGCTAGAACCAGAGACTGTTGGAATTCATCCAACCAATCTAAAGAGAGAATTAAATGGGCGACTCTTATTCTTCCTTGGGTCCATTGTATCAGGACTAGACATTCCTGCCTAAAGGACTCCATCCTCACACATATATAAACTCTCCTCCTCAAAAGGGTCTGAGATAAGGATACGCCAAGCATCTAACCACTACCATTCCTACTCTCTCTCTCTCTCTTATTCCAGATTGCCCTAGTTCTCTCCTCTCTGCCGGATTCCGATGGTCTCGCTATTGCTTAATACTCAACATAATTCCCAAAAAAGATTGGACTCACTCCACCTTAACCCCCCTACAAAATATATATTGTAAAACAAAATCTTACAAGGAAAACCATGGAAACTAAGTTATTCAAGATGAGTTTGTCAACAATCATGTGTAACTCAATGTTGTGGCAGCTTTTCTTCCACCCAGAATTACACTGTGGGAAACCCATCAGGGCACTGACCGACAAAGAGCAACCCACAACTTTGTTGTAGATACTCGCATTGGTATCAAAGCTCGGCAAGAATTCAGTTGCCTTGATAAGCATTCGATAGCATAGCCTTCTCAGTCACGAGATCAATAAGCAATAATGTTTTCTTATGCAAACAAACTTCACAATGCCAATGCACTGGAGGAAATGAGCTCCTGGGGAAGTATGCCACAAGGCTAGAGGACTTTCAAGGGTGTTCCCATTGAGGATCCTATGCACATTATTAAGCAAGTGTGTGCTTTGGACAACTATATGAAAGCAACAAGAAGATTGCCTATGTCAGTTCTAATGGACACCAGCATCTGGTAGTAACTAGTAACCCGACACTGTTAGCCATTTATGTTTACATATATTCTAGCAACTGTTATCCCACCTAGCAGTGTCGTACAATTATAGCCTTGGGTCGGGAATTAGAGCTCCACAAAAGTTGGGGCAAGATTTCTACCAACTACCTCGATCCTGCTGTAGGCAGCGGCCTATGCGATGGGTACAATCTTTTTAATTTATAATTTGGAATGGGAGGAGAAGCATTGATTAAGCACTACAAGTCTACAATATGGGCTTATGGTAAGGCCCCCCCCCCCCAAAAAAAAAAATCTTATAAGAACTTCGTCTGTGAGAAAAGAGGAGAAGGAAGGGGTTCGACACAGACGGGCAAAAATGAAGCCACAGCAATGATTGAAGGCAAATGGAGACAAACAAAACAGAGGCTAATATCATTGCACTAGATTGCCCTCTTTATGCTGTGATGGGTTTAGAATTTCAACACCTTTCCCATGCGATACTTACACTTTAAACTCCTCATTGATGTGCTAAGTCAGCCTAACCCTCACTAGGAAGCAAGAAAGAACACAAAACTAGCAATGAAAACTAAGTATAGAAGAACACTCGAGAGGAAAACTTGGAGAATGCTTTGTATTACTTCATTTGAAAGTTGGATCCTTAGATCCTTGGATTATTACATGAACTCTACATATCCGTATTCATACTCTTCTACCTCCTCAATAGATGGTAAAGATTATTCCAAGTGAATGGTGGAGATTTGACCTCTAGAATCCTACACCAAATTATCTAGATATTTACACATTTAAGCTTCCAATGGAAGCCTCCCCTACATACCAGAATTTTCCATCATTCGCTATAAAATATTCTACAATATTCATAACACGTCCTGAAAACTCCACTAGGTTCTAAAATATTCTAGAGAAACCTAGAGTGCTCCAGTAGCTTCTAAAAAATTCTGAAACTTTCTAGAACACTTCGGATCATTCTAGGACATTCCAAAACACTATAACAAAATCCAGAACATCCTAGGTAATTCTTGAACCATGCCATACCAGTGTCCAAATTAGTATTCTCCAGTGTCCCGCATGATCTAAAGTACCAGTGTACTTGACACATCCCAATCACTCAAAAAATTCCACTTGGGTAAGAAGAAAAATATTCAAAATAAATAATATTCAAGCAAAAGCACCCACAATAATACTAACAATTACGTAAAATAACAAAATTTACAAACCAAGAGTTGCAACTTTACTTTAAAGTCATCCAACCCTTATAATGAAGAAGAGAAATTTAAGCAAGACTAAACTAATAATGAAAACTCCCAGTATAAGGAAAACTATAACCAACATGTTTCTGTCTAGATTTTTATGGTGGGTCACACTCAATTAAGTCTTTAATGCATATCAGCCATTTCCATAGTATGGATAATGGAGTGAATGATACTCCAACTACAATCCTTCCCACAAGCTCCCTCTTTGAAAAAGTAAGGGAAAAATTATAATTAAAATTTATAGAAAGAGAAATAGGATCAAGGATGTAGATACTTGGGCCGCGGCCATATGGCCCAGGTCTGCCTCCTGCCTTTCCCTGCAGCACAACTATATCCCTCCTACATTGATGATTAGCCGTGAGTAAATCACAGGGTATCATCGTTGTTGTTGATTAATTTAAATCTCTCGGTGGTTGAAGATTAGATAGATTAAATAAGTTTGAATGAAGATCAGATAAGGCTGAATTAGGATCAGGATAAGAGCTGGAAGAGTTTCAGATGTATAGAGAATTGGTTGCTGATTTTTAGGGATTGTATTTTAGCTCTTTAGGATAGAGATGTATACAGATATTTAGGATAGCTTTTGTATATAAATACCAGCTGTAAATCTGTTCAGAGAGATAATTTTTTCTACGGAAGAACTTCCTTCATGGTATCAGAGCAGGTGCTCATTACAGAGAGTCCTATTCCTTCCAACTGAGGTTGTCCTCCTCAGATCCAATTTTTTTTTTTCTCTCTGCTGAAGTTTGTCCTCTTCAGTATTCGGTAAACCTCCTTGCAAAGCAAAAATGAGTGCTGGCAAGGAAGAATCTACTTCTCTTGATCAATCTCCTCTGGCTTCTCCAACCCTTGGTGAAAGTCCCAACCTGCAGATTACAAGTCACAAACTGAATGGAAGAAACTTCATTCAGTGGTCCCGATCAGTCATATTGGTTATTAGGGGTAAAGGAAGGATGGGCTACCTGAATGGAGATGTCAGGCAGCCTGATAAGGAAGATCCTGCTCATGTCAACTGGGAGTTAAACAATTCGATGGTGATGGCATGGTTGATCAATTCCATGGAACCTCACATTAGTCGAACATACCTCTTTCTTCGAACTTCTCAAGCCATCTGGCAGGCAGTGAATACAAATTATTCTAATCTCAAAAATGCATCTCAGGTTTTTGAGATTAAGAATAAACTAAAGGAGATAAGGCAAGGTCAACTGGGAGTCACTGAGTTCTACAATGAACTACAGATGCTGTGACAAGAGTTGGATCTACACTATGAAGCTGATTGGGGAGACTTGGAAGACAACATAAAGTTCAAAACCCATCTGGAGAAAGAGCGACTGTATGAATTTCTGACAGGGTTAAACCGAGACCTTGATGAGGTACGAGGGAGGATTCTTGGCTGTAAACCCTTGCCATCCATTGACGAAGCCTTTGCTGATGTTAGGAGGGAAGAGAGTAGAAGAAGAGTAATGCTTGGAATGAACCCAGTCAGTCCAGCAGGTGAGAAATCCAGTGAAACGACAGCCTTTGCTGTTAAAGGAGATCAAAGGAATCATCAAAAGGACAGAAGTGGAAGACCCTGGTGCAGCCACTGCAACAAGCCTGGACACACCCGAGAGACCTGCTGGGATCTCCATGGAAAACCAGCCAACTGGAAGCTTAGGGGATCAAATAAGGGGAAGAGTTTTCAAGCACAGCTGGAGGACAAACCTGCTGAAGGCCTTAAAGAATCAGAAAACAATGGAATATTTCTGAACAAGACTCAACTGGAACAGCTGAAAAAATTATTGGGTCAAGCTGCAGCAGAAAACTCAAAAAATTCTGCTATGGCATCAGGTACTGCCATGCATACCAAGAATACAAATTCTTGGATGCTGGATTCTGGAGCCTCTGACCACATGACAGGTAATTTATCCCTACTACACTCATATACCCCATGTCATGGAAGTCCTAGAGTTAAGGTAGCCAATGGCTCTTACTCTACTATCGCTGGAAAAGGATCTCTTCGCCTTTCAAACTCTGTGATTCTTCATTCAGTATTATATGTCCCTAACCTGGCCTGCAACTTAATTTCAGTCAGTAAACTCACCCAAGAACTCAAGTGTTGTGCTAAGTTTTCTCCCACTGATTGTGAATTTCAGGGAATGGACTCGAGGATGATGATTGGCAATGTTAGAGTACAAGATGGACTCTACTACCTTGAGAATAAAGAAGATTCTGCAGAAACAGCCATGACTGGGACTGTATCTTCTCTTAGTTCCAATAGGGATGAAATAATGTTAAGGCATTATAGGCTAGGCCATCCAAATTTCCATTATCTAAAAAGATTGTTTCCTGATCTGTTCATTAATAAAAATCCTAGCTCTTTCAAATGTGAGTTCTGTATTCTTGCTAAACACTGTCGTGCCCAGTATCAACCTAAACCACACAGACAATCTCAACCTTTTTCTTTGATACACAGTGACCTGTGGGGACCCTCTAGAATAAAGAATGTTTCTGGAACCAGATGGTTCATAACTTTCACTGATGATCACACTCGGGTCTGTTGGGTTTATTTACTTAAGGAAAAAGCTGAAACTGCCAAGGTCTTTAAATCCTTTCATTCCATGGTGTCAACTCAATTTCATGCACATATTCAGACCTTAAGAACTGATAATGGAAGGGAATACTTCAACTCTATTCTAAGTGAATATCTTGACTCTAATGGGATAATCCATCAAAGCTTATGCTCAGATACACCTCAACAAAATGGTGTAGCTGAGAGAAAAAATCGACACCTTGTCGAAGTTGCTAGAGCTCTTATGTTCACTATGAATGTACCCAAGTATTTATGGGGAGAAGCCATTTTAACTGCCTCTTACTTAATCAATAGAATGCCTTCTAGGCCCCTGAATTTCTCTGTTCCTTTGAATAACCTCCTTCAAACTTACCCAGATTTCAGGTCCATTAACTCCTTACCTCCAAAAATTTTTGGATGCACTGTTTTTGTCCATAATCAGTCACCAAATCTGTCAAAACTTGATCCCAAATCTATCAAAAGTGTTTTTGTTGGATACTCTCCAACTCAACGTGGTTATAAATGCTACTCCCCTTCCCTTCGTCGTTTCTTTGTGTCTTTAGATGTCTCTTTCATTGAAACTCAGCCCTTCTTCACCAATCCTTCTCTTCAGGGGGAGATGGTGAATGAAGACAAGTCTTGCTCTTGGGATACATTCCCTGCCACAGAAGATTCTCAGTTTCAGTCCTCAGAAGTCCTGCCTTACACCACAGAATATCCTGTTTTTCCTGCAGAACCTCAGCCCACAGAACCTCAGTCAATACCTATAGAACCTAACATGGTTTCACCTGAGGAATCTCTAAGAGAAAATACATCTCAGTCAGGGGGAGGAACTACCAGAATTGTCTCTCAGCCAAGAGATCAATTGCTGGTTTACTCAAGACGTAGGCAGAACAGACAAAGCCAATCTGACTCGAATTCAGATTCCCAGAACAGTGAAGGAGGTACTAAGAACAATATGGAGCAAACTGAAAATCCAAAACAAGATTTGAACTGGCCTATTGCACTTCGGAAAGGGACAAGAACCTGCACACAGCACCCTTTGTCCAAATATGTCTCTTATGCAAGACTCTCACCTGGGTTCTATTCTTTCACTACCTCTCTGTCAAAAACTGCAGTTCCCAACAACATAGAAGAAGCCTTAGAAGATCAAAACTGGAGAGCTGCAGTTCAGGAAGAAATGACAGCCCTGCAGAAAAATAATACTTGGGAGATGATGGAACTCCCTAATGGAAAGAAGCCTGTCGGCTGCAAATCGGTTTTTGCTATTAAATACAATACAGATGGGAGCATTAGCAAATATAAAGCCAGGTTGGTAGCTAAGGGATTTACTCAAACACTTGGAATTGATTACCAAGAAACCTTTGCTCCGGTGGCTAAGCTAAACACTATAAGAGTCCTGTTATCCCTAGCTGTAAATATGGATTGGCCATTACATCAATTAGATGTAAAAAATGCCTTTCTAAATGGAGATTTGCATGAAGAAGTGTACATGACTGCACCACCTGGATTTGAAGACAGCAGCAACAATGTGTGCAGATTAAAGAAGTCTCTCTATGGGTTAAAGCAATCACCAAGAGAATGGTTTGAGAAATTCACTCAAGCTGTTAAGAGAAAAGGATTTACTCAAGCTCAGACCGACCACACACTGTTTTACAAACACTCTAGGGAGGACAAGATCACAATCTTGATTGTATATGTGGATGACATTATTGTCACTGGAAGTGATCTAGTGGAATTGAACTCCTTGAAGAGGTATCTAGCAGGGGAATTTGAGCTAAAAGACTTAGGAGCTTTGAGATATTTCTTGGGAATGGAAGTTGGTCGCAGCTGTGCAGGAATCTCCATCAGTCAGAGGAAGAATGTGCTGGATTTGCTTCGGGAAGTGAAAATGCTGGGCTGTAGGCCAGCTGAAACACCTATGGATCCTAACATAAAGCTGGAACTGGAAGGTGAAGAAGTTGACAGGGGAAGATATCAGAAACTAGTGGGTAAATTAATTTATTTGTCCCACACTCGACCTGACATCACCTTTGCAGTAAGTATGGTGAGCAGGTTTATGCACTCTCCAAAGAAGCAACATCTTGAAGCTGTGTTGAGGATCTTGAAGTACTTAAAGTCTACACCTGGTAAGGGACTGTTTTTCAAGAAAGGAAGCAATAGAATAGTGGAGATTTACACCGATGCTGACTGGGCTGGCTCATCAATTGATAGGAGGTCTACGACAGGCTACTGTTCTTACCTTTGGGGAAACTTGGTGACTTGGAGAAGTAAAAAACAGCCGGTGGTAGCTAGAAGTAGTGCTGAAGCTGAGTTTAGAGCTTTGGCTCATGGAATATGTGAAGGTATTTGGCTTGAGAGACTATTAAAAGAGCTGAAGGTGTCTTATTATGCTCCTATGAAAGTCTACTGTGATAACAAGGCAGCCATCAACATAGCACAAAATCCAGTCCACCATGATCGAACAAAACATGTTGAAGTGGATCGACATTTTATCAAGGAGAAGCTTGACAACAAAACTGTGTGTTTGGACTACATTCCTACTCGGGAACAAACTGCAGATGTCTTGACAAAAGGGCTACATAAACCAGGTTTTGATAATTTAGTAAGCAAGCTGGGAATGATTAATATATACTCCCAGCTTGAGGGGGAGTGTTGATTAATTTAAATCTCTCGGTGGTTGAAGATTAGATAGATTAAATAAGTTTGAATGAAGATCAGATAAGGCTGAATTAGGATCAGGATAAGAGCTGGAAGAGTTTCAGATGTATAGAGAATTGGTTGCTGATTTTTAGGGATTGTATTTTAGCTCTTTAGGATAGAGATGTATACAGATATTTAGGATAGCTTTTGTATATAAATACCAGCTGTAAATCTGTTCAGAGAGATAATTTTTTCTACGGAAGAACTTCCTTCAGTTGTGGTAGATATTTCCCGTGGAACACCCATTTCTCCCGAACTTGGAACAAGGTCCGAGGGATTCGCCAACGGATATAATAGCATGCGAGATCATCGGGGGTACAGCGAATTGAAGGCTAGAATCAAGAGACCATTGGGGATTCGATCAACCAATCTAGAGAGAGATTCTTGGCAGGGGATCCTAATCCTAACGGGGCACGCCAAGTCAAGACCAACTATCCTCCTAACAGATTCGAAGCTTTGACTATGGCTAACAACCACGCCAAGCCTTGACTATATCCTCCTCCCCTATAAAAATCCTCTTCCTTTGGAGAGTCCATCATTCATCACCACCATCCTCACTTCCCTCAGCACTCTCTCTCTCTCTCTCTCTCTCACATTCCAGATTGCCTTGGTTTTCATCCCTTCGCAGACTATAGTGACTCCACCATGGTTGATAGTTAGTGTAATTCCCGAAAGGTTAGACTCATCCAAGTCTACCTACCATCCCCCCAACAACATATTCTACTGGGAAGGAGTGCTAACTTATTTACTATGGCTAACAACCAAGGCAACGATGTTAGATCACAAGAAAGAAGAGAGCTACCGGTAGAAATGTTCACCATGGCGGACCACCTAATCGCTAAGTGTGATTAGCACAGCCACACCTTATCACCACTTTTATTCAACCTTTTCCTGCCTAAAATTTATTTCAGTAATAAAACTTTTACCAATACCAATTTGCAAAATGAGAACAAGACATGCTAGGTTTTGATCAGCTTATCGAGATAAACTACATTTTTCTTTCAAGTTGGTTACCATGTGCTTTCACTACACTGTTGTAGCTCATTTTGAATGTTAATCAGCTTGGACCAAAGTTCCAAGTCAGGGATCAATATGTCTCCATTTAGTGAATGCAGCACCTAGCGTAATGCACTCAAATACAATCAAGTTAGTTGAAACAGCAATGCAACACCAGAGAATGATTTATTTCCCCAGTTGGCATGGTAAAGAGAACCACAGCTACAAACTAAATCACAATAATACCCCCCCAAGCAACCCAAAAAAACAAATAAAAATTGCACATAGCTGCTCTCTCTCTCTCTAATGGGGATCATATATGAGGGCTACCTTGGGATTTATTCTCTAAGTTATTTTCAGTATGAATTAGATTTTTTTTAAATGGTGGGATTTTATTCTGATTTTATTTGCAATTGCATAATTTAGGAATGGTTTATTAAGGCTAGCCTATTCAAAGGCTACACTTGCATTGGATCATTAGTTTTTGATGAATTTAATTGAATATTGAATCTAGTTGAAGTTTAGTTGAAGCTCTCTCTCTCTCTCTCTCTCTCTCTCTCTCTCTCTCTCTCTCTCTCAGGAAATTATTTCATAGGGTCTAGCCAAATATATACAATCCATTTTACCAAAACCTTATAATCAACACAGTAGATATGTGTATATATACAAGATAGATCACCAATAATAAATAAGCATACAACAATAACTAGAAACATTGTCCATTAAGGAAAAGTCCTTCATAATTTTATAATATTTGTTGAAATGATTTATTGGAACGTTTGATAATTTTTTCTAAGAGCGTAGAAATAATTAAATCGTTTAAAGTACCATATCATATGCTTGTTTGAAAATTTAGTGATGAATGTGAAACTTAAGAACATAATTAAAATGAATCTTCAGGCCTTGGGTCCTCATCCCACATTTATCAAGAAAAGTAAAATAGTCAGTCGACACTTGTTCCGTACTCATTTACCAAAAAATCTAACAAAAGCTATCGGACAATGGTTTGCCAGTTTTCAAATGCAACTAAATCAAGCAGTTAACATTTTGTTAGGGAAAAAATTATGTAACACGACCCTAACAGTGGTGGTTACAATAGCTACTCAACAGAAGAGAAAGACATCCTCAATTAAAACACAAAAGAGTAGATGATAAAAAATAAAATTAATTCTATAGGGGGATCCGATAACATACTTCAGGAAACAAAGTTGGGCATTCAGCAACATGTCGAGCAAGATTAATTGCAGCTGGTGAAGTCGGTGCCTCGCCCACAGTAATATTATTGAAGTAGAAAGCAGCCAAATTATCAACTGCGGAAGCACACTGCACAAGGAAATTTATCACAGTTTACACTGGTGAGTATGACTCATGAGTTACTTTTTTAATTAATACGGAGCTAGAATTTTGGAAAGAACAATCAACATAAAATAAAGTCCATGCATGATGATATTTCTATAGGAATATAATAATTGTAGCAGGAGCAGAAACAACAAATCTGCAGTTGATGAAGCATCAGCTCACCCATAGTGAATGAAGTTAACCCAAAATAAAGAAATGTCAAATGAAAATGTTAAGCATTATTCCCTGTATCTGCGGTACCAAACATACCTGTGATGAAATATTAGCATCCAGGCCTTTAAGACCAGATTCAAGAGATCCAACTATATGCATAAAGGTGGTTGTATCTAGATTCAATATGAAAGTGATATGGCTGTTAAATAGAACTTCCAAAAATGCAAAATAGGCCCGTGTCAGCTGCGAAGTAACAACAATTGAACCTTCAGTTTATTGACAATTATAGAAGAGGAATTAAAAACCAAAAGAAAAATAAGAAAACCTCGAACTCAAGCATATAATGCTATGTAACATTTGAAATACCAACAATCAATTCAAAAGGCTAAAACAAAATCATCACTATTCTCTTAAATGTATTTCTATCTCAATCCCACCCTACAAAGTACAACAGATATTTGTTTTGACACCAAAGTAAATACAGATGCACATTTGTGATCATGAACTTTTTTAACATGAATAGATAAATGTAACACAATTATAACACGGTTCTGTGTTCAGGATCAGGTTTTCCTAATTTTCAGTTAAGTAAAAATATATAGATTAAGAAAAAGAAAACCATGAACTCAAGCATACAATGCTATGTAACATTTGAAATACCAACAATCAATTCAAAAGGCTAAAACAAAATCATCACTATTCTCTTAAATGTATCTCTATCTCAATCCCACCCTACAAAGTACAACAGATATTTGTTTTGACACCAAAGTAAATACAGATGCACATTTGCGATCATGAACTTTTTTAACATGAATAGATAAATGTAACACAATTATAACACGGTTCTGTGTTCAGGGTCAGGTTTTCCTATTTTTCAGTTAAGTAAAAAGATATATATTAAAATGCCGTAAGGGAATGTCAACAATGTGCAGAAGAAAGGTAGATAGCGGAAACAAGAAGCTACAAAGATGATAGGCACATTCCTTGCATCTCCATGGACAATAAAATCCAAAAAATGGCCCCGATTAAGATTTGACCCATACGTAATGGATAAAAATATAAATAATTAAGTCTACACAATGGGGTTATCAGCATGTGGAGAGAAACAACAGAGGCTTTGAGATGGTGCACAGAGGTTGTAGATTTGAAGATAGAAATAAGGGAGGTGAATCAATTATAGAGTTTGCTACAGCATTTGAGTTGGTAATAGAAAACACATGTTTTAGAAAGTAAGATACTTACTTAGTAACCTTTAAAATAGATTAGCGGTAACATATGTGTATTGTTAGCTGTAGAATATGCTATTAAGGGTAGAATATATGTATTTCTGGTAGTATAGATATTTTGGAGGATTGTGATTCATATGTAATTATTTAAATTTCCTATTTCGAGATTCTAAGTACTAAAAATACAACCATGAGACCAACCATTAGGGTGTCCAGTTTTCCCAAATTCTGTGAACTCTTAACACATATTAAGAAGTGGAAGAGAAGAACTACACTTTTAAGAACTAAGTGGTGGAAGTTGAATGACAAAGACAAGTGATTTTTAATGATAAGATGTTCAAGGAAGGTAAATGAAAATTAGATAATCGCGTAAATATAATGTAGAATGAAATGACTAGGAATGCTAAGAAGCACAGACACCGACTCTGAACATAAACATGACACGACATGGATGCGCTGATGCAATGATTTTCAAAAAATGCAAGACATGACATGTCAACGACTGGGGAAAAAAAATTACTCTTATATATTTTTCATCATATGCCAAAAAACAAACTCATACTCAAATTTATTACTCAAATATGAAAACTGAATAAGAAACATAATCAATACTAAAAGCTCAAACCTTTTTGACAATGAGTTTAGAGTTAGAAAGAAATTACTGATAATAAATAAACATACAAACAACGAACAAAAATATTTCTTATTTTCCACAAAACAATTAAAAAGTTTCCGATTCCCAAGCCACAGAAACAAAATATCAGTAAAATAATAATTCTAATGTTTCCATCAAAATATTGTAAAAGCACACCTACATATAGCACAAGCTACAAAATTAAAAATAAATAAATAAAAAAAGTTGTTTATTTAATTTATTATTGGCTTTTCACACGATTAAATGTATTTGATTTTATACACCTAAATATTTATATGTACTTTAATATTTTTTAAATGCTTTCGAAACGTTTATGAAACATAACCGATATGTTTCTGTTTTGGTGGTAACTGAAACCATCTAGCTAACCAAACATTTGATCCTTATGTACCAATGGGGTGAAGAATTAGAAAGGACGACAAAAATTAAACCAACCAAAATCTCTATAAATTTAAAAAAAAAAAAAGGAAGGTCCTGAGTGATATTTCGTGTCAATAATAATCCAAACTGCAGCGTAAGTCCAACATACCTTCCGATAAGCCAATATGTCAACCAGTGGAATTGATAATGTCATCTTTAGTGCAATGTCAAGTGAATCAGCAAGTGCCCTATCCCCATATAGTTCAAACACACCAAAGTTTACGTAGTTTCCAGCAAGAGCTGTCATTCAGTGGTAAATCCCAAGGAAATCAGCCAATGACCTCTTTTTGGAGTAAGCAACTTGTTCACAATATGTTAATTATAAGAGGAAAACAGACCAAAACTTAAATGTTTATCACTTTCTCAGCCATATAAGCAGGAATAACCAAAACTTAGGCAAATATGAGAACATAACTTAATCCATGTTGGCAAACAGTAGCAGAGAGAATTACAGCATTAACAGGAAAAAAGTGGAAAATAAAAAATCTAAACTAAACAACTTCTCATAAATGTGATCGCATACAAACACATTCCTTGAGCAAAGTCCCAAGTCTGGTAAGAAATATTGTTTGTCACAAATAAATTGCTACTTGTCTGAAATGAATAAATTTCAAAGGAAATCTTATAGATATATTATTTTTTTAAGGAAAAGAAAGTATTTGTGAGTCTCCATAAAATAATGCTTCAACTGGCAATAAGTATTAATGCTAAATAACCTAAATTTCCTGAAGTAATAGAGGTATGTAAAACAATCATAGAAGTTCCTAAAACTAAACAAGCAAGAACCCAGGATTGAAAGCATACTAAACTAATTTGGTCTACAATTAGTACAACTTTTGTGATCAGGGACCAATTAACAGTCCTCATATTACAACCTCCGTTGTGATCGGGACCAATTAACAATCCTCATATTGCAACCAGCCAAGTCCAACAGGCAACGTAAAATACAATTCAAGGAATTTATGGAAGTGGTGTCAATCCTCTTACCTCTGGATAGGATGGTCAAGGAAATCCATATTCCCTTGTACTTGAAGGCATAAATATCAGCTGCACTTGGAAGAGATAGAATCCTTGACCCATAAGTAACAAGTAATTTACTGACTTCTCGGAAAAGAAGTATTCCATTAGGAGAAGATGGATCAAAAGTCAACCGCTGAGCTTTATTTAGCACAAACTCAGCCATGAACTTAAGCAAAGGTGTGGTAACCTGAATTTGAGTAAAGACAAACAAAGATACTAAATTTAACTAGAAATATAAATGCAGATAAAAAGTACCCAAAAAAAAAAAAAGGAATGATTTCATAGAGATAAATAGAAGATGAGGGGAGATAGGTATCACCAACAAACAGGAAGGAAGATTGATACATGGAGAGAGAGAGAGAGAGAGAGAACAAGATAGCACCAGCCACAAGCACCTATAGTCCCAGTGGTACATTCAAAATATGGGTTACATTTAAATTTGTCAATAGTTACACTTCAATCGTAAATCGCAAGAGGGAAAATATGGGAGGTAAAGTGAAAATGAACTTGAATTTCAGTTAATTTAGATGCAAAAGTAGGCAATTGCACTTCAATTGCAAATGTGTGAGTTGCATTTAAAATATAGCGAGTGAAATTGACCTTCAGCTCAGGGGTAGACTGTAATTTCCCCTTTATATTTAGAAACAGTTTCCATATGCCTCCAATCTTTCTACAGTTTCCCCCATGTTTTTGAAAGATTTTAAAAATATTTTCATTCTCTAAGCCAACTGAAGTAAGTGACCAAAATAAAATTTTAATCTTGATACTTGGGAGTTGCTCGACATTGTAAAATATGGGAATGGAGTACGTCTTGATGAGTGCCAGTAGCCATGGTGGTAGCGAGTCCAGTGGTGATAATAGTGGTTAACGAGAGAAATTGGCAAGTTACCTCCGGCGTATCAGCCCAATGTGAGATGCCTTTCAAAAGAATTGGCATGTGAGCCGGATATAACCAATCAAATAGAAGTCCGTAAGTTCTGCGACTAAAATGCATACCAAAAAAAAAAGTCAAATAAGTATCACCACAGCTTTTATAGAATGAACACACCCATGAATGGAAAATACTGACCTATTTGTGGCCATTGCAATCCCTCTGAGATCCCTCATCAACCCAATTAATGCATATTTCACCGTATCAGTTCGAAACATTGCGTCAGGTGTTGATTCCAAATTGATGAAAACCTGAAGGCCCAGAAACATCATCCAAAAGTTATGACTAGACATACATCATAAAAGAAGGGTCGGATTATATTAAAATAAAATGTGGCGGCTACAAGCACGTGCAAAATTAATAAAACACAAAGTAAATTAACCTGACTTCCCTGGGCTATACTGAAATGTGAGATAGCAACTCACATTCTAGTAATTACCCTAGCCTCCTAAGCAGGGTATGCCGTGTCTCAGAAAGTCAAATAAATTGTAAAGTGACTAATTTACCCTTACATTTTAGAAGTAGTATTATTACAAAAATACTTCTTTTCTTTTCTTCCCCCCCCCCCCAAAAAAAAAATTCATCTTAATTTCTCTCTATCCTCTTACCCCACACAACCTCCGCTGCAATATCTCCCTAACTCTAAACTCTCTAATATGTCAACAACCACACAAGCTCTACACCGTTTCTCTCCCATGTCATCATAATGAACACACCAAACAGCCTTCCCCCACCCACAGGCACTACCCTCAACCCCAAAATATCTTCCCCACCACCATTCATCTACATTTCTAATATTCTTTTAGCCTTCTGGAGCAACATCTGCAGCTTAAAGAATATCAATTCAACATCAACAGCAAATGCCACCACAACCATGGTCGTTTGTACTGCCAACCAGACACAATCATCTCCATCAATTTTTGTATAACTAGCCACCACTGGACTGTGGTCATTTGTATTGCCAACCAGACACAATCATCTCCATCAATCTTCGTTTAACTAGCCACCACCGGCGTCACCCCTTCTTTGGCTACAATCTCGTCACCACAACTATCCCCATTATCTCTCCCATCTTTCACCCCTCAAGCAAACCTATCACAATTAATCAGTTACCATCACCAGACAACAGCACCGCCATCCCATCGCACAATACCACCCAAAAACCCCACCAGCACATGAACAATAGGGATTACCATAAGTCATAGATCCATCGTTGACGTAGTTTTCAGTATCGAGGAGAAGACCAGGAGTGTAGGAAATGACCTCAATATTCAGATCCGCCATGTATGACCCCACACAGGTTGGGGAAATCAATTTTAGGTTTTGGATTGGAGGGAAGAAATGATGGTTGCTGAGAGGTTTAAGGGTTTGGTTCATGGATTTGGTGGTGGCAGTGGCAACTACAACAATCATCAGATATAGACATGGGCAGCGTCATGGCGCGATATGCGGTAATGGTGGGTTTGGTTTTCAATTATTGGCCTCTAAGGTAGGGTCTATGTTTAATCACTTATGAAGAGGTGGTGTTCAATGAGATTTTATGGTTGAATTCCGAGAGAGATGCAGTGATATGGAGAAGCAGATGTTGTCAAGCAGCTTTGTGGTATGGTAAGATGGCTGTGATGACTTTGTGGCAAGTTGGCAACAGTAACAGTGACAGTGACGGTGGCAGCAGCAATGGTACTTAAGGTTGTGGAGAGTGATGATGGGTAGGCCTATCAATGGGGCGGATTTGGATCAAATCCGTCAGATCTAGACCTGATCCAGATCCAATTATAATAGATCCGATTTAGATCCAAAAGTAATCGGATCTGAATTGTAACATCCAGTCTAGATCCATACACCCGACAGATCCGACATATTTTGAAAAATAATTTTTTTAAATAATAATCTCATAAAAATAAAAAATATATTTTATTCAAAATATACTATATACACACATAATTTACTTGTATGAGTTTATAATAGAATTATATATATAATTGTATATGTATAATTATTCATATATGCTTCATGTGCATGTGTGTGTGTGTGTGTAGAGTACAATTCAAACTCCTACCAATTCATACCCTTATTTTGATCCAAGAAAGACGAGAAAGAAAAACAAGAATTCTCTCTCAGAAACGAATCCAGCAAGCCCAAGTTGCCACCACCACCATGAACAAAGCTCACCCCATAGCTAAGAGGTTCACCGTCTTTCACTGGCCGCGAAAACAAGTAGCTCAAAACATCAAGTTTCACTACTACTTCTGTTTCATTAGTTCTTGAACCCAACAGATCCAGATCCATTAGGTCACGAATTTAGTTGGGTGGATCTGGTTTAACATTATTGGATCTGATCCGAGTCAAATCTGGACCAAATCCAACCCATTAATAGGCCTAATGATGGATGGTGGCGACTAAGGAAGAAAACGATGGAGAATGGGTGAATTGTGGCTCTAATGAAGAAGAAAATAGATTTTTTATTAATTAGTTTTATTTTTGATAAATATATCATATCATCAAGGGTAAATTAGAAAATTATAAAAAATTCACATTTTGACTCATACAACAAAAATTAGTCCACTAATGGAGCTTTACCTTCAAGGGGAAACTAACACAAAAACTTGAAAGCAATGGAGTATAGCATAATTACTAGAACATCGGAGGTGTAGTATCACATTTCATCAAAAATCAAGACTTAGTAACATCTGACCTTTAAAAAAACAATTCTAACCTTAGAAGTAAACAAAAAAAAAAATTGTCAGAAAAAAAATCTTTAAATCATATAGCACCTTCAAATAATAATAGAACTTCAGAAAACAAATGCATTAACAGAAAATTTAACAATATCACATGGTACCACTTGTCTCATTTCCCTGATGCTTTTGAAAGAAAAAAAAAAAAAGCCAACAACAACAATACCACACATGGACCAAGGGCTGCAGTCCCCTCCCCCTCCCCCTCCCCCTCCCCCTCAAAAAAAAAATAAATAAATAAGAAAAAAGGAAATGGAGAAACAAAAAGTGAGTTTAGAATTGCAAGTAATGAGGCAATTTTCCAGTTTTCCAGCCCAGGAATTTTAGTATAAATAACATTCTTTAAACAAACTAGTTCCTTTTTGAAATATACGCAAGTCTATTGTTCCATGATGTTTACACCATGACATAATTGATATCCATTAAAAAAAAATCAACAAATGATGGCCATTAAAGCAGCTACCAACATCACAATCCTATGGATTATATAAAAGGGGGAAAAAAACTGTAGCACAATGCAATCACAATTCACAGGACACTGGCTTAGCCCTAGAACATGTTTAGCGCACAGATGCACACACACACACACACACACTCGAGGGGTGAATGTGAGATGGAGGAGAGAAACATACCTGCAAAAGTGGATCCATTGAAGACTTAAATTTCACTGGACTATCCTCAACAAAGATTAACCAACCGATAGTGTAATAGAAGGTTGTTCTGCTGCGAGAGCACCTGTACTCCTCCAAAAATGGGAAGTGCTCCCTCTGTAATTAGCCTCCAACAAAAAGTCAGTACAAGTCAATGTCATATAAAAGTAAAAGTCAAACAAATAGGTAAGCAAAACAATTCAACAGAGGATATGAGGGATTGAATTACAGTATGATGTGCAACGATGAATTTGACAGAATCCAACTTCAAAAGCAACTTCCCAGTCATATATCTGCAAGAAAAGAACAGTTCTGGAGCAAATAAATTACAATGAAGGATAATAAATTAATCGAAAAAATGAAGAATAATTTGGAATCCCCTACAAAAACTAAAGATGTCATTGAACTAACCCAGATGCCAGCTCCAAGAACAAACTTAGGGTGTGATCAATAACTTCCTCGCTCTGCAGAAAAAGTTTAGGTATAATTTAAAAAATCATAAAAGGCAGCCCGGTGCACGAAAGTCCCGCCTTGCACGGGATCCGGGGAAGGGTCGGACCATAAGGGTCTACTGTACGCAGCCTTACCCTGCATTTGCAAGAGACTGTTTCCACAACTCGAACCCGTGACCTCAGGTCACATGGCGGCAACTCTTACCGTTGCGCCAAGGCTCCCCTTCTATAATTTAAAAAATCATAACTGGATATATTTTAGTAGCAATGTTGAAGAGTATCACCACCGCATAACACTTGAGGTTTGTAGCAATTTTTCCAACAATCGCATTCAATAACAAAAGATGATCATGAAGTCCAAGAAGTTCAGACAAACGGGCATATAACTGCTGCAATGAAATGAGAGCCTCAAATTATGAATGAACAGCTAAACTTTATAAAAAATTCAACACAAAGGACCCTCGCATTACCTTAGAAGAATGCATAGCCTGATCCCCTACATAAGACTTTCTAAAATTCTGAAAGAAAGTCAGGATTGCCCGATCAAGTCTTTGCTTGCTTAATTCACCATATCTCTGTCATGTGCCAAAGCAGCGGAAATAATATTCTAACCGTAGTAAAAAAAAATATCAACTGAAACTGCATTGGAAGTAATGACCCAATTTACAATGGCAGAAGTTTAGTAAGAAAGTGCAGCTTTTAAGACATTACAAAGAATATATCCATAATTCCAAAGCAAATAATTAGTTTCTATGGGAAATATAAAGATACTATTCAAAGGTAAATATAATACCAATAACAACAAACGAAATTATTATTGGTCAATCCCTAACTGATAGTAAGACAATGTTAGTTTTTGAACTTCTGAAACTGGAGTTATGATAGTTCTTTATAAGCTAGTTTCATCTAAAATTGATCGATATATATGAGGCTCAAAGAAGAGAAAATCAAAGAAAAGATGAGATTCAAAATTAGCCTAACTACATGATGGAATAAGGGCCTATTATAAAGTCAAAGTCAAGTTTAATCATTAGGAAACAAAAACTTTTGGGCATTTCATGGAAACAAAATGAAATTTTATTCATTTTCCCACTGGGGGCTCGAGGAAGAGAAAAATCAAGGAAAAGATGAGCTTCAAAATTAGCATGGCTACATGATGGGATTGAAACCTATTTGAAAGACATAGTCAAGTTTAATTCTGGTAAATTCTTATTTTATGGTAATCAATTCAAGAATGACTCCACCTGTCTGTTCATTATGGATTTCTAATCCGAAAGTAGACAACAAAGATAAAAGCTCATGCCAGCATCATCCAGATGATTTATCAGTTTAAAGTTAAAGGTTGAAAAAGACAGGCATTCTGTACTAGTATACCTGACTGTGTAGACCACTATCAGTGACATTTATTAACCGCAGAACACGAGCCGAAAGTTCAGCATCAATTACTTCTTGTGAATCTGCACTGCATGACAAGAGCAAAAGGAAATAAACATTTCGCCATTATGCCAAAGTTTCCCAACCGCCATTGTACAACATAATATTAAAGTATCATTCATCCAATAGAATAGCTTGTTTACCTACAACCAGTACATTGTTTTATTTTAAGAATGGCAGCAATTATGTGAACAATCCAAGTAAGTTTGGCTTCAACCACCGCCAGATCACTGTTGTCGCTGGTCTGAAGCTGAGCTCTTTCCTAATTGAGAAAATTAAGACAGGCAAACACAAATCAAATTATTACATCTGGAAGTTTGTGAAGCATCTAACAGATAAAAAGTATACGCATCGTGTAATTTTAACATACTGTGTATGTCAGCAGAATAGGCTCCAGAATGTTTATGATATACAAGCTACTGCTTTCATACTATAATCCAGAGAAGAACGTTAGGTTGTAAAGTTAGTTGCATTAAAGAAGAAACAAACACAGAAACTTGTAAAATCAACAACTTGATACAGAAAGATTTTGCAATCATAAATTCTCATTGATCTAGCTAAGCTCAAAAGGTAAATACAAGACATGCAGACTACTTAGACCTGGAATCTGCAGAGGTAGGGAAAGAAATCTAGCTGATCCTGAAGAAGCTCAACATTATCCAATGGATTATCAGAAAGATCATCCGGGAATCCAGCCTAAAGACATGTAGAAGCAACCAAAAACAAAATCATATGATTGAAATGAGTGCAAAAAAAATCTTTAAAAAAAGAATAAAATTAAAAAAAAAAAAAAAAAACCAAGTATCATCCAGCACCTGCACAGAATCAAATCTTGATGTGATAAAACCTTCAGTAATCTTTGGCACAAATTCATCAAGCAAGCTTGGTGCATCACCCTTCAAGTACGGTACAGACGTCACTAATCTGGACCACAATCCCAGAAGGTAGTACACACTGCCGCTAGCCCACTGGTCAGATTCAGTAACTTTATCAGTATCTGGGTGAAAAGAGTTTTTTTTTTTTTTTTGAAAGGTAAAGTTTTTTTTTTTTTTATAAAGGGAGGGGGAAGACTCGAACTCGAGTCATGAGCGGGCAGTAGAGGCTCTTAACCAATAAGCTACAGGCCACGCTCTGGAAGAAAAGAGTTATGAGACACGGACTGTATATAATCTCTATCAAAATATATGTTGAACAAATTTACCATAAATTAAATATTGGTTCACTCATTTGTTTTTTTAACCCATAGAACTATTGTTTTCATAAAATATTTGAGTTTTGAGGGCCTTCCAGAGGGGGTGGGGTAAATATTGGGGCCAGGTTCACCTGCCAAGACTGCAAAGACTTTAATGTGAACTCCGCTACTAGGTGTATCCAATCACTATAGCCTTCCACATTAACAAGTTCTGACAACTGCAACACAAATTAATCGAATTACAGCGATTATGCAAATCATTTTGAAGGTAATGAATAACCAATAACAAAGATAAACATTTTTAATAAGCAAAAGTAAGTTAAACTAAAAAAGAATCAAGGGATGCAAACCATAAGTACAGAGTCTATAGAAAGGCATCACCAGCAAAAACTCCAAATTGTACCTCCATGTGTTCAATAAAACCCAAGGAAAAAAAAAAAAAAAGAAAGAAAGAAAAGAAAACAATGTATAAGTGGATCAACCTTTTTTTAATACTAGATGTATCCCCCACCTTCAGAGGGACTAATCCACATGAGCTCCGAATCCATCCCATCAGAACTAGAGCCAGGTAATACCAAAGGGATTTGAACTAGTGACCTCTACTTCAATTGGTAGATACCTTGCCGCTAAACTGCCCCCATGTGGGCGTAAATCAAGATCAACCTTACTGGATGAACTAGTAACTAAGTTTAGTTATAAAAAGCTAAGATATACTTAGCATAAGGAGCCAGAAATGGATTGCCCATCCCAATGCTCATTTTCTTTCCCTTGTTTAATAGCCTCATATGCCACTGTGATTAAAATTCACATTATACACCTAATTCCGTCACACCATAATCCAACTTTGACTAGTTCCGATCTCGGACCTTTTTCAACTCTCCTCTGAACAATTTTTTACTTCAAATTATGCATCCATACAAACACAACAAGACTCCAAATCAAAGTCATATCTCGCATATATAACAAAAATCTGGGACTCAACTAAGCAAACCATCAACCTTGCAGGTTGAGGCATAAATGTGCTTATTCATAAAGCTATTTTAGAATGGTTCCTGTGTAAACAAAAAGAATTTGAGGTATGGAAAAGAATAAACTTTTTTTCTTCCTCTCTTTCATATTCACCTTCTTCTCAGCCAAAACCTTCGAATTATATATAAATGTTGGTTTTTGTAGATGGAAACATCTACTTGTCAAAATATCACACGAAGCACAAAACATGCCTCTCAATTCCTGTACAGGATGATTAGAATCCAGCTATATCCTCCACGATAAAAGGTATCCAGCCACGGTAGTACAAATAAAAATGCAAACTCGAATAATTAGAGCAGGATACAAATTTTACGAATATGGATAAAACATAGATATGATATAAGAATGTTACCATATGAACTTGCTCATCATGAAAAGACAACTACATGCATAAGCAAAAGCATGTGCATTCCACAAATGCACCAAATTAGGCAAGAGTTTGATGAAAAGATTATATAAAGAAAGTACCTGATAATTTACCCTGAAACGCCCAAGTAAACGGCAAAACTCATGGTAATTATCATGATCAGCAAGACCTAAATCCAATTTAAACAAGTGCTAAGTAACAAAATGAAAAGAGGTGGCGGGATGAAGACAAATAGTAAAGAAATAAACTGCTGAAGAAGAAAACAAGAGAAACAGATGAGCACTGAAGAACACAATCAACAAGTAAAATCAAGGCCATTTGTATACCGTGGGGGATAATTTGAGGGGAAAATGAGAAGCATAACAAGCAAAGACCTATTTCAAAACACACCTCAAAACAATAAATAACAAAAACCGCCACGAACAAAAGGAATTTGCTAGCATCAAATGATTCAAAACAGAAATTTTCCACAACTTTAATCTCCAATGACTCATCTAAAACAAAATTCGTTGTTATTAACTAACTGAGAAGCATTTGTCCAACACTATGGTTGTTCTCAACTAATCCTAAACCATGATCTTACCCCAACACAATAACTACAGAGCACGCAACTCCAAATAAAGCAATTAAAATCTCCACATAAAGCTGTCAAACTAAAAGTCAAAGTTAACCATTCAGCAAAAAGAGATGCTGACTCCATTCAACTCAACAAGCTTGAATTCGAACCAGTAGGGATAGGCTAAATGGATCCAATTTCTCTAATTGGCTCTATTCAAAGTCATATCGTTGCTCATTCTTACTGTTCAACCCATATTGTCCTTGGCCTTCCTCATGTACTTTTGGTATCTTTAACTTAATTAAATAGCTATTTACTATCACTATGTTGGCATACTTTATACATGTCCAGACCATCTCAATCAACTTTATTTCATCTAATCTTCAATTGGTGCTCCATCCAACTTCCTGCAAATGCAGTACTTTATTATTCTTATCGTTTCTTGAACTCACTAGATGAACATATTTTTTCTCTAACATCCAATATTCTATGCCTTTCAACATAAATGGCATCAACTATCCTTTGTAACTTTTCCCTTTAACTTGGTAAAAAACTATAATCATGAAATGCTCTTAAAGCATTTTTCTAGGGCAGGAATGAATTTTAAGGCTAACGGATTTAAAATTTGAAGATAAATTCTAATGTTTGAATGTTGTGGATATCAGCCGCAATGATGCCATAACAGCCCTACTCCTATGGCCAAATTAGTAAGTAGCCTGGCACCCCACTTCCAAGCCTCCCTGCAACACTCTCCCGTAGAGGCATTCCGGAGTCCTCCAAACATAACACAGGTTCTCATACACAACATCCCCTTCTCACGAGCCATTCCTGCGAGGACATTCAAAAGCCTCACCACAGGAAATCCCAGCAAAATCCTCCTGGACTCTAATACTCAGCTCTAACGAAGAACATGCTATTACCCTAGGTTAGAAGTAAGGCTGAGGACCCTTCTAGGAATACCTATCACCCATGGGGACCTTCCAAGGTCTCATGCTCATCAACTCACTGGGAGGATCAACAACGGGTAACTATTTCAAGGTTAGAGATAGAAGAACCCTCTTGATCTATCTAGAGAGAGGCAACATCTACCAAACCAACAAGAATGTGCTCATTTGTACAAGTATGACCATGATCCACGTGCTACTCGACCAACTAGAGACACCATCACTAGACCGAATCTCCCACTAATGGTAAGGTTTGGCCATGCAGAGTTGACCACCTGTCTAGGGACCACCTCTCTCAGTGTGAGAAAGCCAACCTCCTTGGCTTAATCTTCCACCTATATAAAACCCTCTTCATCTACCTTGCATGCATTGGGACCCTTTACTATAGTTAAATGAATTTCAATGCTCTTTCTCTCTCGTTCCAGATCCTAACTCTTAACTCACCTCCTGTGAGTCCTGTCGTCGACAACTATCATTGTCACGCCCTAAGATCGATAATAACGAGCACATGACAACAACCATATACATGTAGAGCAAGCCCCACATACGCAAGTCATAAACCTAAATAATGATCAAGCACATCCCTATTAATTTTAACCATACAAATGAAATATGAAGATAAACCATCAAATCAACATTAATTGAATAAGTCTACATATCATCTAACATTCTCAATATTCTCAATTAACAATTTAAATTAAACATCCTTAACCGTAAGCCAATATCAAAGGAGGAGAATCACTAACTAAAAAATATGCTAAAATTTGATCTAAGGTCTAATAAAAGTTTAAAAAAAATTATCCTCTCAAATACATGCTAAATTTGATCTAAGGTCTAATAAAAGTTTTAAAAAAAAAAAAAATTATCCTCTCAAATAAAATGAGTATCCTTTGAACGACCTTACAACACACCCCATCTACAAATCAACCTAGTGGTCATCCTCAATATGTGCAAAATACAATAAGCAATAAACTTTACTAGCCCAATAGATGCCAAAACTATCTAGTGTTGACCAAGAAATTAAGAAAACAGTTGAAAGTCTCAAAATTATAATTACACAGTAAATCAATTTAGGGAAAATACCCAATTATCAATAAATCTATCTTGCAAAAGATTGTGGCACCTAGGGATGGCACTGAAGCAAGTAAAGAGAAGAACCCAATCCAATCCTACCATAATGGGATGGGGTGGGGGTCAAAACAAAAACCCGATAGGGTTTGGGGCTAAGACGACGGCAAGGACAGAGTAAAATTTTATACCCCGCGAGGCCCCAATTAGGTTTAGAATTATAAAAATATCCTCACGAATCTTATTTATATGTTGAGCAATTGAAATGTCAGTTTTTACTATTTTGTTAGTTTATATATCGGTATTTTTTTTTATATTTTATTCCTTTGGTTAATAGACCGTTTGTATGTATTTTATTTATCGTCTCCTTTTTAAAAATAAAATAAAGTATTATTGATCTTAATGAAGTAAGGCCCGCAATTAGTACCCGTCACGGGGCAAGGCGAGCTAGGGAAGGAGAATTACTTGGCAAGGTAGGGCTGGAGGAAGAGCCCCCACCCCATACCTGCTTTGTTGCCTTCCCTGGTTGCACCGGCCATCATACAAATCATCGAGTCTCGAGTTGCGAAAACAATACTTCACATTGATTTTATTTATGGGCCTACTATCAACGCACATTCATTTGAAAGTGATTTTAATGATGGCCCTACTATCAACATACATTCTCCAACACCCACCTTTCTTGGGGGTCAAGAACGCAATGGCTGCGTGATGGCCCAAACTCACAAATAAACCCCATGTGGAGAAGCTCATCAAGTTGTCATTAAAATTCGACATGTTCAGAGGGATTCATCCTATAACGAGACAAATTGATAAGGGTTGACCCTAGGAGAAGATCTAAGGCGTGTTGAATGTCATGCAAAAGGGGCAAGTGATCAAGGAGATCAATAAAAAAATATCATGAAATTCCTAAAGCACTTGACAAGCCTCCTCAGGAGAAACAAATTGCAAGTCGAGAAGATTATCAACAACTATATACACTTTAAATTCTTCAACAACTTCATGCTAAAGCTCTTATGGACTAATGATACGCAACCCCTTTCTTTCTACAACTTTCCTCTCCAGGTGGGGATCAACAAGCTAAGGGGAAAAGGGTTGATATGGATTTTCTTGCCTTCAAACACAAAAAAGCATGAGTTTGCGCGGCAATGAATGGTCACACACAAGTCAAATAACCAAGGCCGTCAAAAAATTATGTGATCTACACCAAATATAATCTTTATACTCAAGGAATTGAATGGGCACTACATAACGTTCCTTTACTGCTATGAACAAGGAATCTACCTAGGAGACGCAATAAGGATTGGGATGAGGAATAGACTATAACCCAAGGAGGGAAATAATACTTGTCAAGATGGCATTAATGCAACTGCAACTATCCACAATGACCTTACAGGGATTGTCAATGATTTTAATGTAGGTGTGGAATTTGCTTCTTTTGAATGAGTAAGAATCATCCCAAAAAAAAAAAAAGAAGAATGAGTAAGAATGCAATATACAACACCAATTGAATAGTGGTGGCACCAAATTAGGCATGACCTAGACTGGTGGGGGTGTCGAGGGCTCTAATGTAGCCAAGGAAAGTGTCACAACATTCATCACCTAGTTAACCAAATTCCGTAAGGTTAAGGCTTTCTTAGGACATTTGGCGAACACAAGATCAAACCTCGAAAATTAAAGCACAACACACAAGAGCGTGGTGCCCTTGCCTATATTATCATGTACTGTTAGTGCACTAGGATAAGGGCCGAGGACTTAGGGCCCAAGAAAGAATTAAAATTAATTTGGAACAGAAGGAATTAAAGCCAAAGAAAAGCAAATCAAGCAAGAAGAGGAAGAAAAAGAAGAAGAAGAAATGAAAGAAAATCAAGACCCACAGCCATCCATATCAATATTCTTCAATAATCGGAGTCTAATAATTAACCCTCAACAAGTAAATAAAGTGAAAAACACTGTAGCAAACCCTAACAGTCGATGAGTTAAAACTAAAGCCAATAATCTAGTAATGTCTTCAACTCTCCCAAGCTAAGAAGAAAACTCAACTCTGTTGGAGTGAACACTGTATATTCTATTAATCATCAATACTCTGTCAATCACCCAACCACAAGCTGAGTGGTTGCACAAGCTTTTCTCACCACTCGTACACACAAACCAATGGTGGTCTAAATATGGTGTCCCCACCAGAATGCAGTAAGAGTTGGACTTGAAAGAGAGGGGGAAGAGTTGGACTTTAAAGAGAGGTGGACAACAAAGAAAAGGTGAACAAATGAAAAGATTATGCTTCTTTGAGATCTTTGAGAGTTGGATCAAATCTTGTTAATTAACTAATTAAGTAAATAATTCCATAATGGTTAAAAACGAACAAAGCAAAAGATTTTAGACAGAACAGTACTCATAAGAAAATCTCAAAGAATGAGAATGCATAGAAAATCAGATATCTTGAATTTTGGAGCTCAATCTCAATCACAACTCAAATTTTAGTGTAGAAAGTGAAACAAATTCAGATGATTTGTGATGAACATCCCTGTATACAACACTAGGAAATAATAATTCCCCGAAAGGAGAGAAAAAACTAGAGAGAGAGAGCGAGAGCGAGCAAGAGAGAGAGAGAGAGAGAGACATACAATACAGAAATGCAGTAGGTCTTTTTCAGGGAACCCATCCATTAAAATTTCTGATTCTATCTGGAATCAATATAGAGAAAGATAGAGAAAGAACTAACAAATAAAGGTTGTCAGGTGAATTGTACAAAACACTGCTAAGGAAGATGAAAATAGCACGTGACTTCACCCATTTGGTCAGCCATTCGTTTTCATTTCAGTAGTAGAGACCAACGACAATACAGAACCCAATCTTTGAAAAAATTTTACAGGGAAGAGTTGTACATATTAGTTTAATTTCATTGTATCACACATCAACTGGAAGGGAAAGGCTTAAGCTCTATGCAGTATCTAGCTAAATTCTGCAATGTAGAAGTGATAATTGGAAGGTTCTTTGTAATTAGACCAAATTGACTTTTCAACAAACAGTGCTGGTTCTTGAGATGAATAGGGTAAGCTGACCAGCCCAGAATCGGAACTGAATCAAATTCACTTATACAAGACTGAGGTGGTCAAGTGCGATTCTGTTCTCAGGTTCTTCTGTGAACCTCTAGTCTTAAGACTCTCAACTTAGAGAACATAATCTCATAACCTGAAATGATCTTAAACAGACTACAGAAGAATACCAATAAGAATCAAAGAGTTCTAGAAAAATAAATATAAAAAAGATTTATCCATGCTGTCATACTGGAAGGAAAGGAGAAAAGAAAAAAAAATAGAACAGGAAACAGAAATAGACAAAACATCAGTGGCATGTTATTTATATAGCACATAGAAAAAGTTACATGAACAAGCAGCCTGCATACCTTGCCCTGTCTGTAGAATGTCTTTGGTTCCTGTCATTAAATGGGCCAGGAACCTAGAACGCGCAGCATCATTAGTAAACAAAGAACGTCTCACAGACGCCAGTCGTACCAAACACTCCAGTGCCTGAAAAAAAAAATATTATGGATTGCAAAACAGCCCGGTCATAAATAGTAACCAACTGTTCAAAAAAGAATGCATAAATAGTACTTTGACAAATTGTCAAATTTTCAACTAGCACACTGCCGTAAATTTAAGAATCAAAAGAAAAGAACAGAAAAATAACCCATAGGGCAGTAATAACATAAGCACATGTTACAAGAACTAACGTATACAAGACTAAGAACTAGAAATATGCTAGTAAGAAAAGCCAGAACCATAAGTAATCACATAAAAAAATTTTAAAGTGCACACAAATACCCGTCGCTGGCCCACCTTAAGACAAATATTTAGACTTTGTAGAGACCTTGAGATAAGGAATTTGTACAGAAGTTTTAGGTGTTTTGTTTTTCTTAATATATGCAGGCACGCAGCAACCCCATGGTGCATTTCAAACAGAAAAGAAAAACCACAAGTGTCAAGCATAGGCCCTTCACTCATTCTGAAGCAATTAGATTACCAAGGAAAATTAATACAACAGATTAGTGAACTTCAATTAATTGATATGTGTTCATGTCGACTAGACATGTTAGCCGCATAACCCCCCGGCCCCCCGGGAGGTGTTACGCCTCAGATTCCATGACCCAGAACATGAGCTAATATGCACGCAACCACACAATAATCATCTAACAAAACAATAACCTGTACCTAATCAGAGCTAAACAAATCCACTTGAGCAAAATAATATACCCATAAAGTAATACATAATGCCTTGGTCATCTGCCAAGCAACTGCACTCCCAAAAGAATAATAAATGTGTATATACAATAAATCTCTACCACCGGAGGTACCAAATGAATGCATAAATCTCAAAAGGTAAGCAACCAAGTGAAAAGAAATATGAGAAAACTAATGTACTCGATTGGATGTCCCGACTTGGGAATCAAAAGCAGATCTGCAACAAAGTCTATAGGGGAGTAAGCAAATACCACTAGTGCCCATTATCAACAAAATAAGCATACATAATGCCCTAACATGCTACTAAATGAGCATAATCCATATCATACAAGATATCTCAACAAACAACTAGAACTAATCATGACCAGAGTCAATTTTCTCATCTCATCTCATTAACCAATTTAACAATACTCATTATTTCCATATTATATCATTAATACCAAAATCAATATACATGGGTTAAGTACTCTACCAGATAGGACTTTGGCCACAAGGCCCAATGCAAAGCACACATAACGTGCCCGCCTCAAACGACCCTAACAATAAAGTGAACCAAGCGAATCCGCATCAACCTCATACGCAAAATCTCAGGAGTGAAAAACACACTAATTAGTGTCCACCTCACTTTGTTGGGCCACTAACCTACTAGAACATGAGTCACCAACCCTTATGCAAGTTTCAGGATTTTCAACCCTTGGTTATAAATATACCCCCTATTTACAATACCTCTACACCCAAAATTCAAAATCAATATTCAATAATTATATACCGATATTGTGATATATTCAACATAATTCTATCTTAACTCATGCTTATCAACCAGTGGTAGCCTTTACCTTCATTTAATCCCATATTCATCATATCAATCAACAATGTATCCAAAACAACAAATCCCATATACTTTTAACTAAGTTGGAGACAAATGTCAAAGTGTAAGAATGCACCGTGCACGAGGTCTAATCAAGCGTGCACGGGGGCAAATGGACCAGCTAGTCACAGGTATAAGGAGAACCCTGAGCGCACAAGGCAGCAAAGCTCGACAACATGCACACGGGACAACAAATCCCCTAGCATGCGCACAAGAGCCACTAAAGTACACACACAGGAAAGTCTATACAGCTAGCGTGCACATAAGGTAAGGCCTTGTGTGCTCATGATAGAGGTCCAACTGCTTGAGTTTGACAGCCTCTGTTTTTTGTTTTTCCGAACTATTTTCATGCTCATGCTCAGGTCTCTCTTCTTTCTCTCTCTTTATCTCTCTCTCTCTCTATACATGTATATATATATATATATATATCACTCTTATGCATATATTCACACAGATCAAAAATGGTTTAAAATTCAAAAGGAAAGATAAGAAAAGATGAAGGTGGTGATTAGTGATGAGAGTAGGACAGTAGGTGACTAACATGACTCAACAATAGCCAAGCTCTCAACAACACCTCGGGAAAACAAGAGAGCAGTTTAACTGCCCACATACAAAGACCTTATGAAAGTCATGCACGCGGTAATAGACCTAACATAGGCATGCCACAACACATACCAATCCGTGTGCACAAGAATGAAACAGGCATGTGCATGATAAAGACAACACTCCAATGCTTAGGCTATTGACCAAAATATTCAAACATGGCTCCAGAAACTCTCCGACTAGAATAAAATAATCAGATAAAGTCCAAAAATGTATCATATGATGATCTAAATAAAACAATAATCCCACATAGGTGGGGACATGGAGACATTATGATACATATGCTGACCATATTCTCCATTTACGCACCAACATAATTCCTAGACATATGTTTTAATTGCAATTTACTTCCTAGAAATTATAGATTGTTATTTTAAGTCTTGCATCCCATGTAATATATGTTTTGTTTCTCTCGCATGATGAGTGGGCCACTACCCAATATGCACATACACACATCTATTTGGCTATGACATGATTCCCTTCCCCCTGAAAACAAATTAAAAAAAAAAAAAAGGCAAATAGCAGAGAATTGCAAGTTTGTGGGTTTGTCACAGTATTGGACTGGGCCAAATGGCAATGAACTTCAATTTTTGTATACCATTTACAAGGAAAGTTGTAAACAAAATTTTTGGAACATAAATCAGCAAGATCTTGCACAAATTACTACCCCATAAATTTTAAACCAAGTTGTGTATAAATCCTTGCAAAAACATTAAAAAAGTAGACCTTACACCAAACATTTTGTAAATATTTAAAACTTGTTATCAAACTTAACTCATGATAGCATGCTATTCTACAATTACAAACCTCCTTTGAGAGAGGGGGCTTTGTGATAGCGTAGTAATCAAAAAATATCTGCAAAGTTGAAGGATCTTCCAAAACTGGCCTCCAAGAAGATGGAATCTGTAAAATCATCATAAGGATAGATTATCTTAAGGTACCACTAGGAAACATTCTTATCACCAAAGAACTTCATATTAAAATTAGTATTTAAGATAAGTACTTATTTTGAGACAAAACAAGTCTATAAATAATAAAGTTGCCCCACTCCATAAAAGTTTAAGCTTTTAAGTGAGATGATGACTAACAATCTAACATGATATAAAGCAGGCAAAGGTTCTAAATTTAAACCTCACTACCACCCAAAATAAAATCAATAGTCCCATGCGTTACGCCCATTTAAAAAAGTCAATTCGGCCACACGTGAGAAGGTGTGTTGTGAGAGAGGGGAAAAAAAAAGTCTACAGATAATAAAATTGCCCCACTCCCTAATAGCTTAAACTTTTAGGTGAGATGGTGAGTAACAATCTAACATAATATTAAAATTATAAATTTATGTATCCAATTAGAGAAGGCTGCAAGTCCACAAAATTTTTGTTTGTACCTGGACAGTACCAAACTCTTCGGAGCTTTCATCAATAGATGTCCCAACAAAATCAAAAGATAAACATTTAAGCGAAAGAGAGAGTGCTAACTCTTGCAAGCGACTCGCAACTGTACGTCTCAGCAGGTAAGGCATCAGAATAAAATTATGGTCACAAGCATAAAAGCAAATAAAGTATTTCATCCAAAAAAAAAAAAAAAAAGGAAGGTATGAAACATAGATTTGTGTTAGCAAATTACCATCATTTTTCAGTTGACGCAGTGATGTAAGGGATATCTGAAAAATTTGGAAAAGAGATTGATCCCTAAAGTTGCAGGCTGCCCTTCGGTGATGTGTTGAAGGAAACCCTGGATTTGGCTAGAAGTTCAGGAGGCAAGACATACAGATTGTGACATTAGTTAGCAAAGCTCAGTTTACAACAAATTATGCAGCCGAAGTAAGAGAGAGTAACCATTATTAATTGCAGCAGCAACATTGTTAAGCAATTGTAGTTTATAATTTGTTCAAGAGACACTCTGTTAAACTGTTTTTTGAGTTTCCACAAATCCAAATGGAAACAATTTAAAAGCAATCCTTGTTTTGAAATGTTCCAAAATTTTCATTTATGAAAACTTCAATAATAGAAACAGAAATGAAAATAAAAAAAAAATGAAGACAATATGAAACAAGCCCTAAGAATTTTGTCCCAATCAACACAGATGCCAGGATTAGGACGGCTGTTGTGCATGGAAACATATCCTTCCGATTGCATTAAAGCCATGACAAGTCGCATACATTTGTTACACAATAGCCGCAACGTTTGTTATACAGTAGCCATAAAGTTGAAATATAAGCTGAAGTAGCAAAGAATCATTAAAAATGTAAACATTCAAGGATTAAATAGAATAGTTGGATTTCATTATGTTTTGTTATAGCATCTATTTACATACATAGATACCTATACAAATTAGGAATGACTATAATCACAAAAATCTAAATTAGGAAAGTATCAATCACAATATCCACCTACCATATACATATCCTACCATATATCTAACACTTCTCCTCAAACTGGAGCATATGCATCATACGTTCCAAGCTTATTACAAAAATATTGAATTCGAGAGCTGCCAAGGGCTTTAGTGAACAAGTCAGCTAGTTGGCCTTCCAATCGAACATGACCAATTTTGATAGAAGTCAATTTTGATGATTTAACTCTTCCCATTGCTCTCCAGAAAGATAAACATGTGCACACTTCTCATCGAATTTTTAACTTTTTTATTCTATCATGCCTTATCACCCTCATACCATGCACTTGTTTCCTCTTTATCTTCCATACCTATTCTTAACTCTGTGCTTAAAGCTATTTCTCATTCTTGGTGGCGTACTGCCATGGAAGAGAAGATGTCTGCTATGAGCGAACATAATACCTGAGACTTAGTATCTCTCCCCTTCAAAAACTCAGCTGTTGGCAGCCGATAGGTATATACAGTGAAGGTACACCCTAGAGGCTATTTTAACTAATTGAAAGCCCGCATAGTTGCTAAAGAGTAAACACAAGTGTCTAAATTGGATTTCTCTGAAACTTTTCCCCCAATGACTAAAATTACATCTGTTCAGCTTTTGATCTCTTTGGCTACTATCCACTAGCGGCCTCTCATCAACTTGATATGAAGGGTATCTTTCTGCATGGTGATTTAGAGGAAGAAGTCTATATGTGCAACCTCCTAGATTTGTTGCTGAGGGGGTCTGAGTTAGCATGCAAACTTAAGAAATCTCTATATGGTCTGAAACAGTTTCCCAGGGCATAGTTTGAAATATTCAGCACGATGGTTATGGAATTTGGTCTTAATCGATGTGGTGTGAACCATTATGTGTTCTATCATCACTCAACTTGTGAAAAAATATGACTTTTGGTCTATGTAGATGACATCATCATCAGAAGAGATGATCTTCAGGGTATTACTAACCGAAGTCATTTCTGCAAACTAAATTTAGTACCAAATATTTTGGACCATTGAAATACTTTCTAGGTATTGAGGTAACCCGATCACAAAAAGGGATTACTCTCTCACTGAGGAAGTATATGTTGAACTTACTGACTGAGACAGGAAGCTGGGTTCTAAACCCATAGATACTCCAAAGGTTCATAATGCAAAGCTCACTACGGATGGCAGAGATCTATTAGACAATCCTAGTTAGTACTAAAGGTTTGTTAGGAAGCTAAACTACTTAACTATGACAAGACCAAATATCTCATTTGCTATGAATGTTATTATTCATTTTCTTGAGTCACCCCTACCAGTCATTGGAATTGCTAGATTTCCCTATAATTGTCATAGCATCTATTTATATACATAGATACTTGTACAAGTTAGGAAATGACTACAACCATAATAATCTAAACTAGGAAATGATCAATCACAATATCTGCCTATCATATACGTATCCTACCATATCTCTAACAAAAAAACATGAAGAATTGTTCAAAATTTCTTAGAAAAATGACATTAACAGAGCTATATACTTCCCCTTGCACAAAAACAAAGAAGGTAAGCACAATATACCCACCTTTACAAATCTAAAAATAATTAAATTGAAGGAAAGGAAAGTAGCAGTCACATAATTAGTACCTCCACAAATGATAGGTCCAATATAACAGCAATCACAAACTCACAAATGGGAAAAAATAACATAAAAATCTTAACAACAACATGTATTTAGTACCTCCATGAATGATATTTTCTGTATAACAGCAATCGCAAACCCAAAAATGTGAAAAAATAACATAAAAATCTTGTAACCTGATTCATTTCACAAATAAGCTGATTTAGTATCTTCAAGCCAATAGCATAGTGATCCGTTGTTGCCTGATAAAAACAATCAAGTTGTGAGAACATATGCAACAAATGCTCACAACTATAAGAGCAAAAAGTAACAAATGAAATTTTTAAGTCCGCTCTAAATAAAACTTATGTGCAGGTCTCGTTTGAAAAAAAATAATGCGGGGGAAATCGATAATATTGTCCATGGGAAATATGCATAACCACCATGAGTAAGGCATGAAATGTTATGCAGAATATATATGGAACTAAAAGAGAAGTAAGCCCACTTATATAGAAAACAATTTCAAGATGATATCCTTAGTGTATGTTGTTTGCAAATGATACTATATTCATAGATGAAACTAGGCCAGAGGTTAAGCATAAGTCAGAAATTTTTTTTTTTCATAAATTAATCATAAGTTAAAATTTTGGAACGACACTTTAGAGTGCAAAGGTTTTGTAGTAAATAGGACTAAAATTGAGTATGTGTGTTGCAAATTTAGTAAAATTAAAACTACGAACGAATGCATTGTAAAAATTGAGGATGAAGTGCCAGAAAGTTATTATTTTTTTTTATCTTCGATCAATTATTCATGCAAATGAAGGGATTGAAGAAAATGTTATCCATAGAGTTTGAGCTGGATGGTTAAAATGGAAAAGCACATCAGCTGTCTTTAGTGACAAGAGAATACCTATTAAGTTGAAAGGAAAATTCTATAAGATGGCTATAAGACCAATTATGTTTTATGGAACAGAATGTTTGGCTATTAAGATGAGTGGGGGGGGACTGAGGATGCTAAGATGAATGTGTGGTAATACAACAAATGAATATATTCGAAAGAAAATTGAAGTGGCATTGATGAAAAATCATTTAAGATGGTTTGATCATATCCAACGTAGACCTAGGGAAACACCAATACAGAAAAGCGAGTCAATCCAAATAGAAGGGATAAAGAAGGGAAATGATTGATCATATTACATGGAATGAAATTGTGAGAAAAGACCTAATTTCATATAAACAGTTTGAAAACATAAACCATGACAGAAATGAATGGAGAAAGAGATATCATGTAGCTAACCCTAACTAGTTTGAGACTAAAACTTTGTTAAGTTGAGTTGAGTTGAGTTGAGCTGAGATGAGTTGAAAAGTGATAAAGGAATTCATGGATTAACTTTAGAACATACCACAAATCCATGTTATAAAGATATATTATTAAACATAAGTACTCATTTAAAGACCCATAAAATGGGGTGGAGAGTGGAACTACCACTGAAAACAAAGTATTAGCATTTGTCATATAACTACCAATAGTTACAAACAATTTCAAAAAAGTGTAAAAGGAGAATCGAGAGAAATTTGTAAAGACTAAGGAATCAAAAGGTATAACTTGCTCAATCGCCTTTGATCTTATAAATAGGAGATCAACACCTTAAACCATCCTCTGATTCATGCAACCCCGCAAACCATCAAGCACAATGGAGTAGGGAGACTATTAAGTCATCTCTTTCCCGATTGACATCCATCAATCCCAAAGGACAACCATATGATCACCTCTCAAAGCATAAGAAAGCAATAGGAAGTGACTAACGCTCCTCCCCTATTCATAGAAAGCATCATCTCATCAAAAGAATTCCAGCTATAAACTAGATTTCAATGATCAAAATGACATCTAGTTCTATGTTCAGCCATCAAACGAAATATAAAAATCCAATGGGAACCTAACCATACCATAATTCTTTACATGGGAAGGATGAACACCACACAAGTTCCAATGAACTGAGAATATTAAAATGGCATCTAGTTCTATGGTTCAACCATCAAAGCAAATATCAAACTCCATTGGGAACCTAACTATACCATAATTCTTTACATGGGAAGGATGAACACCACACAAGTTCCTATAACTGAGAATATCAAAAATGGCATCTAGTTTTATGGTTCAGCCATCAAAGCAAATATCAAAATCCAATGGGAACCTAAGCATGCCATAATTCTTTATGTGGGAAGGATAAACACCACACAAGTTCTTACGAACTGAGAATAACACATTCTTTCGACATATTCCACCACATTGCAGTACATGCTCAAAATCCTAGCTCAATGTGAGACTGTTGCCAGAATTCTAGTAAATCCTTCAATCCAACAAAGTCCTCCAAAATCAAGGAGCCAAATAACTTCAATCTCCAATATACTAGCTTAATCTACGATAAAAGATCCCCCATCCACAGCAATTTGAAACACATCCATATACTCCACCTTCAATATTCTGCTCCCACCGAGTGAACTGCTCAACTTGATACTTTATCCATTTCCCACAACATAAAATGTATTTAAAGAACTAAGCCCATTCATAATACCTATCGAATGACACACCTCCATGAGCTCCTCACCGTACTTAAAACCCTCCATCCTTAATTACTTTCATGCTATAAAGTTAACCACTCTACTCCAAAGGTTATCCTTCAAAGCATACATTAGTACTGAATTACTATGTTTACAGTAAAAAAATAAGTAAGTGCACCGAAACTCATCCAAAAACATGCAAATAATGATTAGTTTCAACACATATTAGGATCCCCAAACAAATTGGTGTTGTATGCTTCTTTTTTCCATTAAAACTAAAAACATTTGAGAACAAGGGAAGTACCCAGAATTCTATTAAGAATGTGACAGTTTAGAATTAAAAATATGGGGAGAGAAAGAGAGAGAGAGAGAGAGAGAGAGTGAAAATGGTCGAGCCATGTTATTTTCTAACATTATTATCATAAGTACATTTTTATTACAATAAGTACTTTTTTCTTTTGCTCTTCCCTATTAGTTCTAGAATCTAGTGTTTCCTATTTTTTTTTCGACTAATGGAAACTCCTAGATCCAAGCCTCTAAACTAAAGATTATTATCTTCTTCTTTTTTAATAAGAAACAAAATACTATTAAAAATTAGAATAAGAAAGTAAGTGAGATGGGGACAAGCAGTCCTCAAAAGAAAAGTGCAAAGAAAAGTGCATAGGCCAACTACATGATGGAAATAACTAATGAATTTCCTTGAAGTAAGGACAAGGGGAAAAGATTATTATCTTCTAATAATGTTTATCTTCTCATATTTTTTTGTCTTCATTGAACATTATTCTTAATCTTATTGAAATGGTTTTTTAATCTTGTTACCAAAAAGACAAGGATATCCATTTGAACCCCTCGGATATTTGATATTTTAATTATTGATATTATTATTTCCCATATATTTGAGAACCTATGTACTAAGAAATTACGTGCATTCAAAAAAAATAAAAAAAGATTCTATATCAACATCTAGTACCAAATTGTATACTTTTGCCCTATTTGTGAATTGATTAGGAGGTGTCAAACCTGTTTAATGAATTAATTTTGGGTTGCATGTATGTGTAGATAGGTTTAGTTTTGTTTTTAGACGCTTTTATATGTTTCTATATTTTTGTACCAATATGCTTTTATCAAACCAAACCAAACCAAACCAAACCAAGCATTTTCCCACTAGGTGGGATCGGCTATATGGATTTGACGACGCCAATAAAATCTGTTTAAGGCCACGTCCTCCATTAGATCTAGGTAGGCAAAGTCATGTTTAATAGTTTCTTTCCAACTTCTTTGGGTCTTCCTCTTCCTCTTCTACTCCTTAGCAATTTTCATGCTTTCACACCTTCTAACAGGTACCTTCATTGGACGCCTTTTAACATGGTTGAATCATCTTAATCGATTTTCTCTCATTTTATCTTCAATCGGTGCTATTCCTACTTTATCCCTAATCTCCTCGTTCCTAATCCTATCTCTCCTTATAATCCCGCACATCCACCTTAGCATTCTCATCTCCGCAACTGCCAAATATAAGCTTTTATCAGTTTCCATATTTTTTAACCATTTCCCTATCATTTCTAAAATGTTTGAAATTTTGGTCCTCCTTCACAACCATAGACTCATCAAAGCCTTGCACAAGGCCCCTTAAGTTCTCAAAAACCAAGCCATCCTTCATCATTATAGTCCACGCAATGTACCAAGCTATCAAGAAAAAGATAACACAACCTACTAAAGGTTCGCAATGTTTCATACGCAGTTATAACGGTGATACACTGATTTCATCAATCCCCTTACCATCATAGGAACAACATGTGCTCAAATATATACAACTACGCATGAGGCATGGATATGGAACTTCATCTATACGATATGACCAAGTTATCTAAAGAAACCATGTTACCTGGCTTAAAAAATTCATTGACTCTTTAACCGCATCTCGAAACCTGTCATCATCAAACCACCCAAACTTTGTAACTCGGCAAAAGAGTTGAATAAGCGATCCAATTACAAAGGGTTGTAGTTCAGGTCCTCTGTTTGCCAGATAGCTTATAATGTAATTTCCTGCAAAGTCCACAAATCAGTTCAAAAAGCATTGAAAATCATAAAACTTTTTAAAGAAAATATAAGAACTAATATCAATTAAGATTTATTAATTTAAAAAAAATCCATAAAGATAATACAAATTCAATCAACGGTAAGTAACATTATGAAATAGCATGAGTCAATTAGTTAGGTCACGTCTATACAATAAACACACATCACAAAGAGAAGGCATCAATTATTGGTGATGTAGTGTATGAAAACAGTCATACAAACATCCTTCAACCCATATTGGCGCAGGAATAGAGTAGAATTGAGCAAGAAAATTACGGATATCAAGACGGAGCTGTAAGGAGAGACTATGTTCAGTCACTTGCTTCAACAAACTTGAGCTAGCCAGCATCAATGCATAAGGAGTTGAAGCATTGTCCAGAATGTATTGGCATTGTGAAATGTAATCAATGTTTGTGGAAAAGCATTTCAGGGTGTTCTCCGCATGAGCTCTTTCAGCTGTATCCTGTGAGGTGTAGAGCCTCTCACACAATGCTTCTAGGTGCACCAAGCTCTCCATGTTGACAAAAGCAAGCTAGGTTCCTGGCATTTAAGGTAATCAAGAACCACACGTCATCAAATTCTAATCTGCAAAATTTACGACATGCAAGAGAGAAGAATAATAGATATATACAACTAAGGTGCAAAAACATTATCAAGACAGAACTATCCTATTGAAGTATAAAACAAACTGGGCAAGCATTGTAGATTTTCATTTTCAATTAACACAAATTCAAGTGAGCGTGCTCATAAATATCACAGAAAAAGGAATCTCAAGCTCTACAGTTTCGTGTCAAATGTTTTTAAATCAAGTATATTCTAAGTTTCAACAAACCAACAAGAAACCGAGCAAATTCGAATGAGACCATGATGTCACTCTTATATCACAAACACTGTAAATAAAATCAATACTCTTGTATTTGAATTTACGTATGGAACAAATTTCTTTTGGCTCCACAACCCAAAGCTCCTCAATTATTCATAAACATTGTCGTGTTTTATCATACCAAATACAGAAAGTGTTCCAAAATAGAGTGCTAGCTACTTGAATTTAAAAAATATATAAATAAATAGAATCAGACAGATTAACTCAACTCAAGGCTTGAACAGCCATTGATATTTTCATAATACTTAAATTCTTATGAGATTGACCATTTGTGTTAAAACAAGCAAGAGGGCACAGAAATGCTAATACAAGAAAGATGATGAAACAGGCAATACAAACACAGATGTACACCAATACAATACAATACATTGCACGACAATACACACGAGTGCATACATATAAGAGAGAGAAACCTGGTGGAGGTGGTATGGCAGTCATCGAACAATTGAAGGCTGGCTTCAGAAACCCATGAGAAGAATCCCACTTGCATCGTTGAACCCTAGGCTGGCATATAACGCAAGAACAAGGAATTAGTCCGGTTCAAAATTGCTGGGCGTGATCTATCGGGTCCATTGTTGAACCGTTAACTGTCCGGTCCAACCGGATCAATCTTTCCCATTTGATCCGAAACGGTTCTAGGGGCCTTCGGAACCACAGTGTGGATCGGTCCAAATTCACTCCGGTTCACTCCGGCACCTTAATTTGGAGTTTTGGATAAAAGTTTTAGTATATGCTCTAATTTATCATATAAATATTGATACTGTTTGGAGTTAAAAAATATAATATTTTATAAATTTCTATAAACACAAATTATAAGACTGTAAAATTTAAATTTTTACTTACTGCACAAAGTACGAGACACTAACTTTTATAAATTTATACAAATTTACACAACTCCAAACACACCATGTGTGTGTTTGCAGTGTCAAATTTAGCCAAATATTTTTAATTTTCTTCATACCAAAAATCTTCAACTTTCTTCAAATTTTATTTATTTTTTCAACTTGTACATTTTGCGATAAATACACCAAATACCTAGCAATCTAAAATTTGTCTACTTCTTATTTTTTTATCAAAAGTTGACACTCCAAATAGACACTGTAGCTAGACACCCACTAATTAAATTCTTACAGGTTGTTGGGATATTTATAATCTATACTACTATAAAAAGTCTCAATATTTGAAAAACTATTTTTGACTATTTTAACTTTATTTTTTTCAATTTAACTCAACTCTATCACTTCATTATGTACACTCTAATATTGAATATTTTACTATTTTATCTTTTTTTTTAATTTAACTTGATTCTCATTCAACTCTGTAACCCAACTCTATTAGAATTATTTATGATTGTGCATTATCTTTTTTTCTGAGTTTAAATTAATTATAATCCAACTCTGTGACTCAACTCTATTAAAGTTCTTCATAATGGCGCATGTCCTGCAATTACCAAAAAAAATTTCATTCCACATGATCAAAGCAATTATTATCTCTCTCTCCTCCATTAATAGTCCGAAAAGAATACGCAAACGCAAATTCCACTTATCGAGAAAGGGATTTCCAAGGTTCTTCGGAAAAATAAAAACATACCAAAAAAGCACGTATTAATAAGGAAAGTTCGTAAATTTTGTAGTAGTTAGAAATGTTTTAATGTTATTTGTGTAAAATTATTATTGTTAGACTATGTTAAACCAAATTAATAACCTAAAACTTAATATAAAAATAATATTTAATGTTTAGATACTAAAAAAATAAACAAAATAATTAATGTACCAACAAAAAACATATATATATATATATATATATATATCAGTTAATTAATTTAAGAAATGACTCAAATATTTCCAACAATAATAAAATAACTCATTATAAACTTATCCCAAAAATAAAAAAAAAAAAAGAAATAAAGCACACAAGAAGTGAGACACATGTTAATTCTCTAAATAAATAAAACAAAATATAAAATCAAAAAAAAAAGACATGTGTTGATGTGATCGTGAACAATCTCTCACGTCTTAATAGTGAAATGTAGATAAGTAATAATGTTGTCGTTTTTATTTGAAAATAAAATTATTTCATTAAATTAAATATTTGTATGTGTACTTAAAAATCTTAATAAAATTTATTAATTTGACATTTTGTTGTAATTTGTTTTTTTATATTATTGATATTGTATTTTCAACAATATTTAATAGAAAAACATATTTTGTTTCATATAATTCGCTCTATAAATATTACAAAAGAAAATGGATGCATTGTGTACTTAACAAAATGGATACAAAATTGGTATTAAAATATTCTTAATTTCTCTTTTATTGTTTTTTGATTTTTTTTTTTTGGAAGGTGATTATTTTTTCTATCATACAACATTTTTTTCTTTTTTTCATTGCGCATAATATTTTTTAAGTTTTAAATATTGGCTCAAATCCATAATACATGCAGTGGTTGTCATCTACATTTATGTGAAAAATACGAATCTTAATCAACTTCGATGCCCAATGCTATGCTATATAATCAATTTTTTTTAACGATTTAATAGAGATTTACTTCAAATCGAACTAATTTATACTTACCTATTAAAATGTGAGGGAGTAAGAAGAGAACACCACATGACTAACTAAAGAGTTAGTTGGTTCTTACTATTGTAAGGGAGTTTCTTCAGCGGATGCCATTAATAAATGTCAACTTAAAGTAAAAATGTTTTGTTTCTCCCATAAACGTGGCGATTTGCTTGTTATTTTTATTTGTTTATTAATTAATTTATTTATTTTTTGTGTGTTTTTGTTTTTGTCTTGCTTGATGTGAGGGATTAGGGTGAAGATAATATGTGGAGTATTAGCGCTCTCTCTCTCTCTTGTGATGTATGTTTTTAATTTATTTTTCATTTTTTCTACTATTGTTAAGGATATTATGGCACCGTTTGGTGTACTAAAAAAATCTCTGAATAACTATAAAAATCTCTAAAACCTACTAACTTTTTATCTCACTGTACGAATTACAAATTCATAATTTATCTCATTTTATCTCACTTTTTATCACTCCAAACACACACTATGTATTATTTTACATTTTTCATATACTTATTCATCATTTATTATAAAATTAAATATATTATAAAAGTTCATAACAAAATGTGTGAACATTCTACTAATATATACTAATACATTAATATGAAAAGAATTTTCAGTGATCATTCGCGTTCAACATATATTATATATTTGGTTTTTGCATTTTGTTTTTTGTTTAAAGGAGCAACATGTGTTGCATTTTTATTTTTTATAAATTATAATAGGTTATTTTACTGTTATTAGGAGTATTTGAAGAAATAGTCTGGCACATGTAAAATTTTTTTATTTTTGGTTTTATTTTTTTTGTTTGGAGTATTAACATATATTATATTTTTTTTATAAGTGTATAACAAATTATTTTGTTATAAATTAAGTACTTAAAAATTTTTTAAATTTTTAAATATTACATATTTATTACATTAAATATTATATATATATATATTATATAATTATATAAAATTAAATATATTACAAAACTCGGAGCAATGCGCAAGTTTTTTATAATGTGGATTTTTTCATAATGAAAGGGTGCTAGCAATTGTTAGTCCTATAAAACTTATTTTATTAATTAATAAATTATTTTTTATTTTGCCTAGTTTTGAATTTTATTTATGTGAACTTCTTTGTATTTTATTTGGCAAAGTAATTTTAATTATGTATAGTTATTTATTTAATTCAATATTAATATTTTAGGTAATAGAATTAAACTGCGCAATTTAGTTCTAACTCAAATCCCATCTACCCAATTTAATTCTCTTTTTCTTTTTAATTTTTAAACCTAATAATTCAAACACATCTGTCTAACTCATTTAGCTAATTTTTGGAGCTAATTTTACAAAGTAACTACATTCATTTTGATAACTCATCTAAATTAGCCAATCGGATCCATCTTCTTCCTACAACCGTAAAGTTACTAGGTGCGGTGGTAGATAGTGATGTGTGATGCCCTAGGTAACCTTTGAGATAAAGGGAGGCAATGACTAAAGATAGGAGCGAAAAAGATGACGAAGCTTCCATGTGAAGAAATTGGTAGCTTGTCTATGCATACATACGCATGCATATACTTAAACATTAGCTTGAACTCAATCTTTGATATATTTGTAAGAGTAAAAAAGTAAGGAGTTGTTAGAAAGGAGAATGAGGAGAAAAGAGCTCGATGGTGGTGTATTTATCTTCTTAAAGCTTAAAAAATAAGGTAGAGCTTAAATTCATGGTAGCATATTAACTAAAGATTCAAATGTTTCATGACATGATTAAAATTGTGAACTTACCTAGGAATTTATATCTAGAAACATGAAAGATAAGTATCTGAAAGGACTCACTTGAAGTTCTAAGAAACGTAAAGTTTGAGTTTTAAATTCGTCAAATTCTCTTCAAATTCCTCCAAATCATTTTTGAATTTGATGGTATAATTGAATTTGTGTAACTTTAAGTGATGAAAACAAGTACGGTAAACTGGGTTGCAATTTTGCTTTACAACTGAGAAAACCCAGGAAAAAGAGCCTGAAATCCATACCCAAATTTTTTTTTATATAACTTTAGTCGTGTACATGACTTCGTACTTCTTGTGCATATGACACCCAATAGGGCCTCCTATGTGCACGCAAAATGGTGTCTCATGTGCATGACCCTTTTCCTGCCCAAACTTTGCACCAACTATCTGTCATGCCCACACCTTGTAAGTACATCTCATACACCTGCCAGACACTTTGGCTAACCTATGTATAAATCTGATTTTGACACCTATATTCATGCCCAGCCATCCCTATATGCACGATAGCCAGCACCATCCTCTATGCGAATAACTTTCTCTTTCTCGTGCGCACGACTCATTTTATTCCTCTACTATGCACACGTTTGCTCTATCCCCAAGCGCACGACACCACTAGCTAACTTTCTGTTTGGTGTTTTCCTAAAACCTATATACCTTGACTACCCCAATATGTCTTTGACCAGCTCAAACTAGTTGTAAAAATAAACTTTATACTTATTTCATGGTTAAACTTGGGAATTATATACTAGACCTTCATTATTGTTATTTAGCATTATTTATATGATTGTGCATGTGTATTAAATGTTAAAATAATAATATAAATGACATAATGAAATTCCTATAAGATATACATATAATGACTCAAATTCTAGTATGCATATTTATACTGCATTTTCTTAGTGTGTTATTTGGGGGTTATTTGAGCCATGTTTGGCTAGCAAAGTTAGTCTTGGTCGTGGTTGGGTTAGATTTTTACCACAGTTTTGTTGGAATCTACACCTAAAGTTTTTGAGTATGGGTGTTGGCATGCACTCAGAAATGGCCTTCTCATGTGCATGAGCTTTTTTTGTGTTTGGTGTGTGCACAGAATATGAATTTTGGTGCACGTAGGATGTTTAGGATCCCAGCATATGCACGACACCTTCTTTCTTGTGCGTAAATGCCTGTGTCAGTGGAGTTGTCTTGTCTCACCTACTTCTACGCTATATATATATATATATATAATGTATATATGTATATAAGTGTGTATGTGTGTGTGCGCGTGTTTGATAGCTTGCTCAGGAAGCTTTCCTTTCTTTTCCTATCACCTAACTTTTTTTTTATTTTCTTTATTTTTTTTTTCCACATTTTGTGGATCTTATTTGAGAAGTGAGAGAGTTGTTGAGAGAGTTAAGAAAAAATAGAAAATGTGAGAAAAAAGTAAGTACAACAAAGAGTTGCGAATGTGACAGTGTGTATTGTGTGGTGGCTTGATGTGTGAGGGGTGAGATAAGCTTATGGTGCCTTGGTGGTGCTCGATGGACCTCTGATGGTGGTGGGGTTGCAATTGCTTCTGTTATTGCTACTACTCTTCTTCTTCTTCTCCTTAGCATCATTCATCTTCCCTAGTTCATCATTCTTCTACTTAAGATAAAGGTGTTTTTTAAATTTTGTTTAAGCATTGATTTTGGTGGTAAAACGTGCTAAGCAGTGGCGAAGCTATTCAGAGGCAATGGGGGCACGTGACCCCCCTGAATTATATGGAAAAAATTACTAAAATACCCCTATCACTTATTACAAAATTAGCATCAGCCCTAATATACCCAATTGGCAATTGGCCTTGTAGCCCTCCCGTGACTCCCGTCTAACTTCAAGAATCAAGTCTCCATCAAATTCCAGCGAGCAGTGCGGCCTAACCGGCAAAGAAAAAGAAGCAAATGACACATCTTCACACACACTCTCTCTCTGGCTTCTATTTTTACCTAACAAAAGAAGATCAGTAAAGGTAAAAAGTCTCTACATCTTTCTCTCTCACTCTTGTTCTCACTCACACTCTATTAAGTTTATTTATTATTGTACTTTGTTTTTTGTGGTAAGATTAATTAAATGCAAGTTTTTTTTTTAATATTTTCTCTTTCATGGTTTTGAAAAATCATTATTCACTCTTCTTTTAGTGATCACAAGTTAAAAATTTATTTTTTTAAGTGATTGTTAACTATGATTTTCTTGAATGATTAATAGGCTAGGGCTTTAGCTTTCAAAAAAGTGGGAATTATGAGCACCTTTTCTTTGAAGTCAATGAATGTATGCATGTATGTGTTATGGATGTTTGAGTTTGACTATGAAGGTCATACAAGTATGAAGTATTTGATGATGGGAATTGAATGTTGCGTTTGCTTTGCTTGTTTGGTTTGGCTGATTTTGGATCTGATGTTGCATAACACTAGAATAAAGAAGCTAAGGTCAGGATCTAATCTGCCTAAATTGGGTGTTTATTTATTTATTTATTCATAAAGGAAGTTTAATTGTTTATTCTAATTGTTATATTATTGAGATTCTTGATGGGTTTTTCATGTCCAAGTGTTAGTTTGCATGTTTTCTAGTTGTTTCAATTTGCAGTAAATGCGATCACGTAGGGAAAAGCCTGCCCTAGAGACCTGAAGACAATATAACACTAAAACCTTGTAAATGACTTTGGAACATTATTTATTTTAGAGCTAACTAATTCGAGGTGTTTGCCATTTACAGAATACATCAGAAATATATTTTTTTTTTTCTAGGATACATTCGTAGTTTTAAGAAACTAATTGGAAAAAGGTTCAGAAGTGGGACTCACATGGAACCAGTCAATACAGTAACAATTACATTGAGCACTTCACCACCAATATATCATTTTTCTAGTATCATTTTTGCACCAAACTGTATAGCCATGGAATATGTACAGAATGCAACAAACATAATTGCACCGAAACCTAATCCAGTAACCAAGCTTTCTTGGACACCTGATTTGTAAGCATCCACAAGAGATTTATTGTAATTAACTATAGCTTGCTTCTCCCCAGTAAATGAAGCAACCTATATAGGAAATACAAAAGTCAACATACTTGAGTAGAAAAACAAAACAATAGAAATATTCCAACTTTTATTCTCAGGAAAAATAAATAAATATTTATAGATTTTTGATATTAATGATACAAGTATAAGTGGTCTTTGTATATAATTCAAGACTATGAGTATTTTTTTTTAAGCGAATGTATGATTTTTGGCATTTGAGTATTTTCGTGTATGCTAAAAAATCTAGCTTGTTTTTCAACTTCTCATGGTGATGGTATTTTGGAATGGTTGAAAATTGTGTATGTTTGATTTGTGATTAAATAACTTATTTTGTTTGTTTTTTTAATTCAATGTGATTTCTCTTCTATATAAACATTATATTTGCCATTTATACTCCACTTTGATTTTTTAATTTTATTTAGAATAGTTTTAATTTTTTGATTTTTTTTCTAAAGATATGTTGAGATATTTTAAAAGAAAAAGTGACGAAAAAAAGTCATCTTCAATGAATTCCAATGATCCTTTAACAAAAATCTCCTTAGGAAACCACCATTGAGTAGTGAACCTTCAAAAAAAAGCTGCGTGGAATCCAAGGTTCCGGAGTTTTCATCCAATTGAGTTTCTGCATAATCATCAAGTATCAAAGATTCTTCAAGAAGTAATCATGCAGAATTCAACCTCCCTGAACTTCCATTTGATCCAGGAGTACAACCTAAGATTGTAGAATATGATCCCAATATTCGTGAAATGGTTGATGGAAAGTACTACCTTAATGGTGCTTACCAACCTCATAAACATGAATTTCCACAAAGAGTTTTCAATGGAAAGTTAAAAAGATTCAATCCTACGTGGTTTGATGAATTTAAGTGGTTGGAGTATAGCATATCAAAGAATTCTGCATTTTGCCTTTATTGTTATCTTTTTAAAAATGAGTATGGAGATCAAGAGGGTGGTGATGTATTTGTTAGCGAAGGTTTTAGGGATTGGAAGAAGAGAGATAAGCTTCGCAAACATAAGGGAGGAGTTAATAGTGCTCACAGACAAGCTTGGAGTAAATGCCAAGATTTGATGAATCAGAAACAACATATTGAAACCATTTTTAGTTAAATGACAGAAGAAGCAAGAATTGATTATAGAATTCGACTTAATGCATCAACTTACTGCATTACATTCTTTTTAAGACAGGGACTTCCATTTCATGGGCACAATAAGTATGATGGTTCAAACAACCAGGAAAATTTTTTAGAGCTTTTAAAATTCCTTACAGATCATAATGAGGAGGTGAGAAATGTTGCACTTAAGAATGCTCCTGAGAATCTTAAGTTAACAGCGCCTCAAATTCAGAAGGATATTGCTAGAGCTTGTACATTTGAAACAACCAATGCTATAATTAGAAAGCTTGGTGATGGATTATTTTATGTTCTCCTTGCTAAATCTCGTGACGTGTCAATAAAGGAGCAAATGGCCGTTGTTTTGAGATTTATAAACAAAAAAGGATGTGTGGTTGAACGTTTTTTGGGCTTATAGCATGTCACTAGCACAACTGCTCAATCCTTTAAAAATACACTTGAAGAGTTATTTTTTGCACACGGATTAAGCATATCTATGTTGCGTAGGTAATGTTATGATGGGGCAAGTAATATGCGAGGTGAATTTAATGGATTGAAGACTCTTATTTTGAAAAAGAATGAGTGTGCATATTATATGCATTGTTTTGCTCACCAGTTTCAACTAGCTCTTGTTGCAGTGGCGAAGAACCATGTCCTTATTGCCATGCTCTTGCTCTTGATTTCTAATATTGTTAATGTGGTTGGATCCTCGTGCAAGCGATAGGATACTTTACGAGAGGCACAAGTTGCTCGAATTATTGAAGGCTTGGAAAATAAAGAAATCACAAATAGGCGAGCCTTGAATTAAGAGAGTACTCTAATTCGACCAAGTGATACATGTTGGGGATCGCATTATGGGACTCTTATGAGCTTGATTAACATGTTTACCTTAGTAATTGATGTGCTTGATGTGGTTGTAGATGAGGGAACAAATTCAGATGAAAAGGCTGAAGCATTGCGTTTATTGAAAGCAATACAATCCTTTGAGTTTGTGATTACTTTGCATTTGATGAAAATCAATATTGGGAGCAACAAATGATTTGTCTCAAGCACTACAACGAAAAGAGCAAGATATTGGGAATGCAATTGTCTTAGTTGACATTTTTAAGAAAATACTTCAAGCGATGAGGGATAATGGCTGGAATTCTTTGGTGGAAGAAGTTTCTACTTTTTGTGTGAAACATCATATTAGTATTCCTAGCATGGATGATTTGTATGTAGTTCAAGGAAGATCACGCCGTAGAGCTGAAGAAATAACAAACTCACATCACTACTGTATTGAATTATTCAATACTGTCATAGATATGCAACTGCAAGAGCTAAATAGTAGATTTAATGAGGTAAATACCAAGTTGTTGTTTTGTATTTCATGCCTAAATCCATCCAATTCATTTGCTGCTTTTGACAAGCAAAAGGTGATTCAATTAGCTCAATTTTACCGAAAAGACTTTTTAGACATTAAGCTTTTAGCACTTTCAGATCAACCTGAAAATTTCATTATGGATATGCACTTGAATGTTGAGTTTTCAGGTTTAAAGGGGCTTGGTGACATTACTCAAAAGATGGTTGAAAGTAGAAGAGATGTGGCATACCCATTAGTTTATAAGCTCCTAACTTTGATCTTGATTTTACCCATTACAACTGCTACAGTAGAAAGGGCATTCTCTAGCATAAAGATGGTGAAGAATCAACTTCGCAACCAAATGGGTGATGAGTTGATGAATGATTATTTGGTTGCGTATATTGAAAAAGATATATTTAGTAGCTTGTCAAATGAATCTATCATGAATTATTTTCAAAATATGAAAAATCGTAAGGGTCAATTGTAAGTCATATTTTAATATGGAAAACAATGTTTAGCTTTTGTACTACTTACTTTTGAGTTTTAATACAAAGTATGTTTTTGTGTAATTTTTATACATTGTGCCCCCCGTGACAAAAATCCTAGATCCGCCCCTGATGCTAAAGGTGATGTTTGTAATGCATGTTGAACATTGTATAATTGAATGTGAAGATATATATATATATATATATATATATATGCATATAAATGCATAAATGATGGAGTTTGAATGTGTGAATGTGGTGTATAGATAGAATGAATGATGTGGAAAAAGGCTTATGCATGTTTTATATGCCTAAAAGCATGTGAAATAAACTGTATGTGTTGTGGATTATATTAGATTTGGTTTAGGATTGAAGAATGAAGTTGAAACTCAAATTTTCGGATTTCCTCATCTATGATCAAGTGTGCGCACGGGATTGTCTTAATCATGCGCATGTCAACACATGTTAGGAGAATATGCACATGAGACTTTATTCTGCATTCACACGAATTCATTCATTTGGTGGTTGTGCGCACGTGACCATGTGTGGACCTATTAAGAGGCAAGAGAGGCAGGTGACCCATTTTGATTTTGGACATGAAATTACTAAAATACCCTTGGTATTTTACCTTTATTAAAAAATGAAATTAATTCAAAATTATGATATTTTGGCTTTATTAAAAAATTAAGGTTAATTCAAATTTTTTTTAGCATAAAAAGAATGTACAAGAATCAAACTCAAGTATTTTTTTTTGTGAAATAAAATGCATTCTTCCACTAAATTGTTAATTATTTTTGTGCATAACATTAAAAAAATATAACATAATAAGTTTTCTAAATAATCAAATTTAATAGTAATTATATTTTTTTTTTTAGTAAAGAATGACATTCTTATTAAATCACAAGTTCTGCTAAAGGATTAATTGAACCATTAAACGGTGAAAAGTATATTCAATGGTTTAATATTTAATAATAATTTTATATATCCCTAAAAAGTAATATTGTTTATCCTGTACAACCTTGACATAACAAGTTATCTTATTGTTGAATATACCCTGTGCGCCCCTTGGTGAAAATCCTAGATTCGGCCCTACACATGATTATATCCCATGTGCACACAATAGCATGTGTGTTTGAGTGTGCGCATGAGGGCATGTGCACAGTTTATGCCTGAGTTACTTCCTTTTATTATATACATATATGCAAGTTCATATTTGGTTGAGGATGATGATGCACAATAGTGTGCCAAAGGTATTTATGCTATTAATCAAACATGTTGAGATATATTTATAATAAATCAAATTAAATAGGGGAATATAAGTAGGATGGTTTGATGTTGGGTTTTGAGCATGATAAGTTGCTAGATTTTAATAGTCTATAAAAATGCTAGCATGTTGTGGTTTTGTAAAAATGAGATTGTCCTAATTAATATAATGTTACGCATTTGTTTAGTATGTTAAGCATGTTTTATAATTATAAACATAAAGTTAAAATGATGATGTTATGTGCTTGTTTACTAAGTTGAGCATATTTTATAACCTTGATAAGCATGTTGTTGAGTTATGATAATTGGGGTTGTATAGAATGAGTTAGCATGTGTAATTTAGGTTACAGGGTTGTTTTGATGAGGTTTATATGTTAACGTAATATGTCTAGTGGGTATGAATCAAGTTTAAGATAAGATTAAATAGGGATATTTGTGCTCAATTAGGTTGTGTTCATTATCACTGATTAATATGCTAGAAAGATAATAATGAATAATAATGATAAGAATAATGGAATAATAATGATAACGTATCATAGTTTTGGATTTAAATATGGTATTTCTTGATTTTGGATTCTGAGTACAAGGAATTGAAATATAAGGTATTGATATATTGGTTGAAAGTCTTGAAACTTGCACAAGAATAGGTACTCATAGTCGTTCGATAAGTCATCTACAAAGTGAGGCAGATGCTATTTAGCATAGTTTACGTATAGGATTTAACCCAGGTGGCTGACACATAAATTGCGGTGTTCACTCATATTGTCCAGGGTTATATGAAGCATGCCTGTAAAAGGTATAAGTAGGGATTTTGTGGCCGCTGATCCGCCTGGTGAAGTATATAACCCATTGTGTATTGATTTGATTTCATTGTATATGATGTTGATAATGGGGAAATTGTTAGTTTAATAAGATAATAATTAATAAAATGAGTTAAAAAGTAAAGAGCAGAGGTAATGACATGGTTGATTTATAGATAACGGTTCGGTTGTTATGATCAATATGAATATATATATACACACATTATTGAGGTGCTTCACAAATATAAGTCTGGCTAGGATGAATGATTAGATTAATAAATAAATGGTTAAGGCAATAAGTAATTGATAATAGAATAAGTTAATCAGATAAGAATGTTCGTGTGTGATTATCTAACTGTAACTATTGTTGGGTTGATATATGTATTTGTGGTATTATGTTTATTGAGTTGAGTTGAGTATTACATGTTATGCATGTAGTGTTGAGTTGGTCTATGCTGTTTTTATAAAGTTTTATTCATACTTTACTAGTGGCATGCTAGGGTGCAATTATGACTATTTGTATAAGTTTGTCCCAACTGTTGCTATTGGAGATGATGTGCTATAACTTTCCACATATTAGCATGATAGATCACCTCTTATACCATTATTTATACATTTATTATGATATTAAGATGAATATGTTTTGAGTAAATGATTTAATAACATTTGCTTACATGGTGGCATGGTATAACATCTGTTGTGTTATGTCAATAATAATAATATTATTAATATAATGAGTATATTTTATACGCCACATCTCAAATTCCGTACCCTGAAACGGAACTATCTAAAACCATTCACAACCAACATTCATCATAATTATTCCATTTTCAATTCAAGCCATTTATAACGGATTGATAGTTAAAATAAAATATTACAATAACCGAAAATATGACTATAGTGTAAGCAAGCCAAGCAACTCCATCATGTCATCGCAAGGCACAACCTGTCTTGTATTTTCAAAATACATATTAATATCGTAAGAAGGACATAGGTTAGGTTTGATGTCCTCCTAGAAACTAGATAATATATAAATTAAAATATATACTAAACAATCACCTTCCTTTAGCGATTGCTAGTTTTACAAAGTAACTATATAATAAATCTCACATACAAGATATATAATTTAAATTAAAATTATTACAAACATAATAATAACATAATAAGTTAAAGCTTTCCATCCCAACCAACTGGTCCATTAGGCACCTCTACCTCTGAACTCGCAACATTGACTATAGAGGAGTGATATTATTAATATGATATGTTGAGTAAGTTTTGCTTGCCACACTTTAGATTTCGCAACTTGGAATGGACCTATCTAAACATGTGCAACCATTCACAACCAACATTCATCATAACTATTCCATTTTCGATTAGATCCATTTTATAATAGATTGATAATTATAATAAAATATTACAATAATCGAATTTAAAATATTATAAACTTGACCATGGTGTAAGTAAGCTTAGTAGCACCATCTTGTCAGCACAAGGCATAACCTGTCTTGGGTTTACAAAATACATTTAATATACATAAGAAGGATATAAGCTAAGTCTGATGTCCTCTTAGAAACTAGATAATATTTGAATTAAAATGTATATTAAATAATCGCCTTCCTTTAGTCATTGCTAGTTTTACAAAGTAACTATATAATAAATCTCACATGCGAGATATATAATTTAAATTAAAATTATTACAAACATAATAATAAAATAACGAGTCAACGCTCTACATCCCAACCAGCTGGTCCATCAGGCACCTCTGCCTCTGAACTCGCAACACAGACTATAGAGGATTGAGTATTATACGATGTGTGCCCACATTAGCAAACAAGTATGCATGCCCTAACATGCTTCTACCATGACCATGCAACTCAAGCATAACACAACCGTGTCCAATTTGATTATTGCATTATTATTTCTTCTATCGTTTCTAACTTTTATTTCATTATCTTAACCTTATCTTATTTTTCATTTTCACATCATCCACTTTAAACATTCAAACAAACAACCAAGTATGTTTCATGTTCTTTTTATCTGCTTCATTTTAAGTTATTAACACTTGAATCAATTATCAAACCTAAACATTTACCTATTTATCTGTACCCACAACGGAGCTAAATGGAGGTAAGAGGTAAGTGACCCTGCTTGATTTTGAATACAAAATTATCAAAATGCCATTGGTATTTTAACGTTATTAAAAAAAAAATTATTTTAAAATCATGGTATTCTGGTCTTCTTAAAAAATTAAGATTAATTCAAAAATTTTTAACATAAAAAACGTTTATGAGAGTTAAACTCAAGTATTTTTTTTGTGAAATAAAGTATATTTTTTCGCTACACTATTGAATATTTTTATGCATAATATCAGTAAATATAATATATAATATAATAAATTCCATAAAAAAATAAAATTTAATAATAATTATGTTTTTTGAACAAGGGACGTCCATATTAAACCTCTGTTAAAAAGATCAGTTGGACTATTCAGTTGTGAAAAGTATATTCATTGATTTAATATACAAGAATAATTTTGTCTCTCTAAAAAGCAACATAATAAACTTGGCGTAACTCGTTATCTTTTTCTTGAGTGGTTGGTGCCCCTTTACTTAAAATCCTAAATTTGCCCCTATTTGTACCATACATGTAACGTCCATTATTTTACAACTCGTTTAACTTAAGTTCTTCACCATTATTTTTAGATAGAATATTTTATCCTATGATCATATTTCCAAATTTTTGGATAATTTTATCAACTTATATTACCACTGTATCCACATCCTACCCAATAGACTCAACTCGATACATCGATAACTTTATCATCTTGACACTATACTCGATAAAAATTAATCATTTCAAATTAATTTATTAAACATAACACCCACACATATTTTAATTATTTAATTTATTACATCATTAACTCCAATCGGATTTACTATTTTGTAATTTTCACCTTTTTTTTAACTTTTTTATATCCAAAATTATCCACTATATTATTTATTAATTCATTTCCAACATATATCATCATTACTCAAATTCTTTAACTACAATACTATTCCTAGCTGGACTATCATTTACGAAGTATCACATCAACAAACAATACAATACATGTAACTAAGGACAAAGTCAGGAATTTAGTAAGGGGGCCAGTTCCTATAAAAGCAGGGGCAGAATCAGTCTATTCAAACCCATAATGTAACTAGTTCGAACGGATATAAAGCATAAGTGTATTTATAAATATATGTTTTTTTTTCACATCTATTTGGATAAAAGCAGTCTAAAAGGAAAAGGAGTTTAGATTTAAACACCAACTGAACTGGAAAGCTCTAAGCTTTTCTTCTTCCTCCAAGCACCACCAAATATTCAGCCAACACTTGATAATAATTTTTTTTTTAAGAACACACAAACCTTACAGCTCTTTGAAAACCTTAGAATTTTTTTTTTTTTCACAGAGAAGAAGTGTTTTATAAGAAACCATGGGGGTGTGAGGGAAGTGTCGGTGGAGAAGACAACCTCCACTTCCCATGCTTCAAAGACTGAGTCTTGATTGTACAATAGGCGGCATGATCTGGGAATCTTGCTTTTTTTTTTTTTTTACTATTTAACCAAATAATTTGAGGGATGCTTCAAAGTCTTTAATGTAGGGTCTTGAATGTACAATAGATGATATGATCTGGGAATCTTGCTTCTTTTTGACTAATTAACCAAATAATTTGAGAGAAGTATGGGAGGATGGATGGAAGAAGATAAGGTTTGCAGGGAAATAATTGAGAGTTACTATTCATGAGTCAATTCAATGAGTGATAAAGTGAGTTGAGGTGAGTCGAATGATGGGTTGACCCATGGGTTAATGAGCTTGGGTTGAACCAAATAGGTAATTTGGTAAGGAATTATTTCGATAAAAGTTAAAAAATTTTACATTAAACTCCCACATAGGGTAAAATTAAATCCGAAAAATTTTTCAACTAATTTTATTATTCCAAAAATTTTCAAATTCTCAATTTTCTAGATTTTTATTATAATAAATATCATCACCACACTTAAGCAAATTAATTAAGAAAAAAAATATTCAGGTTGCTACACGCGTGCTGTGCTAAGTGTCACCAATTTCAGGATAAAATTGGGGGTAGATGAAGATTAGAGAATTACATTGGCCATTACATTGCATTACACATGCATTGTTATATTATATTTTGGTTGATATTGTTGTGAGTTATGTTACATGTTTGATTATGTTAACTCGTGCACACTTGCACGATCCTACCTATTAGGCAAGTTTGCCCATTGCATCCATATTTCAAGTGATTCGGCGAGGATATGAAGTAGCCACCTAGAGCTAAGTTGAGACCGATGGATCAACCTATTATGATATTTTATTTATATTCAGATTATCGTGTCTTTATTTGTGCAACTTAGAGTGTGAGTCCCAAACTTATGTCTATTATGAGCTTGTTTATTAATGATATTTATTCGACTGTATAAGCCTTAATAGTGTGGGGTGTGACATTGGATTTATTGTGGTTAATGTCATTTTGATTTATTTAATATGGGAATAAGAGACATATATGGTTGCTCTAATGATTGTTACTATATTATGACTTGACCTTAAAATAAGTTTCATTTAATTTAATTAGTTCCCATATTTTCACGCCGTCTGTACCAAACAATTAAGTTAAACACCAAATTAGTTAGAGACTGTTTGGAAGCACATTTTTTAGTAAAAAATTATTGACTTTTGTTTTTAAGTATTTGACAAACCATTAATTTTTATTACTTTTCTACTAAGTTATAGTAATTTGTCAACCAAAAATTGTCAAAAATTCCTAAACATTGTTAAAAATTGTCAAAAATTTTACTAAACACCCAAAAGTTATAAAAGTTTACTAAAAATTATTACTTATTTCACCAAACGAACTAAAAATTGCAACTAGCAATTTTTGACAAAAAATGTCATAAATTGCTAAAATTTAGACTTTCAAACAGCACCTTAATATAATATGAATGATAAGATTTATATAATAAAAATAGGATGATATTTGAAAATATCCCTCTCGCAAATTAAGATTTAACAGGTAAAAGTTATTTTTTTTTTCATTCAATGATTGAGGTCATTTTATATTTTTAATTTCTCGCTCAATTCTTATTTTAGTAGATTTTACTACCATTAATGTCAGAAAACGATTTGTACATTTTAAAATTTATTATATTTTAACAATGAAAATTATGCACAAATCAAAACTGTTAACTTAAATTTCATCTAATTATGAGTTTTTTAGAAGTTGAACATTCGAAATTAAAATATCATAATTTATATTTTCTTTTATAATACTTATAAAAAAATTAATTGCAAGGAGAGATCAAAATACATAATAACTGGTAAGGCCTAAAATTTTAAAAAATAAATTAAAATTTACGAATTATCATAATTTTTTTTATTTGAATTTTTTATTTAAAATATTAACTATATAAAAAATTTAATATTAATTTTGTTCAAAATATCATAAATACAAATTATTTCTATTTCTGTATATATTAGATTCAGCCCATACGACTCGAGAGGGTCTAAATTTGGACAGTAGACAATAAATGTCCCTAAATAAAAGTGGAGAAATCGAATTGCAAGTAATAAAGAAGGAAGCCGCAGCGTTGGGGATTCAGGGTTAAAATAGGAAACTTAAGTGATTCAGGGTCAAAATAGGAAACTAGAATTATGGTGAGATTCCAATACCACCCACGGCCCTTGTCATTCTCTTACGTCCGCCCCTACGCCTTCCGCTGACAAAACCCATATATACCACATTCATACACATTACGTGTGTGTAATATATTATACATATAAATATATATATATATATATAGAGAGAGAGAGAGAGAGAGAGAGAGGGGAGAGAGTTGCAGCCATAGAGTTGGCAGTTTTTACCGGAAGAAGGAAATCTTCTCTCGTCTCTCCTCCTTCTAGGGTTTCTCTTCCGTTGCTTTTCTCAGAAAGTAGCTCCGCCGTTCCTCCTTCTTGCTTTCAAGAGGTAAAAAAAAAAAAGAATATCGGCGGTTGCTTGAATTGCTTTTCTCTTTCTCCATCTCTCTGCTCTGAGCATACGCATTATTCTTATTTTGTGTTCCCTCTTCTGAATATTTTTTTTTTGGATGTTTCTGAAAGCTTTTCTTCTTCGACGCTGTTCGTTTGTTTGCTCCGGTGTTGTTTTCTTAGAAGTTTTGAGGTTTGTTTGTGGAGAAGGATCGTTCGAGTTCGGTTTTGCCGTTGCAATAAGATTTGGGACTATCGAGAGAGTTGTCACAATACCTTACACTTTTATTTGTCTGTTCTTCCTCCAGATCTCTTTTCGCTACCCATTATTGCTCCTTCTTCTCCTACTCAAATAAAAATAAATAAATAAAGAAAACCGTTCGCCTTGCTTGTTTCTGTCGGTGTTGCTATTAAGATATAGAACAGATACAGGCAGCTTTGTGACTGTTTTATTATTATATATCTTTTTGCTTTTCATATGTATAGTAGTTGATTGGACTTGTGACTTTTCTCCTTTGTTTGTTGAAATTCTCTCCTGTGTTTATTCTTTTCTCACTTTCCCAACATGCCCTCGCACTGAATGATCTGAGCCTCTGACAGTTCCTAGAAATATTATTATTATTTTTTTTCTCCTTTGTTTTTCCTTTAAAAATCTGACATCAGAATATCCTTTTTGTTTTGTTTTGTCTTTTGTGGGTTTCTCAGAAACTGAGCTTGCGAAGCTTTATCATCATTGGATAACTGTTCTGACTTTATTATTTTTTATTATCGAAGCTGTTTTTACTGTTTTATCAATTGTTATTCTGGTAGGATTCTCTGCAACTAATCAAAACATTTGAGATATAGTTTTAAAAAGTGATCGTTATCCTTACATAATGCCTTAAACTCTCTTTATTTTTTCTTCTGTTACATTTTCATTGTATCCATTATTTTTTATTACCGTTATATTGACTGCTATTCTTATTTTTAGATTGATTTACTATCACTAGTAGCTGTGTATAAATAATCTTTTATACCAACGGACTCCTCATCTTCAGCCTTTTGTTATTAGAAATTATGTTTTATCTCAACAGATTATATTATTTATATATCTTTAATGTTGGAGACTTTTGTATTTGGAAAACATTTATTGGTTATAAAAAAAGGGAAAAGAACTGTGATGTCCGCTTTTTCTCTGCTTCCATCTGGATATAAGAAACCCTTTTTGTGATTAGTTATTGTTCACTCCTAAGAAACTAAAATTTCTCTGATCAGTTACTTTTCACAAAACTAAAATGTTGTCAAATGATTGCACTAGGCATTTGGGTAAATTTTATTGTATTTCTGTGGCCACCAAACAACAAAATTATGGGTTGTTTTTGCTTCTTTTTTTTAACTGTGGTTTTGAAATTGTGGATCATTGTTAAAAGATGGAAATAGGAGCTGGTTTAGAATCACACTTTATTGTTATGTTTTATTGTTAGTTTTTTCCCTAATGTTGTGCACATTTAATTTCATTATAGTGCATAAGTGGCGGTTAGAATTCTCAATTTTTGTCGAGGGAACTTATGTTATAATGATAAATGGGGTAATTACACCTTTGTCTTTGTGGTTTGGATAAAAAACACACAATCCCCTTTTATTTTAGAAGTGATCACATAATTCTTTGGTCATTTAAATTACGAAATTGATTTAGTTAGTTAAAACTTAATTCGATAAATGTCACACCAACCACGTAGGGTCATATATGATCGTTCAAAAAATGTTATTTAGAAAAATATGGGCATATTGAATCTTTTTAAAAAATAAAATAATATTTCAATTTAACATAAAAATATACTTTTATCTATCTATTTTTATGTGATTTTTTCCTTAATTAATTTTGACTCATGAGGCAATTTTTTTTTAACACTTTAAACCAAATCATGAAGGGTTATGTTCTATTTTATTAAACCAAAAAGGGGCAATGTGATTTTCACCCAAATCCCAAGTGAAGAGTGTAATTATGGGTTCATTATCTTGTTTAGTTCACATCAAAGCCAGCTTGGTATGATATGGGTTACTGCCAAAAAGAATAGAAAACAAAAGGAGGGGATAGCCATTCTAACTGCCTAACTTGTTGAAAAGATTATCTTTAACCAACAATTTAATTGGCAAATTGGTCCTCGCCTGCGTAGATGAGCCATGGAAAATTTATTCCTTGTATGTCATAACTAAGTGATAGAAGTTAGCTCTAACTTTGGATCATTATTGTGAATCTTTCATGTACTCTGTGTCTCAATTGTTCATTATTCTCTTTTGCTTCTATCTTATTTTATGTATTGTGAAGTCTTAATTATAATTTTACTTGTTTCTGAAGATTATCTAATGCTATTCCCATGCTTTTGTGTCAGGAATTAGGAAATGGAACCATCAACGACTGATGTTAAGAACCTGCCACCGCCTCCCCCTGTCATTCCACCTAATATGAATCCGGTAAAAGCTGAGGCTCCTGAGAAGTCAAAGAAACAATCAGGTCCAAAACGCATGCCAATGGCCAGGAGAAGTCTTGGTTCCAAGGGCCAAAGAATTCCACTTCTAACTAATCATTTCAAAGTTGGCACGAAAATTTCTGACAGCTACTTCTACCATTATAGTGTAATTCTCTTGCTTTCTGATAGCCTCTAATGAATTTCTGGTAGTATTAAAAGCAGAGGTTAAAAAAGATTATTGTCATTGTAATTCTTTATGTTTGGTTTAGGTTTCTCTATGTTATGAAGATGATCATCCTGTTGACCAGAAAGGCTATGGCAGACGAGTTCTGGACAAAGTGCACGAGACATACGAGTCCGAACTTTCTGGTAAAGATTTTGCATACGATGGGGAGAAAAGCTTGTTCACTATTGGTCCCCTTCCACGTAACAAACTTGAGTTCACTGTTGTGTTGGAAGAGGTCTCATCAAATAGGTACATTTTATTATTTAGGTCTGGGAATTATTTAGTTGAGTTACTTGAATCTAGTAGTTTTTTGTTAACTTTGAGGATGTTTTGTACTAGAAATATGGGAAATGGCAGCCCAAATGAGAGTGACCGTAAGCGATCAAAGCGACAATTTCAATCCAAAACAATTAAGGTTGCAATAAGCTATGCTGCCAAAATCCCAATGCAAGCGATTGCAGATGCGCTTCATGGGCAAGAATCTGAGCAGTTTCAGGAAGCTTTGAGAGTGTTGGACATAATACTACGCCAGCATGCAGCAAAACAGTAAGTCAAATTTGTTCGTAATTTAACTTCTCACTGTGTAGCTGGTGAAATTTGTTCGTAATTTAACTTCTCACTGTGTGGCTGGTGCTATTTACTTTGTCTGTTTGCAGAGGCTGCCTTCTAGTTCGCCAGTCTTTCTTCCACAATGAACCAAGGAACTTTGCTGATTTGGGAGGTGGTGTCTTGGGATGCCGTGGTTTCCATTCAAGTTTTCGAGCCACTCAAGGGGGTCTTTCCCTGAATATTGGTAAGTTTCTAAAATAGAAATCTAGTGTTATTTGGCCTTTATTTTTGTGGCATGATTTTTCTTTTGTTTGGTATGGCGTCATTCTTTTCATCTCACTTTTTACTTCCATTATATGCACAGATGCATCAACTACAATGATTGTAACTCCTGGGCCGGTAATTGACTTCCTTCTTGCAAATCAAAATGCCAGAGATCCATATCAGATTGATTGGGCCAAGGTAACTTGCCTCTTCATCCAAGCTTTGACAATTATGTTATGCATTGTTATCCTCAAAAGTTTTCTGCTTTGTTTACAGGCCAAGAGGATGCTAAAGAATCTCAGAATCAGGACAAATCCTTCTAATACAGAGTACAAAATCACTGGCTTAAGCGACAAGCCCTGCAACCAGCAAATGTAAGTTTTAAGTTTTACTCTTTCAGAATTTCATCTTCCACTACTACATTGGTCGAGGAGCCATTATCAAACCATTTGCGTTACAATGGATACCATGATTCTCTGTCTATACTGTAGGTTTTTATTCAAACAAAGAAATGGGAATGGTGAGGTCCAACCTATAGAAATTACAGTCTATGAATATTTTGTTAATCATCGTCATATCGAGTTACAGTATTCTGCGGAATTCCCTTGCATAAATGTTGGAAAAGCAAAGCGACCAGTTTTCTTTCCTCTTGAGGTGATGAATAGGGAAAAAATTTTTGAAAAGCTCAATCATTACTGAGGTCAATTTATTAATTATATTTTTCTTTTGCCTTTCAAGCTTTGTTCATTGATTTCCTTACAACGGTATACCAAGGCATTGTCTAGTCTGCAGAGAGCTTCCCTTGTTGAGAAATCTCGACAAAAGCCCCAAGAACGGATGAGGGTGTTGACTGATGTAAGTTTTTTCCCCCTCTCAAGCAATTGCTATGCTAATATATGGTATTCTGTACTTGTTTAGGTTTTCAGTTTTTAACAGGTGGGATTCTGCAGGCACTGAGGAGGAGCAATTATGATGCTGATCCTCTTCTTGGTTCTTCAGGAATTTCAATCAGCTCTCAATTTACTCAAGTTGAAGGTCGCGTCTTATCAGCCCCAAAGGTGATTTTTAAATACTTAAAGGACAAACTCTTTCTCATTCTGTTGCATATAGTTTTTGTTTGTGGCTATTGTTGTTTATGCAAATTATGGACTTGAAAGAATTGTTCTTACTTGCTTTAACTTGCCATTATTATTCTGCAGTTAATTGTGGGCAATGGGGAGAACTTTTTTCCTCGCAATGGCAGGTGGAATTTTAACAACAAGGTGATACTTCTCCCGTTGAATTATTTTCAATCTCTTTTAAACCTTTACAAAAATGGTCCTGACAGTGAGATTTTCCAACTTCTTATATTAATTTGAGTAGAAACTTGCTGATGCAAGAAGTATTGAACGATGGGCTGTTGTAAATTTCTCTGCTCGCTGTGATGTTGATGGATTGTGCAATACTTTAATGAAGTGTGGAGAGATGAAAGGAATTGTGAGTCTAGTATTTCTGGTTGCTTAAATTATGGTATTAAGATTTTTTTTTTTTAACTTCTACATTTTGTTCTTTGCATAGAGCATTAGCCCTCCATTTCGCAAGTTTGCAGAGAAACACGAAAGTAGGCGTAAACCTGCTCCTGCTAGAGTGGATGAAATGTTTGAGACCATAAAATCAGAACTTCCTGGGCCACCTCAACTTCTTCTGTGTATTCTTCCAGAGAGGAAGAACTCTGACATCTATGGTAGGGCCATTTTTTTATTATATATATATATATATATATTTTCAACGCGTATCTAGTGCGGTGCTTTTTTCAGTTGTATGATTCTAAACTCTTCAAAAATCATAATAAAGGTCCTTGGAAGAGGAAAAATCTTGCAGAGCTTGGAATTGTTACGCAGTGCATTGCACCTACTCGTATCAATGATCAATACGTGACTAATGTGCTTTTGAAAATCAATGCGAAGGCAAGCTTCTATCTCCATGTTAATCAACTTGTGGAAGTGCTAATTTTTGTATAAATTTTTATGCAATCCGTTTTTTAAGGTTCATTTTTTATTTGTACGTTTCATCTTTTCCTTGCAGCTTGGCGGCATGAATTCCTTTTTAAACGTTGAATATTCCCCTTCTATACCGCTAGTCTCTAAAGCTCCCACTATGATTCTTGGGATGGATGTTTCCCATGGTTCTCCTGGCCGTTCTGATGTTCCATCAGTTGCTGCGGTAATAGATATATATATATATATATACGTGCTGCTTTGTCAGTCTTATTTGTTGAAATCAGTGGTTAAATCTGTAGGTCAACCCGTTTTAATTTTTTTGCATGCAATGATAACATTTATGTTTATCAATTCAAAATTTCTTAGGTGGTAAGTTCCAGGCAGTGGCCACTTATTTCCCGTTATCGGGCTTCTGTCCGTACTCAGTCACCAAAGGTCGAAATGATAGATTCTCTATTTAAGCTGGTGAATGATAGTGATCAGGGCATTGTGAGGTAGGCTCACTGGTTTCATCTGTTTTTAACTTACCCGGTTTTCTCTATTCTATTGAGTTGTTACTTATCATTTATTCTCCAGTTATTAAATAATATGAGTACGATTCCTTAACATGGCGAAGCAATTTTCTTAGGATTTCTTTTTGGTTTTAGTCACTTGGTTTTTAGCATTTGTTACTAGGTTTTTTCTGTTTGATTCCTTTACAGGGAGTTGTTACTGGACTTCTATAAAAGTTCTGGGTCTAGGAAGCCTGATCAGATAATTATTTTCAGGTATTTCATTAATTTTTGTTCTGCAATTTGGAAGTCTTGCGTCTTTTCTTCTAGTGTTCTTAATTTTACCCTTATTAGTTCTTAAGTTTTAATTTTGTGTTTGCTTGTACCTGCGTAGTGATTGTGGCTTGTTGCCTCTGATTACCTACCAAAGAAGATTGTGAAATGACAATATCGAGGCATGTTGCATTTTTTAACTTTTCCTTTCTTATTTAAGGTTAAATTAGCTAAAATATTAGACAGGACTAGCTCCAATTTCAAGTTTAATACTTAGATTATGTTTTTTAATGATGTACGCATGCCCCTTGGTTGTACTTTACCTTCAAAACCCAAAATTGCTTGATGTAGTTTGTAAGAGGAAATGACCCATAACCCCGAATGGAATAGAGAAAAATAATTAATGGAGCTTGAGGAGCATAGGTATGGGATACAGTTATTTTGAAAAAATTAAGATACGGAGATGATGAAATTACAACAATAAAATATAATTTTTAATATTTTTTTATTGGTTCTGACTAAAACATGTCAAAATATGGAATAGAATATTTTATGATTTTAAAGATTTTGTCTCCTAAAATCTAGACTTGTCTCCATCATATATTTAAAGAAATGATAAAATAAATAGATGCGCCACATAGCGTACCCACTCGTCTTTCGGTGTGTCCGAGGATTATATTTATTTGATCTGTTAAATATACTAGTAGTGCATAAAACATTTCATTTTTTTCTCCCTGTAAGTTTGAGAATTTGTTTTGTATTAGGCCTTTATAGCCATCATTTTGAGCATGCACTCACGTGCTGGGGCAAAATATATGTTTTATATACATTTTTCAGATGGCCTTGGATTAAATTGGAATCTGAAATTGATATGCTTATCATTTGCTTGAAAACATGACATTGTTTTGTTTCTTAGGTCATTTTTTTTTTGCTTGTTTCTCTTTATGTTTTCCTGGTTTAATCCAAGTCTCGTTGCGCTTACTTTAAAGTGGTTAATACATTCTGCTATTGTAATTTGTAGGGATGGTGTCAGCGAGTCCCAGTTCAGCCAAGTATTGAACATTGAACTAGATCAGATAATTGAGGTTTTCACACAACTGACTAGAAACTTCTGCAACTGATATTGCTTCATTTAGTGAACATTATTTTCTCTAATGCAGTTAAAATTTCCCGTATGATCTGTAGGCTTGCAAACATATGGATGAGAAGTGGTCTCCAAAGTTCACGCTGATTGTAGCACAAAAAAACCATCACACCAAATTCTTCCATGTCAATTCCCCTGATAATGTTCCCCCCGGCAAGTCATTCTACCATAGTAGGAAGATAAAATAGCCACACTAATTTATCATATCTAACTGTTTTTGTCAAACTATGCAGGGACAATCATTGACAACAAAATATGCCATCCGAAAAATAATGATTTTTACCTGTGTGCTCATGCTGGAATGATTGTAAGTGTTGAAGCGATAGTTTTATCTTTTAATTATATGCATCGATGGGTCACCCAAGTTTATATTGATTGTTACATTCCTCCGAAAAACATCTGTACTCACAAAAGATTTGTTGATTTTTATATGCTTAGGGGACAACTCGCCCGACACATTACCATGTTTTATTTGATGAACTTGGTTTTTCAGCAGACGACTTGCAGGAACTCGTGCATTCCTTGTGCTATGTGTAAGTTGGTAGTAAGAAAATGTTGTCTCTCGAGAAATCCTTGTCATTATGGTGATAGTTTATTAAAGCCGAAATTGATCGTTAAACCCATTTATCCTTTTTTGGGTGAAAATCTGCTCTGGGTTACGCTCAGTACAACTTGTTTTCCTGGGCTTTCGTTCTGCATTGCAGTTGCTGTTTTCTTTCTGACTCGTGGAGTGAAATAACCGTTGGAAAATTTTTTATTATGCAGGTACCAGAGGAGCACTACCGCTGTTTCTGTAGGTAATATAATCTTGTTTCATTCAATTATTTCAAATATATCTTTGTTATAACCTTTTAGAAAAATCTTCTCAAAATGTTCATCTTGGAAAGGGAAACGGTCATTATGAAGTGACTCCCACTATGATTCAAACAAATTAAACCTCATCATGTGTACTTAAAAATAATAGAAACTGTCAATTCCATGTGACGATCACATGGAATAATTTCTCCTTGGAAAGACTACTACTTCTGCCAAAAAAAAAAAAAAAGAAAATTCTGGGTTGTAAGTTGGCCGTCCCTGCACAATGTTGTGCATGATGTTACGTAATGATTTTTCTGATCATAAATGCTTGCAAAGGGACTCTGCTTGAAGAGCATAGAACTCTGTTTGCCGTTTCAACTCAGTGCAAGTTAATGCAAAACATGATTAATAACAATAACGTCTTTTTTGTTCTTACGGTCGTCATGTTTTCCTGCAGTTGCCCCAATATGCTATGCACACTTGGCAGCAGCACAGGTGTCACAGTTCATGAAGTTTGATGAGATTTCTGAGACGTCATCCTCTGGGCATGGTGGACTCACTTCTGATGGTGGAGTTGCCGTTCCGGAACTTCCCAAGCTTCACGAAAACGTGAGCAGTTCCATGTTTTTCTGCTAAGAGGGAGAGAAAGATTGGAAGCGTCTCTTTATTTTGAGGATTTTTAAGTATTGTTTTGGTTTTGCCTGTTGGGCATTTTTTGGTATATAAGGCTCCTAATGCAACAAAACTAGGCTATCTACACAATGTTTTTGGTTCTAGGTCAGATGTTCACATGTTCAAAATATGCTGAAGTTTTGAATCGGCCGCTCATTGAGGTTGTTTGTTGAAATATTTGGGTATTGATAGAAATGTGAATTCTTAGTTGGATTTTGGATTTTTTTGTCCAAAATTCTTCAACCAGGATTTGCAGTCTTCTAATGGTTTGACAAATGTCAAGATATGCATTGAAATGAAGAGGCTTTTTTTTTTTTTTTTTTTAACTTAATAGTCCAAAGTTTGTATTTGAAATATGAGTTTCTGATTTGTTTTTTTGGTGCCATTTCTTATAATTTATAGGTTTTTAAGGGAATATGTGTTTTTTGTTTTTTTGGTGCCATTTCTTATAATTTATATGTTTTTAAGAGAATATGAGTTTTTGATTTCTTATAATTTATAGTTTTTCGAGAGAATATGAGCTTCTGATTTCTTATAATTTATAGGTTATTAGAAGAATATGAGTTTCTACATTTTTTATTACGTTTGATATTATATTGTTAATCTACTATCACCTTTTTTTTTTCTTAGATGATATTAAGAATCGTAAGTTTATTTTCTCAAAATTTTTCGCAAAATCTGTTATACTTCGGAAAGATTCTTATGGTAGATTCGATTTGATTTTAAAATTAAATTGATTTGATAAATAATATTTTGTGTTTAAAACACATCTTTAAATTTAAGAATTAAATTGAATTGAGGTAAGAAAAATGCTAAATTTGACCTCATTAGTGGAAAAGAAAAAAATATGATATATATGGTATATTTTTATGAGAATAAATTTGTCCACTTATTTAATGAAAATCTTGCTATATATATTTTCTTTTCATATAGGAAAAGTCTAAGATGAAAATCCTCCCAACCAAATAACTAGTCATTCCCAATAGATTTACCACACATTGTGTTATGGTTAAACGTAATAAATTGGTGAAAGAGTTAGGAATAGACAATCAACCGTTCGGTCTCTTGAAATCTAAGGTCAATACTTTAGGCATTGAACAAAACAGGCTCCTTAATGTAATGAAATAAAAGTTTGCAGTAATGGACACTAGGTTCTATAGTCTCACCATGAATCAAGTACACATAACCAAGATCACATTGCTGGTGCTCCATAGGTCATACTTGCCAAAGTTAGCAAATGATTTGCTTCTTATGTTATTTTCGAGTGGAGAACATCACCATGCAATAAAACAACCAGCAAGACTAGGTCGTCTTCCCGGGAAATTCATCTTTCGTATGGTAATTCAATAATGAAATGTAAAGATTTGAAATGCAAAATTAATGATTGGCGATGTATGAAAAAACAGATCTTGCATTGAAAACTATAGAAATAGATAGGTTGAACAAAAAATTGCATTTATTTCCACATCCATCAATTCATGAATGGGGATTTATTTATTACACTCTTCCAAACTTAACACGATGGTTTAAAAATGGAAGGTTTGGCAATTAAAATTTATGATTTCAGAATGATTTTCATGAAAAATATTAAGAATCAGTGCTTAAGAAGTGACTATTCCAAGCAACATCATGCTAGAAGAAATGTTTTGGTTCATCAAAGTTCAAGGAAATATTAAAAGAATTATTTACAATAAGAAATCAGAAATCATTCCATATTTTAAAGGATAATACATTAAAAATAAAAAAATAAAAAACAAAAAAACAAGCAAACAAACAATATCTCGTTCATTAATTGATAACAAGAAATCATGTAAACTTGGTTTTCACTAAGGATTTTGTTACAACCCAAGAGAATACAACTTTTCAAGATTTTATCAATAAAGTGAATAGAATAAGAGGTGGTAATTTGAAGTTTTCAAGTGTTTTCTATAAATAAAGAAATTGAATTTTCATAGCAAAAAGGTCAAAAATGACCTAAACGACTTAAACGACCCAAACTTGCCATCATCTTGTAGACTAGAATCAATTTCGATCTAAAACTTAAAGTGAAAGTATAATGTCGCTTGAATGTAACACAAATTCATACTACCTTTTGAATCTTAGCTTGTTTTCATTTGAAAGGTAATTGACAACTCCTTTATGTGGTTCAAACCCCATATTGTTTTAGGTCCTTAGGTTTGAAACTCGTTCATATTTTCTCCTTTTTCAACCTAATTCCTTCAATCTTTCTATTGATCTTCCAGAACATTAAATATACTTCAAACCATCATGTTAAGCTCCATGATTATATAAATACAAATAAGGAATCAAAAGGTGAAATTATATTATAAAATCAATCTTTAAAGGCATATATAAAAAAATAAAATGATCATGGACTAAAGCAATCCTTATAAGAATGTGATCACCAGTAAATCTTGGCTTCCCATGTTTTGTTGGGACCGAGGACCCTACTAGTTGTATTTGCAGACTAACCAATATTTTGAATTCCACCAGCACCTGTAGAAGAAAAGTTATGGCATCAATTGGTCAAAGAAGATGCACTTATCATAAAAAAGGTGCGCTTTAAATAGAGATTTCATTACATATATATGTTTGATATACGCACGGGGTGGCTAACATTGTTTACAAGTGTGTTTAGAGTAGTATAAAAGCGTATAAAATTATAAAAGTTAATGTCTCGTATTTCGTGTACTGAGTAAAAAATTTAAATTTTATAATCTCGTAATTCGTGTTTATAGAATTTTTTAGATTTTTTTAGTAACTCCAAACAAGGCCAATGTCAGCCACCAAACATTGCTTGCAAACCGATCGATTGAATCAGACATGTGATTTTTAAATGGTCACGTGATTGCAAAATGACACTGCAAAATGAAAAGGCAAGGCTGGTGGCGATTTATTGGCCAGTTGATTCGAATGTGCATTGGCCGAAGGCTTAAACCCTGCGGGTTGAATGTTGGAGCTTCCAAATTAGCTGAAGGCTCGAAGCTGTGGGTTGAATGCTGGAGCTTCCAAACTTTTGAATGCTAGTATTTTGAATCGTTGAACAGGGTGAAGAATTGTTTGAATGCTAGAATCAAGTATTCAATTTTAATTTGCATGTTGCAAATTCTATTTAATCAAAAAAAAATCACGAAAAAAATAATAAAAAATTAAAAAATTACATTAATTGTTACAATTATCTTTTTTTTAATTATATACGTGTATAAAAAATAAGTTTCTTTCTTCCTTATAGCTGAAGTTATATTTTTTTATACTTTTTTACAATGGAAAAAACACATCATTTGTTTTAGTTCAATATATATATATTTATATACATTTATATAAAACGTCTGCTAGAATATAGAATCAGGTACTTTAATTGGGTATTTAATTTTAATTTAAATGTTGCAAAACTAATTTAACCAAAAAAATCACAAAAAAAATAAAAGAAATAAAGAAGCCATATTAATTGTTACAATTGTTTTTTTTTTAGTATACGTTTTTATAAAAAATAATTTTTTTCCTTCCCTATGGCAGAAGTTTTATTTTTTCTTTTTTAAAAGAAAAAACACATTAATTGTTCTGGGCCAATCTCTCTTTCTCTCTCCCTCTCTTTTTTTCTTTTTATACATTTGCATAAAACATTTGCTAGAATATAGAATCAAGTATTTTAATTGAGTATTCAATTTTAATTTAAATATTGAAAAAATGATTTAACCAGACAAATCATGAAAAAGAATAAATTAAAGAAACCACATTAATTGTTACAATTGTCTTTTTTTTTTAATATACACCTGTATAAAAAATAAGTTTTTTCTTTCACTACAGTAGAAGTTTTATTTTTTTCTTTTTTAAACGAAAAAACATATTAATTATTTCGGGCAAATCTTTTTTTTTTTTTGGTACACACTTGTATAAAAAATTTGCTAAAATGTTAAATTCTTTCTCTCAATTATATGTTGGTTTGCGACGCAGAGTACAATGATGAATATGGACCGTGGAGGTAATGGAATTGAAAATGTGGAAATTGACCTTCCAAAATCTATTGAAGGTAAAGAGCCATTGTCAGTTTGGTTTTCTTTTGAAGTTACAAGTGACACGGTGGTTGAGTTGGCTTGGAAGCCATTTATTGGGATAAAGTTCAATAAAGTTTAAGCACATGTTATTATTGTCGCACAAGGAGTGGGCCTTAGGTCAAAGATGACACATAGGTATATGAGCATAGAAGCTGAAGGCTCAGAAAATGTATGTTTCACTAAGGAGGACGTGAAATCACACCTACACACTAAATGCCCAAAAGATATGGAACTAGGAGAGGCTACTGTCATTTTAGAGTACTTTCAAGAACAGTCCAAGCGAAGCCCTTCTTTCTTTCGTGACTTCTAACTTGATTGTACAGGGCAGATAACCAATATGTTTTGAGCTGATTCAAAGATGCTAGTTGACTATCAAGCATTTGGTGATGTGGTAATGTTTGACACCACCTACGGTGATATTTACAGACTAAGATGCAGCAATGGGAAAGGCTTTGGGAGTTGTGATGCTTACTATACATCATGGACTATGTACTTAGCATAGCGGTCATAACACTATGAAGAACTTGGTTGGTATTTTACAAGGAAACACAAAATACTTTATATTAGAACTTTATAGTTACATGTATGACTTTCTTGACGTTGATGAGTTTGAGGAAAAGTGGAAGAACATAGAGAAAAGGTTTAGCCTTATTGGAAAGAAGTGGCTTGATGGACTTTATCAAAAGAAGCATCAGTGGTGTATTGCTTACATGAAAGATACATTCACTACTGGGGTGCGTGGCACACAACTAAGCAAAAGTGCCAATGCGAGGCTAAAACTAGTATTGGGAAATGGGCTAATCATGAAAAAATTCTTCCAAGATTTTGAAATATTTTTTACAGATGTTAGGGAAAAGGAATTGCAGAGTGATTATGAGTCTAGGCAAACTCTTTCTCACCTTGCAATCAAGAATTCTACCATTTTAAGGCAAGTTGTGGAAACATACACCCCTACCATATTTAGGCTTTTTAATGAACAATTTGATTTGGAGCATAAAATTTGGTTTAATAAGAATGATCCTATTAAAGTCCTCCATGTGAGAATTGCAAACAAAGTGGATGAGGCATATAAAATTAACTTTGACTCATCATTGATGATTATTTCTTATACATGTTGTTTATATGAGATTCGCGGATACCTCTGCGCGCATATTTTAAGGGTATTCAATGTGTGTCGTGTTCAAAAAATTTCAGATAAGTACATCATGAAAAAGTGGACTCGACATGCGAAAAGTGGCCTCCCTTTTGGCAAAAGTCCTCCCTCTAACTTGACAGATTCATAGTTGGTTGACATCTTATGTTCAGAATTTATGTGGTTAACATCTCGCGTAATCGAAAATAATGAGGCATTAAGAGTGTTTGTCGTCTTGTAAGCGAGGGTCATTGCCTTGTGGATAAGTATGAAATGTCTAGGGCGAGCAACGAGCAAAGAGGCTACAACAGTAGATCCCTTTGCTTCTCTTAACCCCATAAACCTTGGAGTAACTGGACTAAAAAAGAAAAATAATCATAAAGGTGTAAGCAAACGTCGAAATGTCTTGTGCGCAAAGAGAGCAAAAGGACTAAGAAAGATTCAGCAATTCAAGCAAAGACGAATTCGCCTACAATCTATTTTAGCAAGGGTTCAATTATTGTCTTAGGTATAACCATCTTATGCAAACCATTAAGCTGTTAATGTGTCATTTTTTAGCTTTTAGGATGTACTGCAATTTATAACCTCTTGTGCAATGCAACCTTTAATAAAATACTTATACTTGGTTAATTTGTTCATTTTGAAGGTTACCGAAGGACAAGTAAATAATGATGACAACGACCTCATTTATTTAACACTCTAGCAACCATTGGTGTAGAAGTTTTTGACTAAAATTTGACACTTTAGTTTTTGGGTAAATTTTTTTGGTTTGTTTTATTGGGTCAAACTTGTTAGTTTGTTTGGGATGTGGTTCTATGGTATAGCTTTGTATAGTTTTATGACTATAGGTTTTTGATAGATGTTTGTTTCCTCGGCTATGAGTTGTACAGTTACAAGGCCTTGAGGAATGCATTTCTATTTTTTTGTACATTGTCCTTAGTTGAGAGATGTATTTTTTATGAACTTGAATGAAAAAATTATGAAAAATGGTAACTCTTTTTTTTTCTTGGCTTCATGAGGCCTCCAAGATGTGCTTAGTCTGTACTACAGAAGCCTCTTAATTTATGCTCCCTTCATTTAGGGAATGGAATATGATGAGCATGAGGTATATGCAAGTAGTATCTTTTTTGTTTTGTTTTTATCTTTTTTTTGTACTTTTTTTTTTTGGTTAAGAACAAACTTCCAGTAATCAAAGAAGTAGAGCACAGAAAACTGTGGTAGTAGTAGCCTTAGAGATTTGGAGAACAGGTTGGTAAAGCTGGTGGAGATGAATGAAAATCTATGGTATTATTGTTTAACGATGAAATTTATTTATCAATTGTTCATTTTCCTTCCAGTATTCTTTTTTGTTACTATTAGATGCTATGGAAATTTTTTGGCTCAATTTCAATGATAGGCTAAGGGGCCTACTGAGAAAGAAGAGTCTAACAAGTCAAAAATTAAGGTAGATGATGAGAGTGATAAGGATGATAAGATTAATCATACTTGAATTAGTTACTATGAAATTTAGTGGGTTCTTTGTTTAAATTGATTCTTTACAATGGTTTTAGAGGATGATCTGTTTTTGTCATTTCTTTACAGGATGAGAAAGATGATGATTAAGTGGAAAGCAGGGGTGGTGAAGATTGGGACATGCTGTGTGGAATTTTCTAAGCACATGAGAGCTTGTCAATTTGGCTTAAATCTATCTATATAGATAGTCTTTTCTTTTTTATTTTTCCTTTTCTTTTAGGTAGGCGAGGAAATAAATTAGCTTTATTCACTCTCTTGAAGCTCACCATATATAACTGTGTATTTTATGTTTTTCTTCAAGCTATATCAATTATTATTAAGCTATGGTTTTATATTGCTGGAAGCAATGGTTTTATTTCATTTGAAAATCTTTCATTATTTTTTGCTCATGGTAAATTGATTCGATTGTAACTGTAAGTTTGGGTAATTGTGATAAAGTAGTGTTTGTTGGAACATTATTATACAAAGAAATTATTTTTATTGATCATTTGACCGTATATCACATTACGATAGATGGGGGAAAAGTTATAAATTAAATTTTCTTTAAGTTACTCCTGTTGTATAAAAAGTAAGAACCCAACAAAGGCTATATCAAAATTTAGTGTTTAGATATCAATGGAAAACAATACCCACAAGAAAACTTTTATAATGTCATCTGAAGGTTAAATTTTTTTTAGTTAAAAAAAAATTATAATGCATACTAATTGTTTTAGTTAAGAATCAAAAAAAAATTATAAACAATTCTTTTTTTTTTTCAGTTAAGAATGAATTCAAAACATCAACTAGTAGAAATCTACAAGAATTAGATAGTTGACAACAACAATTGACACTATAGACTGCCTTAGCCAAAAAGTAACAAGTTTTTCTTGTGAGTGCTCAAGCACTCCTTTAGAGTACATCACTACACTTCAAACTTAAATGTCTTGTCTATTCAGCAAATAAATGGGAATTCCATATATCAATGTATATGGTCTTGGGTTATACTTGTATGTGGGCAAGCATTTGATAAATTTGCTCTAGCTCTTCTTTAGTTTATAATTGCACCAATTACCAAAAAAAAAAAAAAAGAAGTTTATAATTGTACCTTTTTTTACTAGCTTTGTTCCTATCATGGTAGCACAAATAAAGACAGAGCATGAGGGCCAATTCTTAATCTTGATTTGGAAAAAAAAAAAAAAAAAACTTGTTGATATATTGTTTGGTATCAACCATGAAGCATGCGTAGCCAATATCTCATAATGATGCTATGATGTGTAATTTGATTTTGTTTTAATGGGTGGGCTGGCATTAATTGCTATTGTAAGTATTATGTGAATGTCTTTTTTGATGATATAATGATTGGGCATGTGATGACAGTTTGTTGAACATGTTATTTGCCAAGGTTGGATTTTGGTGCTAAAATATAGCAAGGGAAATAGTTTGTTATTGTACCTTTTGCATTAAACTTTGGTTATAACTGCTATTATAATTGGCCTGTATCATTGGCTTATTTTGAATTATATCCATCTTTTTTCTTTCTTTCTTTTTTCTTTTTAGGTCTAGAGGATGCAATGGTAAGTATAAAGTTAGCAATGTCCCCAATAGAGTAATGCTTCACAACATAAAATAAATATGTAATAAGGAAATGAAGGCTATTTTTTTTTTGAAAGAAAAGAATAAATATATTAAAGAAATAATGAAATACAAAATGTTAGGGGCATACCCTTGTATTTACATTATGTGATTAAACCCAACTATCCTGAGTTCTTCTAAACCAAAATTGGGTTATAAACAGATCTAAAAAAGAAAACAGTAAAGTAGCTGTACAATTTGATTTCGAAGAAACACAACCTAGCCATTTATAGTATTTCCATGGAGAACAAAGACAGATCCAATTTGATGTAGTTATGAAATTCAACATTCCAACATCCAAATAGCCTAGTAAAGTAAGCAAGAGCTAGCACACACCAATGCAATCCTCAAAACAATCTACACCCCATATTAGAATTAAAGAAAATTAATCAGTAACTACTTTATATCAGCAAATTTAAACTGAGCATCTCTTAAGGCGACGTTTGGAGTGACAAAAAAATTTTGAAAAACAAAGAAAAACACTAAAAACTTTAAAAGTTATTTACTTTTTATCTCACTGCACGAATTAAAAACTCACAACTTATTTCAGTTTATCCCACTTTTATCACTCCAAATGACCCTTAATTGGTAAGATTCCCTCTTATGCAACTAGCACTATCCCATCTACAATAATCTGTTCAGGTAAACAGCAACAAGCTTCAACATTGATTCAAAATAACAAACACTAGCGCGCGCGCGCGCGCACACACACACAGTCTCTCTTTCTCTCTATCACACACAAACACAAAATCAAATTCCCTGAAACCCAATTATATAATTGTTATATTCTTAATTATATAAAAAGAAGGGTTTATACCTTCTTAGTTTTTAGCTTCCTCAGGTCCAAAAAATGTAGCATCATCCTTCGCTGTATAACCAAATATGTATGTCTATAAGTAGTGTTTCTCAGTCTCTTCAATAAGCTTTAAAAATTGGATCCTATTTAAAGAATCAAAAGAAATGATCCTATTTAAGAAATCAGAAGAAAAAAAGTGAAAACCTAATTCCAATTAGACCGTGAATAAACGAATGATATACAGAGAGAAGTAGGTTTTGTGATTATGCGAAGTTTGTGTATATATAATCCAAACATGCAATTTAAGTGATGAAAGAGAGTGGAAAATTGCAAAGAAACTAGCTTGAAATGGGTTAGTTATACAAATGATTGTGAGTTGTGTGCAATAAAACCAAACTCATTGACCGAAACGAGACAGAGTTGGAGAATAAACTTATGATTTGGTTGCTCTCTTAACCTCTTTTCCTCTGGTTTCCATTTCCTTCCCTACCAACCCAAAGGGATTTTCCCATAAAAAAAAGAATAAAAAAGTTACCTTTACAGCTAGAAGAACATTGTTGGCGATGATGAGAAAAACAAAAAAATGTTGCGAAGAAACCCTAGTTTATCAGATTTGACGCTGCACATCATCGTGTTGCCCACTCAATAGAGAATCTATTTCTAATCTCTTATCAAAATTTCAATGGTCGGATTATTTGAAAAAAGCTTAATGTTTTTTTTTCTCTCCCCGCGAAACTCTCTCTGGCGAAGTTTTCTTAGACGAAGACAATTGTTTGAATTTAAAATTCATTTTCTTTGCGATTGCTTAAAAAATTGTATTTTAATTTGAAACGTTAGATTTAATTGAACGATTAAAAACGTAATGTTACATTGTTGCCATAATGAGCTATGTTAGCTCCACCGAGTCTTGCACATGCATAATTAATTTTATTTTCTCAAAAAAAATGGATTAAAACCAAGTTAAAGATGAGATTTATATGATAAGACTTATTTTGCAGTGATATATTTTATCGGACTTATGTCACCTAATAGGGGTAATGAAGCTAGACGGTTAGTATGGACTAATTGTTAAGCTCAATTTAGGATTTTTATGGGACGACCTAACGAGGTTAGAGTTTACCTTATATATATAATGGTTGGTCCCACATAGACAATTTTTTCCATTGATAACTGTCATATAGTTTGTGATAGAGAGAAAGATCAAACCCTATTAATCTAAATCTAATTTTTAGATTCAAAGATGACACAATTACAAACAAGAGTGAGATCATGTAGCAAACAAGTTGTATTAATTTATTTTATTGATGTTATATTTACATACAAATAATATTTATTATGTTTACATGTGGTATCAAAGCTTAATTTATGTGGATTATGTAATAGCTCTAATTTTTATGTTAAGGTAAATTGATGATTATTAACATGCTTAGGATTTAATAAGGTGTTAATAGGGTTAGTGTGATGTATTGAGAGTTTAAATTTACAAAAGCATGGAAAAAGAGGACTTATTTTCGGACTTAGCCATTTTTGGCCCAAATGGGGCACAAAAGGCGCCTAGGGCCATAGGCGAGCACTCGAGCTCTTTGTACGGGTGCTCAGGCTGAGTGATATCTTATAGATTGATGTATTAGCTTTCTCTTTTGTCATGTGTCGTTTCCCGACCATGTCAAAGACAAGCAATGAGTAAAGGAAAGGGGGAGGTTGCCGTAGCAACTTTAGCCCCTAAGTTTGGTGCTTCTACATAGGGATGGTCATCTCGGCCGACCCGTTCATACCCTACTCGATCCCCGCCCCAAACGGGTAGGGGATTTGAGGATTTTTTGGGGATCGGGTAAGGTACGGGGACATTTTTTAAAAAAATTTGGGGATCGGGTAAGGTACGGGTATGAGTATGTCCCCGTCCCGTACCCTACCCTACCCGTTCCCTGACCCTACCAATACTCTCATATATATATATATATATATATATATATAATTTTTTAGTGTGCAGTAAGGTAGTGAATTAATATTTTGAGTTTCTTTATCTATCACCTTCCTATTAAATTACTTTGTTTTCCAGTTTACAAAGAAACTATAAATTGAGATAAACCAACTGTAAATGTTTCTTTATTTACTTTTCCTATTTTGAACCGTAAAACCTATTAATATGGTAAGAAAATAGAAACCTATTAATATGGTAGGAAAATAGGAACCTTATAAATGCTTTCTAAACCTATATATATATATATATATATATGGTATTTTTTGATTTTTTAAATATATATTAGGATTTTACTCTATTTTCTTATAAGTCATATTTTAAAATTTTTGTATTTTTATATTTTTTTAATTCAGATACCCGTTTTCCCATAGAGATCCCCGTTCCCCATTTGGGTCGGGGATAGATGGTAAAAATAAATCCCCAGTGAGGATCGGGTAGGGTATGGAGATTGATTTTAGTTTGGGGATCGGGTATGGGGATATGCGTACCCGTCCCCTACCCGTCCCGTGCCCATCCCTACTTCTACATATGTAAATGGGAGAGTAGAGAGAGAGAGAGAGTTTGGATCAGGAGAGAAGGACATAGAGAGAGCTGAGAACTGAAAAATAACTTGAATCTTATTAATATGCCAAACCTCAACCAAACTCAAATTAGTTTTGTATGAATGAAATTGAAATTTTGTTGTACTTATTGGTGTAATAATATTATTGTTAGGATCAAGAATCAGAGTATATGATCTATACGAAGTTTGGAAGGTTTAATGGGGTGTTTACTGTCAATTTCTCCTTCTTCGTTTAAGACTTGAGGTAGGGATTCTAAGCTTATAAATAGCACATATGGGATGTAAAGAGCATAGGAAATGTTGTTTTGTAGAATGTTTTGAGTTGGAAAAGTATGTATGTATGATTTGATTCAAGTTATACATGTATATAGTTGTTTGTATATGTTGAGTTTGGTTTATGAATTGAAAATGGTTGTTCATTTAAAACATGAATTTGTTGATTCCTTTAAGTCCTCTAAGTCATGAAAAATTAGAGAAAAAAGACTTTGAACCATAACTTGTAACTGTGGAAAATAGAGTTTAATTTCAAGAAAAACTAGAAAGAACTAAAACAGAGAAATCCATCTGGGCTTGGGCAGGCACCCAGGGCTTTATGAGTTTTTTGGATTGATGTGAGTAGTTCGGTCAAGATTGTCATTCGGGTGTGTCGGTAGGGATCATTCTTGACTTTTGGACCGAATTAACTATTATCATTAGATTTTGGCTATTTTCTTGATGTAGAATTTGTTAGTTTGCTGTCTTGCACATGTTTATACAATTGGTGACGCTCTACCTTGATCTAAGCTTTCAACTTGATTTCTCTATTTTTCTAAGGATTTGTTCATCGTTTTATTGACTGTTTACTCTTTGTTAATTTTTGATACTTTGACACGTTCTATGATTAAGAAATCTTAATCAATGGAGTATAACAGTATTCAACTAAAAGGTTTCAATATTGTAATTTTTAAGTAAGGGGCAAAATTAAGGTGTTTACACCACTTAAAGCAATGTTTGGACCAAACATTATCAAGGAAAAATAGAAGGGATGGTGATTTAATTTTTTTTTTCTGTTCTTATTATTATTATTATTATTGGAAAACTATTAGTTTATCTCTTTTTTTATTATTTTAATTCATGTTTATCTAATTTTCTTCTTCTTCTTCTTCTTCTCTTTCTCTCTCTCTGTCTCTTGGGCCTCTATTTCTGAATCAGCATTTTTAATATTTTAAAATTCTAAATCTATATTTACTTAAACAGTGTTTAGACTAAAAATTTTTGTTAAGAAAAAAAGAAAGAGATAAAGATTAAAAATTTCTTCTCTTGTTTGGATTGTTACAAAAATAAAAAGGAAAAAACATATAATTTAAAAAAATAATATATTAATGATTTTTCTTATTTTATCAAATTTTTAATTCATTTAGATAATAATATGTATTTAAAATTTTATATATTTTTTAATACTAAATTTTCATTCCAAACAATCCTTTTATGTATAGGAAAAACAAATTTTCTTACATTAAGGGTGCATTTAATTTACTAAAAAATAATAAAAACTTAGGGTTCATTTAGTTTATTTTTTTATTTTCTATTTTCTTTTTTGAATTCATTTTTGATATTGTACTTTTGAAAATAAAGGAATAGGTTAAAACGTATTTGGTTACTTATGTTTTTAAAATGTGTTTTCGAAAACAAAAAATTATTTTACACATGAAATAAAAAAAGACAAAAAATTATTTTAAGAGTTTTTAACAAAAAATGAAAAGAATCACAAAACAAGGAAACAAAATATTTTCTGTTTCCTCATTTTGACTTTTTTAACACATAAAATAAAAATAAAAAATAAAAAAATAAATCAAATGTCATCTTAAAAAATCTCTAAAATATTAATTATTTTTTATTTCACTATACAAATTACAAATCTATAAATTAACTTATTTTATTTTAATTTATCTTACTTTTTCCTCTTCTAAACACACCCTAATATCGACAATGCAGTAACTACGGGTCCACGAATTCAAAAATTTTCAAACCCGTGTAGGGTCGGTTATCGTCCCTTTTTGCCGATATTCCATCTCCGCCCTCTCGATCGATACCATCTCTCGATACTCCCGCAATTCTTCGCCTTACATCTCATTCTCTCTCTCTATCTCTGGTTTTCAATCATTCTCATATTAGGGTTCATCTTAATTGTTCAAAATTGGCAATTCTTGAGCCACCGTGAGGGCGATTAGGGTTCCATTCCTTTACCTGCGCACTTCTTTTGGTTTCAATTCTGCATTTTATAAGTATTTCGTGTCGTCATTCGTACGCAGACAGAGAGTGAGAGTGAGTAAACTTCAATGTCTGCTTCGACAGTTTCCATCACGGCCAACCCGACCGCCCGACGGAGACCCGTCTTAGTCGGAGAAAAGAAGTCCGGCATAGAGATGGTGGGTGCCGACGGAGGAGTTGCCGCCGCTACTGGCGGTGGTGCCGGTGTTGATAAACTCTCCAACGGGAAGGATCTTAGCCACACAATTAGGGGGGAAACGGTTCTTGATAGATCTAGAGATGCGGTTCAGGTCAAGAAATCTCTGCCTACTTCGGCCACAGCATTGCCGTCTCGCCGCACTAACCGAAAGGGGGTTCTGAAAGCCGAGAAGCCCCGGTGGCAAACTGTCACCAGCGTCTTCGTCAAGAACTTCTTGCTTTTACTCGTCCTGCTAGGTTTGGCTCAGATGATCCGCAGATTGGCTTCTAATTCCGGAAATATCTCTCCGGTTACTTCTTCTACGGAATTTGAGCACCGCATAGCAGAAATGGAGTCTTTCTTGAAGACTACGACCAAGATGATGCAGGTTCAAGTGGAGGTTGTGGATCGGAAGATCGAGAATGAGATTGGAGGTCTCAGGACCGAATTGAATAAGAAAATTGAGGATGAAAATGCACAATTTGCAAATGAGTTGAAGAAGTTGGACGGTAGAACCGAGAGCTTGGAGAAGTTCTTGGGCGATTTGAGGTCGACGGAGTGGCTAGCAAAGGAAGAATTCGATAAATTTTTTGACGAGTTCAAGAAGGCTAAGGGCCTTGATCATGGCTCTGGAGATGTGAACTTGGATGAGATAAGAGCTTTTGCAAGGGAGATAGTTGAGAAAGAAATTGAAAAGCATGCTGCTGATGGGCTGGGTAGGGTGGACTATGCTCTAGCATCGGGTGGAGCTATGGTCGTTAAGCACTCGGAGCCGTACGTTGTTGGGAGGGGAAGCAACTGGTTTTCAAGGGCTAACAGGAATGCAGTTCATAATGATGCAGAGAAGCTGCTTAGGCCCAGTTTTGGAGAGCCTGGCCAGTGTTTTCCTTTAAAGGGAAGCAGTGGTTTTGTGCAAATCAAGCTTAGGACTGCTATTGTCCCAGAGGCTATAACTTTGGAACATGTTGACAAGGTGCTTTTACTGTTCTCATATTTACTACAATAAATTGACGAAGCCATCCTTGAGTCATTTTGTTCTTTTTATGAAGTATCACCTTGCATTCTATTTTGCAAACACATTTTTTAGGTCAGTTTTATTTATTATTTTTTCCCAAATGTTATAATCCATGTGATTCTAGATAATATGAAGTTGATTTATCAGTGTCAAAATAATTAATACTTAAAGTGGAAAAAATATAACAGTGAAACTCACATTTGTAGCCACTGGAAGTTGTGTTGATTGTGTCTAAAAGTTAGCTTCTGCTTCAAAACTAGAAAGGTGATTTTTCCCTGCTATTTCTTTTCTGATATCTTAAATGAGTTGATCTTGCTGCATCTTGCTTCACAGTTTCAAAGTTGGTATTTGGTGTCTTGGGGTACCGGTGTGTCTTGTCATATATTTGGAAAGAACAGTAGGAAATTTTGGCATAGAGCTCTAATTGAAATAGTTGTATACACTGGAAAAAATGTAGATTTTTTTTTTATAGTTCTCTTTTTTTGGTCCCAATTTAAAAAATAAGGATAGGTATTTATGACACAGATACAACATAAGATGACATGGCAATTTTAAAAATATTAAACAAGTGAAATAAAAAATATATATTTATATATAAATGAAATAACAATTAATTAATTATTTATTTTTATGTTATAAATACATCTATATATTATTTATATCCATTTTATGCAATCTTATTCATATATAAATTGTATTTTTGGGTTTTAAATCTTCTAAAATTAAACTAGGGGCTTATAGGTTCGAACAGTCAGACTTTGGATGCAGTTTCTATACAAACATGGATAAATTTGTGTATATCTAACCCTCCTCAACCAAACGCCCCACTCATATGACTGCTTTTACCCCTCTCTATTATTCATAGCTGATTTCAATATTGAAAAATGTGATTTACCGTTTCGTTTGTATCCATTGAAGACAATTGACCATAGCTCCTTTGGGATGAGTCATGCCTTGAGTAAAATTTGCCCCACTTTCTCTCTTGTCGAAATTAGGGAATCCATGTGGGTGGATGGATGCACTTCACGAGTAGTGATGTTTACAATGCCAATTAGATTGCCATTTTCATGGTCTAAATTCATCTCATTGCTATGGAAACTTGTTTAGAAAAATTGCATGAATAAAAAACAAAAATTGGGTTTTTCATTTGTATAGAGAGAACTAGAGATGGTGGGTTTGACATAGATAATGGGATCTTTTTTATTTTATTTATTTATTTATTTTTCATTTGTATAGATAAGATGGTGAAAGGTGGTTTTAGTGGTGGTTTGGTAATACATAGCAGGGAATTGGTTGCATTTGATATATAGAAACAATTGTGAGTGGTGATGAGAGTTGTTTCAAGGGGGGAGGGAGGAGGAGATTGTGGTGGCATGGTGGTGATTGGAGCCAATGGTTACATTTCGAAAGAGTGGGGGAGATTTGTGATGTTGAGATTTTGACAATGTTGAAGCTCATGCTTTGCTAGATGTGATGATGCACAAACTATAGATAGTTCATGAATTTAAATTGTTTCGATATTTGAAATTTGAGAAGCGGTGTGGTGTTAGATTTGAGGAATCACCAAGAAGCCGTTTGTTTGGAACTTAGGGATGTTGGTGTAACTGACCTTAATATCAGTTACAAAACCAATTGACTAGTTTAGCTGACTAGAACTCGAGCCTTACTTTGGGGAGGTCTTGAGTTTGAACCTAAAAGGCGGCTCATTAGGGATGAGCTTACGCACGGATTTTTCATGGCTTTGCCTGGTTCACGTGATTTCTAAGCTATTGTTCGGGTCCAATGGGTTTATTTGGTGCACACACGAAAGGTAGTGACTGTGGGTTTTCATCATCATAAAAAAGGTATTAGTTATAAATTTAGTTCTAAGATTTAGTGTAATGGAGGTAAAAGAGTTTAAGAAAAAGGAAGAAAAGGTGAAAAGTTGTATGACCAAATGGAATTCATATTGATTCTTCTGTGTTGGGTTTTTTGAACGGGCAATTTAGTAGACGGATTGTCTTAGTAAGATCTAGAATTCTAAGAAAAGGCTAAATGAATAGAGGAAAAGTATGTCATATACTTTTATCCTATTTACTTTCTATGGTTGGGATTATGGGGGGAAATGAGTAAGATTTATTTACTTTTTAGATTTTATTGACTCTATGGAAGTTTAGATTCATTGTATTTTTGAGTGGCATTTTCTTAATGCCGTCTTCATTATCAATAATATTAGCCTTCCATCAAAAAAAAAAAAAAAGAGGAAAAGTATATTAGCGCAAATATATGAAAAAGTAAAATGGTATCTAATTTAAAAGTATAATATTAGCACCAATGTATTGGAAGTAGAATGATATTCAAAATTACATTAATTAGCAAAAAAATAAACAAGCCGTAGAATAAAGCTTGGGATGGAGAAATGGAGTGGAGATTAAGATATGATACATGGGTTTCATAAAATCAATTGTTCCATGCTTGGGATATATACCATGTAAGCCACATGGCTAATTAATGGGAGAGTTTGGGGAAAAAGAGAACTAATTTATTGGCTTAGAAAAAGCATAAGCTAGGGTCCTTGTAGAGTTATGGAAAATAGATGAATGGCAGTATGGATGGGAGATTAATGGCATGAAACAACGGTTTCACAAATCAATTGATTTATGCTTAGGGAATATAGTGCTTGGATAATTAATAGAAAAATATAGGTAAAAAGAAAACGTAGTCTGATATATTCTTGACTTACAAAAATCAAATGATAGGGTTCCTGTAGAGAGGTAATTTTGGAGAGTTTTAGAAAACAAACATGTATCAGTTAGATATATTAATGGAATGTGAACGATTACTTCATTTCTATATGCTTCATTCCATTTCTACTTCATCATATCATTTGTACCAAACGTAGCCCTAAGAATTCGTTGTTCGTCTTTGTTGGGATTTATCCCACATAGATAAAATAGTACCTTCTAACCGGTATAAGATCCTAATGGGTGTTTTCACGCTTTCGTAATTGGTTTTGAGTTGGATGCTTTAACATGGAATTAGAGTTGGGTTTTTGGCGCCCCTTTTATCTTGCTCTTCTATGCTTCTCAATCTCTTATTTGTGGACTTTTTTGTTGCTCAATCACTCGTTTGTGCTCTTTTTTGTACTTAGTGCATTGGTTTGCCTCTCCATATGTGAACAGGGGTTGCATTTGAATGGTCGTGTTGGGATTTATCCCACGTCGATAATAGATCTCATTGCCAGTTGGTTTTGAGTTGGATGGTTTAGTAGTTTTGATTCTTAAACTTCATTCATGTACCTTAGAAAGTTAAGACCCTATCTTCCATCTAGGGGTGGGACAAGATTTTTTTTTTTTTGGGGGGGGGCAATGCATATGAAATCTTAAATGTTTTGAGTATTACCCTGATCAAGAAGTGAGAGAGGGCATCGGGGCTACAAGAGTGGCCTTTGAGCACCAATACCAGAGAAGAGGGTGGTGAATGGCGTCGAGATTGAGGGTGAAAGAAAAGTGATGTCACTTGTTATGTACAAGAGAGAAGTGACGTAAGACGTGGTGGGAAATAAGAGGAAGAAGATAGAGAACATGAACTAAACTAAGATCTAATTCTAAATTCAATAATCATTCATTCATTCAAAAACTAAGGTGGCATTTGGTTTGATTTTCTATTTTTGTTTTATATTTTAAAAATCCTAAAATAAAGAAACAGAAAATATTTTATTTTCCTTATTTTGGGAAATTTTTTTTTTTTAGGTTAAAAACGCTCAAAATTACTTTTTGTCATTTTTTATTTCATGTGTAAATTCATCTTTTGTTTTCTAAAATAAATTTCAAAAACACAAATGACCAAATGCGTTTTGAGCTATTTTCCTTTTTTTCAAAAGCGCAAAATGGAAAATAAACTTAAAACAAAAAATAAAAAATAGAAAAACAAACCAAATGCCACCTAATCAATCCAATGCGACCCATCATTTAAATAAGCTAAAAATCAAGTAAAATCTCAACAATTACTAAAAATAACTATCAAATAAAATAAAAAAATCTCTTCATGTGTGATCCCCATCAGAAAGGACATGCCATATGAAACAAGAAGGGTTGAGAGAGAAGTTTGAAAACTAAAGGCTAATGCCAATTTGGTAATAAAATTAAAATTTCAGGGTTGCTTTGGTCTTTCCACCAAAAAAATTAAAGGGGGGGCAAGTGAGGGCCTTTATTATTCGTCTATTATACTGCTGCTATATATAAGGTTTGCGTCTATTGTCCATTTTTTTATGTTTCCTGATGCTTTTGATTCCCTCTGCTACTATTCCTTATTTTTTTTTTTTCAATCATGGAATTTATGATTATTGTATTTGGAATGGGTGGTGTGTACCATGCTTCTGGTTATGATTTGTTGCGTTTGGTTTTTTACTTATGTTTGTTTCCATTGAAACTAATAAGTATCACATTGTATCACATGCTGGTCTGGGTCTCCACTCTCCAGTATTACTAGCATGTTTTTCCCCTCTCCTTGTTACCTTCTCCCTGTCGCCTGATATTGCTACGTCAGCTGAACTGCAAGATGTGTTTGCATATGTTTTGGTTTCAGTTATATGATTGCACATGCATGTACAATGATAACATTTTTCAATTTTTAGTACTGCATTTATAGACATCTTTTTCTAACAAAACGCATGATATTTGAATGTGAACAGAGCGTTGCTTACGACAGATCAAGCGCTCCCAAGGACTGTAGGTTATCTGGATGGCTTCAAGGGCATGTATCTACTGACCAAGCGGTAGATCCAGAGAAGATATTCCTTTTGAAAGAGTTTACCTATGACCTTGAGAAGAGCAACGCTCAGACGTTCAACGTGTTGGACTCGTCGTCAGGCTCTGGCATTGTTGATACGATCAGGTTCGATTTTACGTCTAACCATGGAAGTCCTCATACTTGTATCTATCGGTTGAGGGTGCATGGTCACGAACCCAATTCTGTCTCCATGTTGGCAATGCAGTCTTGATGTGGCTGTTTTGGTTGGTTGCAATTCGTTCCTTTTGTTCTATAACATTTGTTTCTTGTGCTGTTTAGTTTTTTTGATGGTTAGGATTCTCTTATTCTGATGTTATTATGAACTGTGTTCTATTAACTTATCAGGTACTAGATTTTTGGTATGTGTTCTGATGTCTAGGTCTATTGTCAGGGTGGTCTCATCTGTATTGAAAAAGAAAAAAAAAAAAATTGGAGGACGTTCTCCCATTTCCTAACAGTGTTTTGCAATAAGACTTTTTTTTTGGGGCGTGACTCGAAATTTCACCAGTTTATTATAATCCTTAACGAACCGCGTAACTGATAGATAAAAAAAAAAATGATAACATCGGCAAACGCCACGTTATTGAATTAAGTTCAACATGAGAAGGACAATCATTCTACCCGCCAGTCGAATTTTATAACTTTCCAATTGCCAACCGTTTAAAGCCTTTTAGCATAACTCAATGCCACTTTCCAAGTAAAACTTGTACAATCATGCCCCCAGGAACACTTTTTTAAGAGCTAGCTCCTCTCAAAGTCAAAAGGGGAAGAGATCATCATTTCAATTACTTTTTTCTTTTATTTTATCACAAGCCAGAAGAATCCCATGCAAGGGTGGAGTTCAAAATTTATTTATTTATTTTTTTCTGAACTACCAAGTGAAAGTGATTTTCTTTAATCATAATTAAACCTAAAAAAAATTAGTTTTTAGTAGTTAGATAGTAATTAATTACAAAAAAAAGAAGTTAACTTTTTTTCTTTCCAAAATTAATTATAAAACTGCAATTACCCAAAAAAAAGAAAAAAGAAAAAAGGAACAGGTGATAGCCTTACTTGTTTTGTAAAAGGTTGTTAATATAATATATATGCACATAATAGTGCAAAAAGTGCTATCATAGTGTGCACATCCACAATCATATATAATATAAATATATAAAAATTAGTAATTCACGCTTTTATCAAGAGACTATAAAATTGAGAGTGTGTCCCAAGTTTCAAACCAACTCATCGGAAAAATATTTGTCTACAAAGTTAGAGAAATAGGGCAGAAATACAGCATTAAAAAGGTAAAAAAAATAAAAAAATAAAAAAATAAACTATGAAATTTTATTTAGGTATGTAGTCTTAATCTTTGCTTTTTTTTTTTTTTTTGACTTTCAAGGTTATTAATTTATTTTTAATTTTTAAATATATTTTAGGTCTGAAAGCTGAAGATTATACTGAATTATATATAATTATGCTAAAATGTTATATATTATTACTATTAAAAAAGTTCTGAACCAAAATTTTACCTAAATTGCAGCCACGTTAGCCTTAAGGTACCTCCGCTTATGATCCCATAAGCCAAAGACAACAAAATAGAGAAAGGGGAGTTGGCCATGTGATATCAGGTTTTGACTTTGTTAAGATTAAAATTTAATTGTCCAGATTCATTCAAATATTTTTTAATTAAAAATATGTGAACGAATCTGAATTATTAAATTTTAATTTAATGACTTAAATTCGATGTTTGGATGACATCAAAGAATTAATAAGAATAAAATTCATCATTTGTATAAGGTAATAGAGGTGAGTTTACCCAATGGCTACATTAAGGCTCCATTTAAAGTGATAAACAATTTTAGAAAACGATGAAAAATATAAAAAAAAACTCTAAAAGTTATTTATTTTTTATTTTACTATATAAATTATAAATCTATAACTTATCTCAATTTATCTTATTTTATCTTACTTTTTATCATTCCAAATACACCTTATATTTATCGACCATGAATCTACGAGTATTTTATTTTTGTTTTAAAACTCTCCTTGTTAGAAGTTGATTTTAACAATATCCACCTTTAATGGACTGAGACAAAGCAAAATTTCATTTCTATTTTGGGGGACTGGGATTTGAAATATTTGGAGCACACCAAAATGTAGCAAAGTTAATAGAACGAATATCACAAATCTTATTGACCAATCGTAATATTTTTTCTATACAAGTTTAAACTTCAATATCGCACAAGTTGATCATGACTTATTACCACATATTGAAGGACACCGATGGACCAATTTTTATTTTATTTTATTTTCATTTCTTTAACTCTGTGTTAAGAAAATAACAATGAGTAATGCCATACGATTATAATATGGTGGATGACATATTTACATTTGATATGTATCAAACACACGTACTTCCAAAAACTGTAAGATATATGTTACATAGGGGTCGTTTGGTTTGCTGAAAAACTCCAAAAAAACTCTATAAATTTCTGTTAACTTTATATCACATCAACTTTTTCTCTAACTGCACGCATTACGAATTCTCTCCAAACCATAATTTATCTCAATTTATCTCACTTTTTTTTACTCCAAACAAACCCATAATATGTCCTGTTATTTTATTATTAGTGAATAATCTATACTTACGACACTCCTTAACTAAAATTAAGTATGCACCTTTTTGTAATACTGGGGAGTTTAATTTTGGTCTTTTTCAATGCAACTCTCTTTCTCAATGCAGCTCTTCAGATATTATCATTAAGTTTAACTCAATGGTTTATCAAAATGTAAAGCGACCCGAAGACTTAGCGAGAGTTTGAAGGAAAGTTTTGATTTGTAAAAGATCTTGGCCATTTATTAAAAATAAAACTTAATCTCAGCTTTTAGAATTTAGTTTATGAGATGAACATTTTTTTTATTATATATATAGTCAATTTTACTAATTTAAATTTAAAATTAGAATTTAGAAAAAAACCCAAGACTAATTTATTCAAATATTTATAAAAATAAAAAAAAATAGAATGATCAATATAGGAAGTTTCACATTGGACTTGATAATAAATTTTTAATTAATTCTATAAAATTAATTTAAATAAAAAATATTATTATTAATCACATGTGCTTTATAAAATAAAACAAATATAGTCATTGTGATTATTTTAAATTTAAAATTAAAATTTAGAATAATAATTACTCTCAAGCCTAATTAATATTCAATATTTTTTTGTACTCTTAAATTTTAAAAATACTAGGAGTTGTTGTTATATAAGAAATAATCTAATTATCATTTAAGTTTTCCTTATTTCTGTTTTTTAATTTAACTCCTTTTTAGCTGTATTTTTAATTTAATTATTAATGCAATTGAAATATATAAATTTAATAACTATATTAAATTTTTAAGAAAATTGGTTCTCATTTGAAACCCATGAGAAAATAAATTTCTTTTTGGAACACAAGAAAATAGGTCTCTTTTTGGAACTTATGCATTTTTTTTACATTTATTAAAATCACCACAATTCTAGTATTTTTATAGAATTGTAGTGTAGTGTTGTAGTGTTTTGGCAATGCAAGATAAAAAAACAAAAATTTTATAAAAGATCTCAGTTATTCGTTGAAAAATAAAAATTAATCTTGACATTTGAATTTTAGTTTGTAAGGGGGATATTTTTAAAATATGTTGTGTTTTATTATATAAAAAAATCACTCCTCTAAGATTAATTTTATTCAAATATTTGTAAAATTTAAAAAAAAAATAGAATGATGAATACAAAGAGTTCCATATTAGATTTGATAATAATTTTTAATTGATTTTATAAAAATAAATCAAACAAAAAATATTATTATTAATCATATGCGTTTTGTAAAATAAAGAAAATATAATCACTGTGACTAATTTAAACTTAATATTAGAATTTAAAAAAATAACTATTCCAGAGCCTTATTAATATTCAGTATTTTTTTTGTACTTCTAAATTTTAAAAATACTAAGAATTGTTGTTACATGAGAAATGGCCTAATTATGGTTTAAGCTTTTGTATTTGTGTTTTTAGTTCGACTCTATTTTTTATTTATATTTTAATTTAATTACTAATGTAATTAATATATTTAAATTTAAAAAGTATATTAAATTTTTAAATAAGTGGGTTCTCCTTTTGAAACCCATGAACAAGTGATTTTTTTTTTTTTTTCAGAACTCAAGAAATTGAATCCTTTTTTAGTCATTCATTGAATAATAAAATTTAATCTTAACTTTTGGATCTTGATAACTCAATTTCATCTTTTACATATTAGTTTGTGAGAGGGATAATTTAAAAAAACTATTTTTATTTTATTATATAGATTTTTACTTCAAATATCTCTGAGAGTTCATCAATTAAGGAATCTACTCATGCTTGAACACTTTAGATATTCAAAGATTAGGAACACACAATCTGCTAAGTATTTAATCCAAATTTTGTTTGGATTTGTCAACTTAAGAATTCAACATACGTGATTAATACAAATCAATTTTAATTTGAATAACTGAAACTCCCAAAATTAATCTCATATTTTTTTTATTTATTGTATATTAAATTATTAAATTAATTTTGTTGTGCTTGTTATATCATATATATAGAGTAAATAAAATTATAAATCATTTATATGTTTTGACTATATTTCCCATCATATCGATATCTTTTTTTGTTTTTAATTATTGTATTTTTGTCTGTTCTCGTATCTGTATCTAAATTTGTATTTGTACTTTTACATCATTGTTCGGCTATATTTTTTACCTTCTTTCTCCGTAGACTCCTTCTTTCCCTTATTCATGGAGATTCCCTTCCGGCAGCGACCTGCGTGTAAGGAAATAGTGAAATAAAAAAGTTAGAGTTGGCCTCGATCAAAGACACTCCGATACTTAAATCAGTAACTTATATAGATAATAAGTTTCTGTAAACAAATAGAGAGAGAGATAAATAGATAGAGAAGATGATCAGATAAAAAGGAGGCCAAAAAGCCTCTACCTTGTCTTCATTTTCGGTATTTATAGGTAGAGTGTGTGACATACCGTTACTTTACTTTGATATGACTTAAAGTGGAAATAGGTGACTTACATTAAATGCCTTATGATGCAAATTTTGGGAGCTGTGGGAAAATGACTTTATCATACATACTCTGCAGATCTTTTCTCCTATTGCACTTGAGAGTAGCAAGTAACTATTGCACTTGAGCGTTGCAAGTAAAGTGATTATATAACGTAACTATCAAACGATTTAGTCCTAATACAACTGGAATATACCCCCTGATCGGGGGTGCACTATTGTGGTCAGGAACACTCGATTGTGGTCGAGAAGATATCTTTTGACCTCACAATCATAATTTTTTTTTTTCTTGAATGATGTGTCATAATTATGGATATATCATTTTGAAATAAAAAAATCCACTATAATGCACTTCTATTATAGTTATATCATTATCAAACTATTTTTGCCTTATTTTTGAATAACAAATTCTGGTGGAATTGTTTTTTCATAAAAAAATTATTTGAGAGGAAGAAGAAATGGATCAACGTCAAGACGTGCCGACTTGCAAATTTGCTTTTATTGGGATTCTAGTGTTGTTGGGAATCATTAAATCTATTTGGATACTTGTAAATAATTAAGACAAATCATGCCTGTTTATTTAATCTATTTAAAAAATAATTTTACTTTTTCTACACATGTCTATTTATTTAGGGTGCGTTTGGTGTATCAACATTTGATGAAAATCTCTGAAAATCTCTATAAAATATTACACAATTCCGCTTACTTAAAATTCAGAAAACGTTCAATATCTTTCCAAAAAAAAAAGTTAATAACTGGAATTCGGTTAATCAAATAGCAAAAATTTTTCGTCATTCTCACCATAAACTCCTAAGTTACCAAATGACACACACTTTGACTATTTTTTGTAGCGTTTTATAAACCGTCCAAACTGATTGCAGAAATCGTTCTGACGGAATCGCACGGGCAATTTTCGTCCAAACAGTTTCTACAATCCGTTTGGACAACTGTTTGGAAACTGTCTGGACGGATCATAGTGTAAAAAGTATGATTGCTTAAAATTTTGAATCCATCGGAATAGAAATCTAATCCATCATAACAAAATTTCACTATTCATCTCCAAAAAATACAATTTGAGCGACGTGCACCAAACATTAAAAGTTTTCTCAAACCACATTTTATCTCTTTTTTGTCACATTTTAGAGCTCCAAATGGAGCCTTAATTGCGAAATACTTAAATCTTATTTAAAATTTTGGACATCTCCAACTTGACAGATCATCACCCTCAGCTATTTGTGCCCTAATTTGATATTGGGGTCATCTAAAATAATAAAAAGTGAAAAAAATAAAATAAAATAGAATAAATTATGAATTGATAATTTATATTGTGAATAAAAAAGTGTATAATATTTAAAATAGTTTTAATATTTTTTATTTTTTTAAAAATTATTTTAGGTACTTCAAACGAAGCGACTGTGATTGAAGAAAAGTAAAGCCCTGGAGGAATCTGGCAGTGGTCTTCTTCACGTGAAGAGTTGACGGTAGCTTTTTTTTGGCATATTCGGGAGTTGCTCCACTTGGCACGTGAAATGCAAGCGGCGTTAATTAATTTATCAAGACTTGGAAGATAAGTTATCTATTTATTTATTTATTTTTTGGCTGATATGTATTTAGGAGGTGTTAGAAGTAATAAAAAAATGATAAAATTTGATAAAAATTTCATAATTCGTACAGTGAAATAAAAAATAAATAATTTTTAGAAATTTTTAATATTTTTTAACAATTTTAAAAATTTTTTAGAATTCCAAACATAAACGCTAGTATGCAAAATGATTCACGAAGGAAAATTGTCACAAATTATAACTATTTAATTTGTATTTAAGAAAGTTATAAACCAAGAGTAGGCTATCGGATGTCACCCAGTAGTGGAAAGCTACTAGTGGGTTATTTTTTACCACTGTAAATGTACATAGAAGCATAAAAAATCTCGGTCCACAACAACCAACACAACCTTAACAATTGATGATTTATTTTCTCTTCCAGCCATTATGGTCAATTTTATTTATTTATTTTATTGAAAATTTCAATTTCATAAAATGAATTTTATTTTTTATGTCAAATTCAATTTTTTTTACTTTTAATGCAATTTAATTATTTCTAAAAGTAAAATGTAATTTAATGATTCTCACTTACTCACCATTTCCATATTCATATTTATTTCTATATTTTTATCCACTATTATATTCACCGCTTCAATGTTTTTATGGAGGAATTGATGAATTTGAATTTCTTGTGTGTGTAAGGCAATGATAACTCGCACCGCCTACCCATTCTCAACTTTAGAGTTTGTGCATGAAAATTCAAAAATTTGCTAATTATTCTAATCAATCAATCACAAGCACATGAATATAGAAGGCAGTAGAATAAAGAGGAAACCCACTTGGGAAAATCTTAAAAAGTTTCACTAAAAACAATTTTTGGTTGCAAGCTCAAAACTCTTAATAGATCGATTGCTTGACACTATACTCTATTACCATTTGCGCGAATCCTCGATGCACTAATTTCCTTAGCAAAAACCCTCCAATTCCTCGAAGGCACAATACTGACTCCTCAGTTACTTTGCGAAATCCTCAGTTTTCACAAACCTCAAACCCGAATTCTTCGAATTGAACACCGAACATGTTGGCTAAGTAATTGAGAGAACTTTAAACCTGTTTCGCTCCTTATTAAATGAATTTTTTCTCCATGTGTTAAAACTCTAAGTACATTTAGAGATATATATAATAAAACCTGGTATGCACAGGTCTTAAAACAGAACCTTGGAAAGGCCCAACATTAAGTCTCGTGGGAAGCTCGCTCTCGAGGCCTTCCCACAGTGTTCCCACGTCTTTCCAACGGTAATCCCACAAATCGATGCGGTCCTCTCGCATGGTTAATCTTCTGAAATCAGCTCTCAGTTTTATCTATGCGGCGACCTGCGGCCATCCAGCGATCTTCATACGTTATTATATTCTCTCTTTGTTTAACTTTTTCCAGATTTCCAAGATTATGCAACATCAATTTTCCTGAGATCTTTACACTTTTATTTGACTCAAGATTACAGTGCCTTAATCTACATTAAATCTACATATTATAAAACTCTTTATTTGATTATGAATTTGTCAAATCTAGAATCTAATCTCTAACAGCACACATTTGGCATACCTGTAAAAATTTATTCTAAAACTATAAAAGAACATTCGTTATTTGACGATCAATATTTTGGCACAATCATCAACTGACATGATATTCGAGAAAATTTACTTGTGAACTTGGGATGTATCTTCCAGTCATCTGATTTTGTTCATACGTACGTTGACTAATACAAACTTAAGTGGTGAAATTCGAGATAAATAATATTTTTCTTTATTAAAGTTAGAATAGAGTAATTTGTATGAAAGTTCAATAATTTTCCTAAACAATAACAACAATTTAATTAGTTATTACTTTGTCAGCCACAAAAAATTTTGGTGGAGATGATGAGTATCGTCGGTAGGACAAGAAAGTGAAAGTGGAAGTGAGAGAGAGATCTTTCAAAAAAATAAAAAATAAAAAGTGAGAGAGAGAGAGAGAGCCGCGCATAACAACATAAAAAAAGCTGGCGCGGACAAGAGTGACCTATTGGAGAAGGGCAAATATTTGATGGCCTTCGAATTGGAATGATCTCCAGATGCGCTGGAGTAATTATTTCCAAGTATGTGTCCTGTTAATATATAATCAAATATTGTATTATTTATATTTGAGGATCGTTTGGAATCTTAAAAAAGTTAAAATTTTTCAAATTCCTTCGATTATATTTTGTTATTTATTATTTTTATATCACATTAAATTTATCTTTTTATTTTTTTTAAATTTCTTTTGAGACTTTAAACGCACCTTTAATTTTAATGCTATGGTCATGAAAGATTATAAAAGTTTCTCAGCGCATTGGGTTATATAGGCGTGTTTGGTGTTTGATTTGCTTTTAAAAAAAAGAAAAAAATTAATGTAAAAGTAAAATGTACGGAATTTGGTTGAGAAGAATTGAAAAAAGTGATAAAGATTGAAAATTTTTGGTATTCTTTGGGATCCAAACAACTCATATTCAGAGTGTATTTGGAGTGATAAAAAATAAGAAAAAATGAGATAAAGTAAGAAAAGTTGTGAATTCATAATGCGTGCAGTGAAAGAAAAAAATTGATGTGATAAAAATTTTTTAAATTTTTTTTATTTTTTGTAAATACAAAACGGTATCTCAATAGGATAGTAATATCAAGCAATTGATATAACCCATTACACCTTTACATAAGTTAGGCCACAGCTTCAGGCCTCAAGTAAATTTAAGGATCTATTTATTATGTATATGTGTGTGTGTATATTACATATGCATTAAATTACCTTAGAAATTCCGGACGGTTGTTTCTCTCTCTCATTCGTCACAGTCTATCTCTAATCTCTCTACATAACTTAATTATATTGAAGGTATTTAATGGGTGAGTTTTATTACTAAGCTTAAAACTTTTTTTTTAGTTTAATTTTAGTAATAATATTTTTTCAGTTCACATATATAAAAAATAAAGAGAATTAAAAATATACCTTTAAATAGAGGTTTCAAAAATTTGACAATATTTTAACTAAATCCTCTAGAAAATCATTTCAATTTTAGTATTAAGTGTGACGTACATAATATTTTTTCCAGGTAAAAGTTAAATATTTAATTTATATTTTATTTATTATTTCTTTTAAAATTACGGATTTTTATATCAAAATGTTTTTAAAAAATAGTTATTTTAATACTAAACTACTTTAATCATATAAAACATAAATAATAACTTGAAAAAATTTGTGTTTTTCATATTTGACGTATTCTTTACATTTAATAAAACTTTAATTTGTATGATTCAAAAAATTGCATGTATGAAAATTTTTTAAGTGTAATTTTTTTTTTTTTTTTTTGTTTTGGTCTTACGTCCCAAATAGTTTGATACGACCCTAGATATAACATTAAATTGTATCACATCATCGCACTATGTATTCGACATAATAGTAATATTATGTTATTAACATGACACAATGTAACAAATCAATAAATTTAAAGTGTATATGGAATACAAATTGTAATCGTTAGAATGTTAAAATTTGAATTTAAAAATTTAAAATTTTTGTTTAGCAAACAAAATAAGTTTTCTTACCATTAAAATTTTAATAATCTTTTTATTCTATTTTATTAATTTATTATCTTATATTATGGGTTTGTTTGGAGTAAGAAAAAGTGAGATAAATTCTAGTTTGGAGAGAATTCGTAATGCGTACAGTGAAAGAAAAAGTTAATGTGATATAAAATTAACAGAGATTTATAGAATTTTTTAGAATTTTTCAGTAAACTAAACGACCCCTATATTAATAGCATGATTTATCCTTTTCACCAAATTTGTGCGAATTTTTTTTTAACACACAAAGATGCATGAGCTCGTTTGGAGGCTTAAAAAAAAGATAAAAAAATATCAAAACTTACATTTTGTAACTTTTGGTACATTTGGTGAAATCACAATTTTTTTCAATTTTGCTGCTTTGCTATAGTAATTTATTTCACAAAAAAATTTATCAAACACACAAAAATTCTCACTTTTCTATTCTGTTACAGTAAAAAAGCTTACCAAACACACAAAAAGTTATTATTTTTCTGTTCTCCTATAGTAAAAAGTTTACCAAATACTTAAAAGTTACAAAAAATTACTAAAAATTATATTTTATTTCACTAAATATATCAAAAATTATAATTAATAAATTTTGACTAAAAATTATTAAAAAATACTAAAATTTACACTGTCAAATGCCTCCATAAATAGATGTATCTGTCTATATGTATATATAGATAGGTAGATAGATAGACACAGATGTATTTGTATAAAACAGCCATTATAATTTTCCACAGAGGGAATGACTAGCATTGGTCGTTCACGTGGTGATTTGTCGTTTGCATATTAATATTCGTACCTGTTGGATTCGACGCGCGTTTGGCCTATTCTTTGTTTATTTCTGCAGATGCCAAGTCAGTTCTCTCGCGTCTTATTGTGAGCTCGTGTCTTACTCTTCATTGTGAGGTCGTTTCACTCACTAATTTTTATAATAATAATAATAATAATAATTTTTATTAATTTTTCATGAAACAAAAAATCAATTTTTATTACTTTTTTAAAATTTTACTAATTTTTTTAATTTTCTTTAACTTTTATAATTCTTTATCAAATACTCAACTAAATACTAAAATGCCCTGTGTCATTCATGAACATGTAATTACATTTTTTGTGGTGTCAAACCACCCTGACGTCTGCGTGAGAGAGTGAAGAAAGAAAGAAAAAGATTAAAGATTTATTGAGATTGAAAAAAAAAAAAGAAAATAAATTTATTTAATTTTCCATTTAATTTTTTTCTCATTTTCACTTATTTTTTCTTTTTTCTCTCCAAATTAAATAAAATTAAAATTAAAAGAATAAAGAAAAGAAAATGAAGGGAAATTGCAGAAAAAATAGGAAAAATTTATTTCATAATTTTCTTTCTTGTCACTACAAACTCAACAACTAAACAGAAATTTTTTAAAGGGAAGTTAAACTTATTTAGCTAATGATAGATAACTACCGTTTAACATTTGAAATTTACATGTATATCCACAAGCGGAGCTACATAGGGGTAGGGGGCAACTGATCCCTCAATTTTTAAGATAAAATTATTAAAATATCTTTATTGTTATTTTAATTTTATTTAAAAATTAAATTAATTAAAATTTAAGATATTTTGATTTTATTAAAAATTTAAAATTAACTCAAAATTTTTTAACATGTAAGAAGTTTAAAAGAATCAAACTTGGTATTTTTTGTGAAATAAAGTGTATCCTTTTAATACATTATTGCATATTTTTGTTTATATTATCAGTAAATTTAGCATATAACACAATAAATTCTATAGATAATAAAATTTAATAATAATTATATTTTTTGTAGCGAGGGATATCTTTAATAAACTTCAGGTATTTGAACCATTAACCGTGAGAAATATATTCACTAGTTAATACTTAAGAATAATTTATTTTTTTCTAAAAATAACATAATTTTTCTCCTACTCTTAATCGAAGAATAAGTTGATTGTTATTTTTTTTTTAGTACTCGGTGCCCTCCTCAGCACCCGGTGTCCCCTCAGCAAAAATTCTAACTCCGCTCCTGTCTACATCCCACTTACTTTGATGTGTTGTCATCATTAAATCATTTCACTCAACTTATTATTAATGCTAAATAAAATATATCATAATCAACGTAAAAAAATAAATCAAATTAAATGTCTCTTTTGTTTTTTAAAACTTTATATAAAATGTTCAAAATGATACCAAGATTTTCAATCGTTAAAAAAAGAAAAATATATTTCTCTTTTTAAATTGTCATACAACTTCATCTCCAAAATTAAAGTTAATATTTAAAAATAGAAAATAATGAAACAAAATAAATATATTAAGAATTATTGCCATCGCTTATGTTTTTCCTTTTTAATTTTTCAAGATCTTAAGTGCATTTTATTCATCTTATATAGTCTAAAAGGGTAAAACAGATATCTCGTATTATTATCTTATGTCATCGCATCACTTTTCATTTAATATTAATAGTCCGACTAATTTGTAGAAAACTATTATAATAAATATTTTAAAATAAAGGATGTCTTCCCCTCTTAAATCAAATAAAGGGTTAAGTTACAAAATCTCTACAATTTGGGTTGGTTCATTACATTTATTTATTTGCCTGGTACTTGTCTAAAGATATTTTAAAATGTTTTTTTTCCTCCATTTTGCAATTAATATTTTTATTATTTTCATAAATATTTGTTACAAATAAATATATCTTAGAGTATATAATAACATTTTTAATTATTTTTTTTACGTTACCCTTCATTTTCCTTCCTATATTTTAGAAAAATAACAATAATAATAATTAACCTCCATCATTTCCCTTCCATTCTTTCTTTATTTACTTTCGGCTTCCTTCTTTATCATTCCCTTCTTATTCTCCCAAATAAAGACTAAAAGTTAAGGGCCCAATTAGATAATGCTAAAATTTCAGGGGATAAGTTTTAGAGGAGGTATTATTTTTAGAGGATTGACCCACATTGATGTGATATTTATATAAGGAAATAACTTTTGACTTGGTTTGGATGTTTTATAAATAAGAGGGGGTGAATGATGAAAAAAGTAGTCAAATGACTCTTTTGCCCTTGTGGTGTCTCAAACTTGATCACTCATTAAATTAAATATTAAATTGTAAAACCCACTCCATTTAATTATTTTTGGACAATTTGAAGTTATATTATTTATTTCATTGAAAATTTAATTTTTTATAAATTTATTTAAACAATTTTTTTTTAAATATGTACTTTTGGAATGGTTGGTTATTGTTTAATTTTATTTTTAATTATGTTTATTTTGACTTAGCCTGTCTATTATTTTTTTACTAATATTATATTTATTTTAATCAAATTAATGAGAGCTAAAAATATCAAAATAATACCCTTTCCCCCCGGATAAAATTCGGCTAGGGTCGAGCCCGTCCAAAAATTATCTGGGAGAAACCCGCGCGAGAGAGAAAGTGAAACCGGGAGGGGAGAAAATTTTTCTTGCCAAATCACAGTAAAAGGTGAGGCCTACCAGTGAAATATTTCACGCCTCTCTTTCCCCACATCTAAGCGGAGCCTAAAAGATAAACACAAAACTTCAGAATTAAATATAAAAATTGAAAATTAATAGTTTTGTCAAACTCATCCTTGGCATCCAAAGTAAAAAGCTCAAAACCATGCCTGATTTGGGTGTTCTAGTTGGTCACCTCCTTTTCGCCACCTTCGTCTGTCTTTCCGTCTCACCGTCGAATGAACTTTTACCGCTGTTGGTATCAAACTTACGTGAGCAATGATGTAACCCACTCTTGCATATTTTTAATTCAGTGGACCTTTGAGGTGTTAAAAAATGATATAGAGCCCGTTTGGTAATTTAAAAATTAGTAAAAAATTAATAAAAATTACTTTTGATATGTTTGGTAAAATCATAAATTTTTTCATTTTCTTAATTTATTACAGTAAAAAGTCAATCAAAAAGTTACCACTTTTCTGATTTGTTATAGTAAAAAAATATACCAAATACCTAAAAGTTTTCACTTTTTTGATTTACTACAGTAAAAAATTTACCAAACACTCAAAAGTTACAAAAAAATACTAAAAAATACATTTTGTTCAACTAAACACACAAAAAAGTGCACAAAAAAACACCCAAAAAAACTACCAAAAGTTAATTTTTTTTGAACTGTCAAACGAGCTCATAAAATAAGATAATATTTGAGATAATTTATAAATTTATAATTTATATAATGATATAAAAAATAAATAAATTTTAAAAATTTTTTAATATTTTTTTGTACGCTAAAAGGACTCTTAACTTTTGAATATATATTTATTGTCTCTATATAATAAATTGGTTAACTGATTTGATATATATATATATATATATTACATCAACGGTTGATACATCACCCAGAGAGAGAGAGAGAGGGGGGGGCGGAGTGCGGTTTTAATCATTTGCATTTATTTGGCACAGGCAAATACTAGCCTACGAGGTTTTTATTTTTTGTTCTGCCGCTATTTTAATAAAAAAATATGACAAATATCGTTGAACTAAAAATATTTGTTAAAATATCAATAATGTAAACACAGTTTTCACATCAAAATGCGATTTCTTTTTTGAAATTTTCTCTCCGTCAAAAAATAACATTGCGTTTTGTCTTTATTTATTCACATATCTTGATATTATATTTTCAATGTAATATCTTTGTGAAGGCATTTTGATATAATTTAAATTTTTATGTATATATTTATTATTCATTTTCTTTTCTCCTTATCTCTATACACACACACATTTGTTATTCATTAATTTTCTTTTTTCTTTCTTATCATCCTCTTCTTTATTTTCCATTCTTAGTACAATAAAATTTATATTTTACTATATGCACACATATATATATAAATTATTCACTATTATACTCTTTTTATTTCTTATCATTTTTCTTTTTTTTCCTTTTCATCTTTATTCTCTTATTAAATAATTTTTAACATATCAACTTAGAAATCAAAGATACAAACTAAAACTCTTAAAAATCTATTATTACGAAGATAAAACTCAATAAAAATTATAAAAAATTTGTTTTTATTGAAATAAAAATAAGAGATTACACAATACATTCATTAGATTATATATAAAAATAATAGATATATACAAGAAAGAGAAAAGACTGAAAATGTCAAAATGCATTTTCAGATCAGACTTAGAGCCAGTTTGGAGGCTCAAAAACTAGCAAAATAGTATTAAAAGTTATATTTTATAACCCTTGGTGCGTTTGGTAGAACTACAATTTTTTAAACTTTTTTGATTTGTTACAGTAAAAAATAAAACAAAAAGTTCCCCTTTTTTTGATATGTTACAGTAAAAAAATACCAAACACATAAAAAGTTACCACTTTTTTATTTATTATAATAAAAAGTTTACTAAACACCTAATAGTTATAAAAAAATTAAAAAATACACTTTATTCTACCAAACACACAAAAAAATGTAACTAAAAAAACATACAAAAAATTATCAAAAATTTTACTTTTTTTTCTTATTTTTGAACCTCCAAACGCCCTCTTAATGAATACGTATATTTATATTGTATTTTTTATTAATGATAATTTGACAAATATTTTTAATTAGCGGCAATCTTCATATTTTTTATTATAATAACTGTAAAACAAAAAAAAAAAAAAAAAAAAAAAAAAAAGCAAAAATCCAAGTCTACGTATAACGCCCATACACATGTTCCAAACTCCGTATCTGTGAATCAAAAGCCTCGGAAATCCCAATCTCTGTGCTTGTCTTCGTCGTTTAATGTTGGAGAGAATTCAGGTCCGTCTCCTTCTGCTCTTCTCTGCTATTTTGTTTGATATCTCTCTGTGTCCATCATGACCTTCTGTACGCCGCTTTTCTCCTTTCTAATGAATTGGACATGACTTAGATTCGTGGATTGGACCTCTCGGTGGGTTTTTCTTTGTTGGAATTGATCGAGATGGGAGATGAACACAGACAGACACCGCTTCTGAAGAAGAAGGATTTCTACGAGAACTGCCCGGGATGTAAAGTGGAACAGCGTAAGGAGATGGAGCGGGGTTTACCCGTCAGTCGACTCTTTTCCATGTGGATTGTGGTGCTCGCCACAGGTAAACTCGGGAGGTCGTGCTCCCCAAAAGTCCACTCAAATGGGGCTTTGATTATACTTGTCTGGAATTAGTGAGCCTTGCCGGTGGTTCACGAGCTCGAAATAGAACTCATTTAACAAATCTTGGGGTTCTGTATGAATGTTTCTTCATCCTTGATTGAGCTTGTTCTCCTTCTACGTGCCAGTGACAATGCCATTGTGAAGTCATATTCACAATCTTCAAAATGAAACCATGTCAAGACATCAGAACCATCCCACACGTTTAACATCTCAAATTTCATCCATTCAAGGATAGTCATATTCCACCTCACCCCTCCCAATCCCGAATGCCACTGTGTTTGGAGTGGTGTAACTTGGTGGGTCTCGGTTGAACTTGGAATTTTAAATGGGGCCCTCTTGAACAAAATTAAACAAGTCTTCTTTATTTTTCTTCCCTTATTTTTATCTAAATGGACATTCATCTTGAAATCCCAGAATAAATTGTTGGATTTTTTTATGATAGATCTAATTAACAAAATACAATCTATTATAATTATCCACTTTTCCCTGATTTTCTTTGTACAATTTTTTTTTTCTCACTAATTATTGTCTCGAGTAATGATTTTAATAATTTTATCTTGTTCTCAACAACTTTTACGAATCTTCTTGATAATTATAATTAATATGGTGGAGTGGTATTTTCTGTAAAACAGTAATGGGCTGGGTATGTTTATAATAATAATAATAATAATAATAATAATAATAATAATGATAAAGCTTTTGAAGGCTGCTAATCAGGTTGCAGACTGAGCCAAAATGGCCAGTGCTGGTACCTGCCCTAAAATCCATAGGGCCAACTAATCAAATATTGAAAGAAAAATCTTTACAAATAGATTCAATGATACATTTCTACTGGGAAATTATGAATGAGGAAATATAGTAGTTTGAACTTTGAGTTGTTCTATTGAATGAGATAAGACAACTTTGTAATGAGCAATTTCCTCTTTTGATTTGTATATATATATTTTTAAATTATTTTCCCTTTTGGCAGTCTTTATTCTTCTCAATAAAATGATTTCCTTTTAAAAAAAAAATCATGCAAAATATAGTAACCGAGCGTCATGCACAAGAATGTTCTATACTCCTAATACAGATTTAATATGCTGTTTAATTTTTGCAAAACATACCTTACTGAGAACATAAACTCACTTTTGCATTTTAATTTTGTTTTCTTCAATCTAATGTACAGTTGGTGTACTTATTTAGGTCATCTCCTTGCATAATATTTTTGTAAAAGTTTCATGATCATGTCATGTTCTTTACTTACTGATATATTACATATATGTCTTATACTACCCTCATTTGGAATGGTTATGTAAATTGCTTACTCGTATATTTTTGTTTGTCATGCATGTTCGGGCCCTAACATAATTTTTCTGTGTTACCTTTTCAGCACTACCGATATCATCTCTCTTTCCATTCCTATATTTCATGGTGAGTTTACATATACATTTGGATCTCATAGTGGGAAAGGTACTTTCACCGAGTGACCCAGATCAAAGGTTATGTTACATCCCTTCTTTTGGTAAAACAATTGCCCCCCGATTTTTGTTTTTGAGGAAAGACAATAAAATTATGGAGTGGAATGCTACAATGATCATTTTGCAGGGGTATTTGAGAGGAGAAACTGTTGAATTTTTTAGGATATTTTTAATGTATATCTTCTATTTAGAGAATATCAGAGCTTTTGTTTCCAAATTGGTTTTGCTTAGTATTATTTTGATTGACTTCCCTCTTCGAACGTTTCTGGAACTGAAACTGAAAGTGCCTATCTGGTAAAGCCTGTTTTTAACTTCCTCCCCTTCTTAATGGTTTCCTTTTTCAGCTAGTTGTGGCGTATGCAGATTATTGTATGTTTTATTTTCCCCTGTAGGCATGTTACAGAAGGTAATGTTTAATTGTTATCAACTTCCCAATCTTTTGGTCCTGTGGGAATGCAGAGCTTCTGCTATTACACATATTTCTGATGGCGTTATTTTTGAAGATAAATTTGGTAGCTTTGAAGCAAAGTCGTTTGTATTTGAATGTTTCTAACCAACCATTTAGTGTCTTTTTTTTGGGTGCGTGATCTGCCATTAACTTGACGGGGGCTTATTCAAGTGAATCCTATGATGGGGCCTGTAGAGATAGATTTATTGTGGTCAATTCCTAGAGAGTGGAGGCAGAGACAAATATCAAACACAATTCAACTTGATAGAAATCTTGTCCCAACTGTTTGGGGTTGGCTGTGCGAATCCTGTTTTGCCATTTTGCTCAATCAAGAGCCATATTTTTATTTAAACTAAAGCCCACATGTTTTTCCTCTCAACTTAAGTCATGTGAACTTCTATTTGCCTTGTCCATTAGTATCCCTCAATTTGAAATTGGGCTTAGCTCATAGTTGTTATTTTTGTAAATTTTCCTTTTTCTTTGATATTTTCTGTTTATAAGTTTCCTCGTTTTTTTTTTTAATTTTAAATTATAAATCAGGCTTTAATCTCTCACTGAGATTCATTCCAGAATCAATAAAGTTGAAATTAAGAACAGGGTTTTAGGAGATTTGAGTAGGAAATTATGGGATGTAATCAAAATCAATTAACCCCTTGACCACCCTTCTTATTTGTGTTATGGTTGGCCAGGGTTAGTGAGCAATATGAAAAATACAAATATGTCCCTCATATTCTAACAAATTAAGATTTCTCAGTCTTTCTTTTGTCCACTAGAACACTGTCTAGTTATTCTTTACTTATCCTGCTGTGTGCCCATGTCAGTGTATTAACTGGACTCTGTTGCAGATAAGGGACTTCCATATCGCAGAAAGTGAAGAAGCTATTGGTTACTACGCAGGTTTTGTGGGTGAGTTGATTTTCTGTCCATATTTTCTACATTGAGATATATTATTCATTAATAATTGTATTTTAGTTTAAAAGATGATTCTAATACATCTCTAAATAACATGAAGGATCCTCGTTTATGATTGGAAGAGCTCTCACATCCGTACTTTGGGGATTAGTGGCTGATCGATATGGTCGAAAACCAGTTATAATTATAGGCATTGCTGCAGTGTGAGGAACTGGAATTTCCTGAATTACGTTGTTATGTGGCTGAATCTCTATATTATCTACTTTTCCACAAGCAAATTTAGTCTTTATTTGGTTTCAGGGTTATTTTCAACACTCTCTTTGGTCTAAGTGTAAACTTTTGGATGGCCATTGTTACAAGGTTTCTTCTTGGAAGTTTGAATGGTTTACTTGGGCCAATAAAGGTATCTCTTATCAATATTATTCGATTGCTATTGCATGGTTCCAAATTAATGTCTAGTCACAGGTTTCAGATGCTGATTTTGTTCTGCTTTTAAATTTCCAAATATTATTAAGCTGCTCTCGATGTCAGGCATATGCAGCTGAAATTTTCCGAGAGGAACACCAAGCATTGGGAATTTCAACGGTAAGGACTATGGTCGTTGTCTATTATTAAATTCTTGAAAATGTATTTGGATATGTGAATTGGCCTGCTTTTTCCCTAATTATAGAAATTTGGAATGCTGAACTTTTGTGCAGGTTAGTACAGCATGGGGCATAGGATTGATCATTGGCCCAGCTTTGGGAGGTTTTCTTGCCCAGGTATTTCTGTCAGCCTTTTACATTTTATGCTGGGAAGGAAATGAAAAATTATTTTGAAGGTGACCAAATATAATGGATTTTGGGGGTTATAAAATGATGCATATTTATTCATCCAAAAAAAAAAAAAGGAAGAAGAAATTATACATAGTGCAATCCAAATGATTAAAACCATGAAAAGGATAGTGAGAAAAGTGATGCATCACAATTGATGATAAAAATCTGTTAAACTTGTGAAAACGTTGCTCTAAAGTTTTTCCCTGTCTTATGTTTCTATTTATATTTTTTCTTAGGTCTTAAGGTGTATACGTTCATAGGATACCACTAAATATTAAATGTGAAACAGAAATGTTGTACAAGCAATCACAATAGTCAAGAAATAACAAGAAGAACATGATTAAGGACCGTAACTATGACTCTAATGTAAAATCTGATTGTTGATGAATGTATGCCAAAGCTCTTTAAAAATGATCAAAGAGTTTGGTGAGATGATAACACTCTGGTGGATGTGTGGTTAAACAAGAAAAGGTAGGAGTATGAATGACCAGATTCATAAAATGGTAGATGTAGCATCAATTGAGGATAAATTGAGGGAAAAACAATTAAGATGTTGGTTACATACAACAGAGGCTGGGGTAGATGTACCAATTAGGAGTTATAGCATTCGTCATGGGTAAGGCATGGGGTAAGATAAAACTACTGTGGTTAGAAATAATTAAGAAAGACATGGTTTGATGTGATTTAACAAAGGAAATAACCCTTACCAAAGCAGAATGCAGGAAAAGAATCCGTGCAACCGACCCCATTTAGTTGGAAAAAGATTGAGTTTAGTTGAGTACAATACTATAAGCTGTACATATAAAGAATTTACCAGAAGGCAATCTTGCTTTGCATTTCTCTCATTGAGACTTGTAGTCCTGTAATATTTGTTCCGTTTTCATTTAAATAACTTGCTTGGAGATTAATTTTCTGGCTGTCTTAATATATTTTTCCTCTCCTTCATTTCCTCTCTTTTACAATATATGCAAATGTTTTCGTTCAACATATTCAAATAAATACCAATGTTTTCGTTCAACATATTCAAATAAATACCTTTAGCCTATGTTTGGAACATGGGTTTGTGGAGGGAAAGGAAAAATGAAGGGAAAATAAAATTTATAATTTGTGCATTTTATACACTTAACCAAATAAAAGTTAAAGTTTCTTGATAAATGTGTATTTATTTTAGTCTTATTTTTCTAACTCAATAAAAAAAATTATCATAAGTTTGACTTTTTCACTTCATTTTATATTCCTACCTTTTTCCTTCACTTTTCCTTTCCCTTCACAAATCCTTGTTCCAAGCATAGCCTAAAGCTTTGCAACTTTATGTAGGAAAACATTTATAGTTAGAACGTCAAGAATAGGGAACCCATAATATTTTTCGAAGATACCTAGTTGTGCACGAAATTCGCCTCCAGCTTGTTGAATTTGTTCCTAGCTTGTAATGTCATGTCTTGTTTCCCTGTTCCTTTTTATGTTGCATAGTTAATTAGTTAATACTTTCTATTTTTTATTTTTTTGAATTAAGCCTGCAGAGAAATATCCAGAAATATTTTCTAAAGATTCTATTTTTGGGAGGTAACCTTACTCTTCTGCTCTTTACAATAATCATGCATTTGTTACTTCTGATTTGGAATTTTGCTATCAGTCAGAGTGCAATTACCTCCCAAAATACTAAATTGTGATGCAGATTTCCATACTTCCTGCCCTGCTTTTGTACATCACTTTTCGCATTGGTGGTTAATATTGCTTCTTTTTGGCTTCCGGTATGTGACAACATTAATCCAAGTCCCCTTTCATTGAAGTTCTTGGTCATCTTACTGATTCTTGTGATTCTTTTAGGCAATCATTTTTTTGGCTAATATTATCCCAAACCATAAGCTTTTTGAGTTTTATAATATAGGGCTCAAGAACCCATTTAGTAAATAAAAAGCTTACAATTTTAAATATCTAGACTTATCTATTGATTCGGTGGCAAATTTTTTTTTCCGCTTTTCTGGGAGAAATGCAGTTCATTCTGTAAAGTTTTAGGTTCCAGTAATAGATTGTGGTTTCTATTTATCTTCATTTTTCAGTAGGATTATCATGGTTGATAGTCTTTCCTAGCTTGACTGTTTATACCATTGAGTGATGAATTCCCATAATAGGTCACTGGGCACTGCATTTTCCATTTGGTGTTGATCTTTGTTATTTCCATGCAGATCAATTCCTTCTTTACCAAAAAAATGAAAAAATAAATCAGAAAATAAAAAATAAAAGAAAAGAAAACAGGAGTGTTGGCGGTCTTCTCATGTGCATGTGAAACACCCTGAAGCTGTTTCTATTCTATGGCTGTTAAACCAAGATCTAAAATTGCTAATAATGATCCTTCTTCAATCATCAATCAAACAGTCTCCACCTCACCAGCAGTTGTTAGTTTCATATATATATATATATATATATTTTTATTCTTATATTCGATGTCCAGTATTAGATTATAAAAGTATTCTTTCACATGTCTATAAATGGTTAAAGCATTTTAGGCGCTAGCTTGAACTTCATGGCTTTCCTAATGTTAATTGGGATTGTTGCCTGCATCCTCTGCTGTTTACAACCCCCTTTTTTTTGGCATTTTCTGGGGGAAATTTCATTTTTGCAATGAATGAAACAATGTGGGAGATCCAAGATTATGGAAACTAACATTTGGTCCATGACATACACTACACCAGCTAACATAAGTTTCCATCTACCATTGGATGTTAATTTTCTTTCCACGATTTAAAAAAAAAAAAAAAAAAAGCATATGCGTCCCCTCTTCCCTCCTTCTCATGTGCTTGCTCTATCTTGATTTGTGAGCAAGAAAAGAATAGATCTGTTAGAATTTATGAGTGATATGATTTTATTTCCTATTTGGATTGATATAGGATTAATTAGGTTTGATATGATATTTCCTTGTCTTGGTTTCTTTCCTTATGCGATGTAAGTTTTTTTGATTATAAATAAGACCTTAGGGAGAAGAGAGAATTCAATTCACTCTCACCTTTTTTTCCTTTCTTTCAACTTGGTATCAGAGCATTAAATCTGATTTCAAGAAAAGAAAAGGAAAAAAAAAAAAAAACACACACACACAGACACACACACAGAGTAAGCTTGCTGGAGAAGGAATCTCGCTGCCGGCGACTTTCAGCCATCGGAGCCAGCCACCGACCACCACAGAAGGGTCGTTGTCCACCGACGACTGTGACCCACCTGAGCCCATCATCGGCGGGGGTCTGACGCGCCCCCATGCACCGGTCGACACCCGCGTCCAAGCTTCAAGCGCCTGCTTCTGTTCGGCGCGTGTAGGCGTGTGGCCTTCCGACGTCCCACCGGCGGCACACGACAGCGATCGCCTGATGGAAGAGAGTCCCCTCTGCTGCCGGTGACCTCTGATTTGATGATCTGTCGTTGAATCTTGTTGATTTGTTGCTGTTCTTAGGTTCCTGATCTGCTCTTCGATTTGTTCTTCGATCTGCTGTTGTTCCTCGATTTGTGGGAGTCGATTAATGATCTGGCTTTCCTTTTACTGATGATCTTGTGTCCCTTTGCTGTTGCTACCAATTTATGATGCTCAGTTGCTGCTTTTGTTCTCTGTTGCTGATCCGCTAATGTCTGTGACGATTTGCTAATGATCTACTGATCTAGGTCTGCTCTGTTTTCTTCTTGATGTCTTGACTGCTGATTTGGTGGCTCTTGGTAATTCTCTTCCTTGTTGATTTCGGTTTCTTGTTTATTATTCATGGCGGAAGGGAAAGTTAATGCTATTGAACCAAAATTAATCTTAATGAAAGATGAAGATGTTCCTTGGTCAATTACTTCTAAAAAATTGAATGGATTAAATTATTTGGCTTAGGCCCATGCTGTGAAGGTGTTTCTTCGTGGGAAGAAGAAACTGAAATTTCTTACTGATCTTCCACCTAAATCAGATACCAGCGAGTATGATGATTGGTTGAGTGAAGATTCAGTTGTTATGGGCTGGTTATGGCACAGTCTTGAGTCCCACATTGCCACTACGGTAGAGTTTTGTGACTCTTCAAAGAAAATATGGGATTCTCTTGCTGACTCGTTCTCACAATAGAGTAATGTCTCACGAGTGTTTGAGTTATATGAGCAGATTTTTGCAACCAAACAAGGTGGTCATCCTCTTTCAGAATATTATAGCGTCCTTAAGAACCTTTGGGATCAACTGTTGCAGTATAGGCCCTTTACTACTGACCTTGAGCAACAAAAGCGACACTGGGAAGATTTTATGATTGCCTCTCTTCTCTCTGGGCTTGATTCTGGTCTACGTGGCTTCAAAGATCAAATTCTTGCTAGTGAGACTTTACCTACAGCTGCCAATGCTTACTCACGCCTCTTGCAATCATCTTTAGGCCATCATATTCAAGGTTAGACCACTACTTTAGAAACATCTGCCTTGATCTCTACTGACACTGTTACAGGAGCTTTGCGTGGTGGTATGCGTGGACGTGGTCGTTCTTCTCGAGGCTCATCGCGTGGTGGTCACTGTTCTCAAGGACGAGGGGATCGCAAATGCACTCACTGTGGTCGTACCAATCACAATGAGCCTTATTGTTAGGCCAAGTATGGTCGACCGGATTAAGCTCATCACGTGTCAGATGGTTCTACTCCTGTCACGTCCACCCAGTCGACACACACTGCTTCAGAACCTTCCAGTTCTAATAGTGATCTTGCTGCCCAACTTAGTGAGCTATTGCAAACTCTTCGGAAACCTCATCCATCTACTTCCACTGTTACCTTGGTAAATTCAGGTAATATTGCTTGTATTGCTTCCACTCCATCTTCCTGGATCATTGATTTTGGTGCAAGCTCTCATATTTCTGGTAAATCTTCCTTATTCTCTCATTTAGATCCCATTAATCATCATGTTGTTTTAGCTGATGGATCTTCTCGACCTGTACATGGACAAGGAGTTATTTCTTCTCATTCTTCACTTCATTTGCCTCATAGTCTTTATGTACCTAATTTTCCATTCAGTTTACTTTCTGTTAGCCAATTGACCAAATCCTTACATTGTTCTGTAACCTTTTCTTCTACCTCTTGTGTATTTCAGGACCTTAAGAACAAGAGGACGATTGGTTTGGGGCATGAGAAAGACGGGCTCTACTATCTTGATCCAGCTAACTTTTCTACTGCCTCTTCACCTGCTTTGACTGCAACAATTTCTTCACTCCAGTAGCATTTTCGTCTTAGGCATCCCTCATTAAATAAATTGAAGTCTGTCATTTCTCATTTAAGTCCTGTATCGAGTCTAGATTGTGAGGCTTGCCAGCTTGGCAAGCACCACCGTACTTATTTTTCTAGTCATGGTGTCAGTCGTCAACCAGAACATTTTGATTTAGTTCATACTAATATTTGGAGACCATCTCGAATTACTAGTATTAATGGTTGTCAGTATTTTGTTATTTTTGTTGATGATCATTCTCGCATGACTTGGTTATTTTTGATGAAATAGAGGTCCGATTTGCCATACATTGTGACTCGCTTTTATAATGAGATTCTTACCTAATTTAACAAACGTATCAAAAATTTTCGATCAGATAATGCTCTAGAATACGTGCAATCTGTTATGGAAACCTTTTGTATTGATCGGGGTATTATCCATCAGACCACATGTGTTCACACCTCCCAACAAAATGGTGTTGCCGAGCGCAAACATCGTCATTTGCTCGATGTTGCTCGTACTATGATGTTTAATATGCATGTTTCAAAACCTTTTTGGGCGGATGCTGTCCTCACTGCTTGTTTTCTCATTAATAGGATGTCATCTGCTGTGTTAGATAACTAGTCTCATTTTTTCTATCTTGTATCCTGAGGGTAATTCTTTTCCTCTTACTCCTCAAGTCTTTGGTTGTGTGGCCTTTGTTCATATTCTGGATCCTGGTTTAGATAAGTTATCTCCTCGTTCTCGAAAATGCATTTTTTTAGGCTACTCTCGTACTTAAAAAGGGTATCGTTGTTATCATCCACCTTCTCGTGAGTATTTTGTGAGTGTTGATGTTACCTTTTTTGAATCTATACCCTACTTCTCTGACTCTGGGACTCAATTATTCCATGACCTATTGTCCAGCATTCAGGGGGAGTCATATTCTACTCATGAGGGGGAGACTAGTCAGGGAAACCCTAGTCCTACATTACCTTTACCTCTCTCTCACCCTTCCGTGCAGGAATCTCAGCAAAATCAGTTGGAGGTATACCAGCGGGATCAGAATAGACAAGTTGTTTCTTATGGCCCATCCAACTCGTCAGATATGTCTGAGGTCCAAATCTCTGCTCCATCTCTCTCTAATGATGATTTACCCATTGCTCTGCGTCGATGTAAGCGTGCTTGCACCCAACATCCTATTGCTAAATTTGTTTCATATCATCGTGCTTCTCCTTATTTGTATTCTTTTATTTGTGCCTTGTCTTCAGTCTCCCTTCCAGTCTCATATCAAGTAGCATTGTCTTCACCTGGGTGGAAGCGTGCCATGGATAAGGAAATGGAGGCACTTTATGCAAATCATACTTGGGACTTAGCCGAATTACTTTCTGGGAAGAAAACTGTGGGCTGTCGTTGGGTTTATAACGTCAAGTATCTTCCGGATGGTTCAGTTGAGCGGCTTAAAGCACACCTTGTTGCTAAAGGCTATACTCAGACTTATGGCGTGGATTATTTAGAGACCTTCTTTCCAGTTGCTCGTCTCAATTTAATTCGCATTCTTCTTGCTGTGGATGTAAGTCGATCTTGGCCACTTTACCAGCTGGATATTAAAAATGCTTTTCTTCATGGTGAACTCCAAGAAGAGGTTTATATGGATCAACCACCAGGCTATGTGGTTCCTGGGAGTGAACACTTAGTCTGTTGGTTACGTAGGTCCTTATATGGTCTGAAACAATCTCCTCGTGCTTGGTTTGATCGCTTTAGTAATGTTCTACTTAAGTATGGTCTGCAGCGGTCTACCTCAGATCATTCTGTCTTTACTCTGCATTCTTCTACTAGTACAATTGTGTTGATTGTATATGTTGATGATATTATTATCTTGGGTGATGACGCCGCAGGCATTGCTGATTTAAAAACTCATTTGAGTCACCACTTTCACACCAAAGACTTGGGTGCCCTCCGCTACTTGAAATAGCACGATCCAAAACAGAACTTATGTTTTCCCAGCGCAAGTATGTTTTAGATCTTTTATCTGAGACCGGCTTACTTGGTTCCTGGCCTGCTGAAACTCCCATGGATGCTTCTGTTAAACTGGATGCAACTACTAGCTCACCATTTTCTGATGTGAGTCGATATCGACGTCTAGTAGGGAAGTTGATTTATCTCACAGTCACTCGTCCTGACATTACTTATGCGGTCCATATTGTCAGTCAATTTATGCATGCTCCTCGTGACGCCCACTTTGAAGCAGTATGTCGTATTTTACGTTATTTGAAGGGTGCTCCCGGCCGCGGTTTATTTTATCGTCCTTTTTCTCTGTTGGTGACTGGCTATAGTGACGCTGATTGGGCTGGAAACCGTGATGATCGAAGGTCCACTTCGGGTTATTGTACCTTTGTTGGTAATAATTTGGTTACTTGGCGCAGCAAGAAACAAGTTGTGGCTCGTTCAAGTGCTGAGGCCGAGTATCGTGCTATGGCTTATACTGCCTCTGAAATGCTCTGGGTTCGTTCACTACTTCGGGATTTTGGTGTCGATATTCGTACTCCTATGGCTATGCATTGTGACAATCAAGCTGCCATCTTTATTGCAAATAATCTTGTGTTTCACGAACGTACCAAGCGCATTGAGGTTGATTGCCATTTTATTCGGGACATGTTACTTCGTAAAGAGCTAAGCACTCCGCTTGTTCGATCCTCTTCTCAATTGGCTGATCTTCTATCAAAACCTTTGCCTCGGTCTTCATTTCAGAATCTCTCATCCAAGTTGGGCATTTTTGACTTATATGCTCCAGCTTGAGGGGGAGTATTAGAATTTAGGAGTGATATGATTTTATTTCCTATTTGGATTGATATATGATTAATTAGGTTTGATATGATATTTCCTTGTCTTGGTTTCTTTTCTTATGCGATGTAAGTTTTTTTGATTATAAATAAGACCTTAGGGAGAAGAGAGAATTCAATTCACTCTCTCCTTTTTTTCCTTTCTTTCAACTAGATCCATTTATTTATTTATTATCATTGTCTCGATGAGGGCTGTAAGATATGATCCATTGGTTTGGTATCTAGTTAATTGTTTCTTCATCTACTGCACCAAATATGAATTTTAGCTTTACTTTGCTTTAGCTGTCTATTAACTATCACCATTTTTTTCCCAATAATTTCCATGTCCTCATTGCTCTTACTTGTACTCCTTTCAACCCGATCAAGGTTTCTTCCGTTTCCCCCCACCCATTTCACAATCTATGAATATGAAAGACATATTTAAGGGTCAAATGGCTTGTTCTATGTGTTGTTTCTTTAGAAACCGATTGTTATTCATGTCCCAATTTTAGTCCATGTTGGTTTCGTTGGTTGTGGATTAATTCCTCTCCTCTTCTTGAAAAAAAAAAAAAAGTTGCTTCTACCTCTTCCTTGTTGAATTATTTTGGTGTTTTCACAGCGAATCCCATTTGTATTGATAGAAACTTAGTATTTGGCCGCTTTTTTTTTTGTTTTTGGTTAAACAGATGTTTGACATTGGATAGACCTATATCAGGTTATCATGATAAGTCATTGTGGCTTATTTCTAGTTAGCAAATCAAGTAATTTGCATTCTTTCTCTGCTTCACACTAGTTTCAAGCCTTGTTCATGGACCAGTACTTAAAAAGCTCCTTTGTTATCTCTTAAAAGAGATTTTATTTGGGATCATTTGCTGTATTTTAAATTCATTTTTTGAAGCACAATTGCTGTTTGAAGGTTGTTGATGTTCAAGGTGAGCCTAAGCTCATCTTGCGAGGGAGTATTAGAGGATAACATATATTAGAAAATAAAACATATTGTTGTGAAGGAAACTTGATCTATGTATTAAAGAAATGCTTGATGTCCTCCTCTGCTTGAAGGAAACATGACCCATGTATTATGGAAATGCTCAATTTCTCCTTATTTTGGGGCTCTGGTCTATTCTCTAGGCCTATGTATAGTCACTTTCATGTATAGTGTAAGATCAAGCTTGGTGCAATAGAAGTCTAATACAATTTCCTATCTTCTCTCTATATTTAATGTATTTTGAATTCTAGCAATTTCCATTTGTGTCAAATTAACTTTGATGTACTCAAGTGCTACATAGTAATGAAGTTGGTTGTAATTATTTTGTTTCATGTTCATCGTGCTTTTATTCAATACATATAGGAAATTATGCAGTTGCCGTGTCAATGCGGAAAGGAAGCCACTGGTTTGTCCTCTTAGAGACACATGATTTCTAGATTTGAAGTCACAGACCTAATCAAGTATACTTGTGTCAAATTGGGTGCTGGCACAACATTGCCATCAAGTCAAGTGTTTTCCCTGGGGAAAAGGACCCCCGTATCTTTTTCTACTAATTATTTATGGTGTTCATGTTAGTAGGTGTGTTGGGTAGTAAAGCATAATCATGGTCAGAAGATGGCAGTTGCGGAGATGAGGATGCTAAGGTGGATGTGCAGGGTTACGAGGAAAGATAGGATTAGGAACGAGGAGATTAGGGGCAAAGTAGGAATAGCACCTGTTAACATATATAAGATATAGAAATTTAGAAATTATAATTGGGAAATTCTTTTCCTTTTCATTATGGGTTTTCTTATTGTTTCCTATTCCTATTCTAATTTAGTTTCCTATTTCTATTCTGATTCTACTTTGGCATCTCTATAAATAGGGTTGCTATTCTATTGCATTCAATACACACATTAATACAATTCTTTTCTTTTCAATATTTTATTTCTTCTTTTATTTCAACAACACTGATTGAAGATAAAAGGAGAGAAAACCGATTAAGATGGTTTGGTCATGTTAGAAGGCGTTTAGCAGAGGCACCTGTTAGAAGGTGTGAAAGTATAGAAATTGCTAGGAGTAGGAGAGGTAGAGGAAGACCCAAGAGAAGTTGGGAAGAGACTATTAAACATGATCTTGCCTACGTAGATCTATCGGAGGATATAGCCCTAAATAGATCTAATTGGCGTCAATAAATCCATATAGCCGACCCCACCTAGTAGGAAAAGGCTTGGTTTGGTTTGGTTTGGTTCATGTTAGTAAGTATTTATCATCTACTTACTTATCCATCAAAAATATATATATATATATATATATGTTGACATTGCATTGAAATTTTTATCCTGTGTCTATTTGCCTCTATATTTTATTTTTGAGAATTGTTATTAGTTTAAGAATCCAGATTATACCCTGTGATAGGAAAATCAAGTTTAATGCATAAATATTTTGTTATATTAACATTTCTCGTATAGTATTGTTCATACTTTTTAACTATATTGTTGTCTTATTCTTAGTTGACTTTACACATGGACTTTTCTGTTACTTCACTTTGTTTCTAATTTCTGGGGAAGTGCAGGAAACATTGCATTTCCATAATAGATCGTGTGAAGATTCATTTGAGGCATTGGAGGCTTTATCATGTGTGTCTAATGAAAAAACACAGGAGTTTCAAGAAAGAGAACCTACTCCCAAGAGAAGCCTAATGAAGAACTGGCCCTTGATGTCATCAATTATAGTTTATTGTGTCTTCTCACTCCATGATATGGCTTACACAGAGGTAGCTTACACAACCTAACTTTGGTTTATGAAATATGGATTGATTTTTACGTTGTGTTATTATTAGTAATCCTCTGTTTTCGTTTTTTTTTTTAATCCTAATCTATGATTCTACTACTTGCTGATGGTGCCTTTTTATTGCGTTGTGATGTACGGTATTACCTTGACAAGGATTATTTCAACATATTTCATGGGGATGTATTGAAGAAATTCTGAATGTGAGAGTGTTTTGCTATTTAATACTTGTCAGAATTTTCTAGAATATGTAGTTAATTGAGTGTTGTCGATTGAGCTTGATTGTCGTTGATTTACTAAAGGTTGCATTTCTTTTTTTGGTTGTAATGTAGTATTATAAATACAATGATAGAGAAGGAGGGAAAATTTCTCTCTCTCAATTATTCTACTCTTTTTTTTGTTGGTAGATACAATGGTTTCTTACTTAGGGGCCCGATTGGATGGTGCTAAAATTTCAAGGAGATAAGTTTTAGAGGGGGTATAAGATAAGAGGGGGTATTATTTTTAGAAGAGTTGAAAAAAAATAAAGAAAAAGAGAGGATTGAATTGTATCCTCTCTTCTCCCTCGACTCTTATTTATAATCGAAGTCTTACATCAAATAAGGAAAAACTTAGAAAAGGAAATACATCAATAAGGAAACTGAAATAATAATTGATAAGGAAACAAGAATAAAATCTTCCTATATCCTAACACTCCCCCTCAAGCTGGAGCATATATGTCAGAAATGCCCAGTTTCGATGAGAGATTCTAAAACGAGGAGCGAGGTAATGGCTTGGTGAGAAGATCAGCTAATTGACAGGAGGATCGAACAAACAAAGTACTCAGCTCTTTACGAAGCATCAAATCCCGAATAAAGTGGCAATCCACCTCAATATGCTTGGTACGTTCATGAAACACAGGATTACTGGCAATAAAAATGGCAGCTTGATTGTCACAATGCATGACCATAGGGGTAGGAACATCAATACCAAAATCACGAAGCAGAGAACGAACCCATAACATCTCCAAAGCAGTATGAGCCATAGCACGATACTCAGTTTCAGCATTGGAACGAGCCACGACTTGTTGTTTCTTGCTATGCCAAGTAACTAGATTACTGCCAACAAAGGTACAGTAGCTTGAAGTAGACCTGCGATCATCTCGATTCCCAGCCCAATCAGCATCATTATAACTAGTTATAGAAAGAGAAGAAGGTCGGTATAATAGACCACGGCCAGGAGCACCCTTCAAGTAACGTAAAATACGACATACTGCTTCAAAGTGTGTAGAACGAGGAGCATGCATAAATTGACTAACAATATGCACCGCATAGGTAATGTCAGGTCGTGTAACTGTGAGATAGATTAATTTTCCAACTAGGCGACGATAACGACTCACATCAGAGAAGGGTGTTCCAGTAGTCGTATCAAGTTTGAGAGATGCATCCATAGGAGTGTCAGCGGGTCGAGAACCAAGGAAGCCAGTCTCAGATAAAAGATCCAAAACATACTTGCGTTG